>OY734951.1:10101695-10420893 GCA_963457585.1 Spergularia bocconei | reverse complement strand
TATGCCTTAGTTCTATTAGCTCCAACGACGATTGCAAAGTAGTATGCCCCTGCTCTGCAATTAATAGGACTGAAGAAAACTGCCTTCATGCATCAGTAAATCTCATGTATGGTTTAGCTATCATATTTGTCATCGCACTCTATTTTATCCCATTTTGCTTTGTGTAATTACAATATGTAGGGTTAAACCTTTTGAGTTAACCTCATGAAACAACTAATCGTTTCAAAGGTACTCTCCTGTTACTATGAAAACCAATCTAGTGACAAAGCAGATGCAAAAAAAGGCAGCAGACAACGATTAAGGTATGTCTCATGAGCAGAAACAGACACAACAGCTATTAACGGCCCGAGAAAAAGAAAAAACTGTACCTCAAGCTCACTTAGCATCCCGATAGTCAGATTCAGGTCACAGTCATTGGCTAGATACACCTCAGTCAGGCTATCAACAGCAAAACCAGGAAACTGGGATGCCAAAATTTCCAAGGGATTCAAATGGTTGTTTACAGAAAAAACAGCTTCTGTTGCCTGATCATTAGCCGTGCCCTTCCTTGAGTGACTATCAGAGCTGGGAAGTTGTATTTCCCACGAATTACTAGTCCACCGAAGATCACTTGATGATGATGGATCATGCCCACAGATAATCAGGGAAACGCACAACTTGTCAGCAGCATTTGTATAATAAGAAGCAAACTCTGGTTGGCCATTCTTCATATACCCAGAGGCCCCAGAAGCAGCAGGCTCGGTTGCTTCACTGCGCTCATGCAAAGGCAAGTCAGAAAGCAAAGGGGCGGCATATTCGTGCTCACCCATAGCGTAGTCATCAGGGAGCTTAGGCTGCCAGTGCTGGTGAGTCTTGTCATCAGATTGATATAGGATATGCTTCCTCTGGGAAGCGGCAGAGGAAAACTTGTCAGGAACGGGACTAGTAGCAGACGATGCTCCGGTAATATATTCGGAAGCATTGGGATTGAAGGCCCTAAGCTCGGAATCATTAGTTGGATATGCTTGCTTAGATAAGATCATCCTTTTATCGAAACTAGGGCAAATACATGAAAACCAGAGAAGGCAAGGAGAACCAAGAGCGGACAAGGACAATCCAAAACCTGCACAAGCAAACTTGAAGCATGTAGGCACAGCTCATTTTTACAAGAAGTCCATAATGAAATTACTAATATATAGGATTTTACTACATGAAACTGAAGCCTTCAACAATTCAACACACAGGTAATCAACAACCACGGCGGTCTCGTAGGTTGGAAGGGCCCTATGCAAAACCCTAATTAAAGACCCCTCCAAAATAAATTTTTTAACGAAAAAAAATTCCAATTGTTTCCCAATACAACAACTACAAAAAGCAACCCTTTGAACTCCATCAATCGGGTTGAAAATCATCATCAGCGACTTTTTTTACGATACACAAACTCAACCAAGATTTAACCCTAATCATTTAAACTAAAACGATGAATTATAATGAACAGAAATTTGATCAGGTAAGGAAAAAAAAAAAAAGAAAAAAGCAACGATGTAATAAGACGGAAAAGGATTTGGATTTACCTGTGCAATTGCTAATTCAATTTGGGCGAAAATTGCACGATTGATTAGGCGTCAAATTCCTCCTCGAAGGTCGTCAGGTTGTGTATATACTCCGTTTACACGCCCGCTCGATGTGCGCGGTTTTAGGGGTTCGGCACGGATCCTTTTTGTTTACAGACTTTTGGTAGAAAGGAACGGGATAGGAAACAAAGGTGGAGGAAAGGAATGGAAAAGCAAGGAAACGAAATTACGGAGTAGTAAGATTGTTTGGCCAAATTTTTCAAAAACTGTTTCCATTATTCATAATTAGTTTTTTTAAAAATTGTTTTTTGAAAAAATAATGAGTGTTTGGATCAACATACTACAAAAGGATTTTTTTTTTTTTTTGAGGGTCTACTACAAAAGGACTTTATTTGTTATTGTAATCTTTTTTATATTTTTGTCAAATTAAAAATATCTCACAAAAGGAGTATTTTTAGAGAAATAGTAACATAAACACCAATTTGGTGCTTCTGCTTTTGAGGGTCAATATTTAGAAAAGTGTTTTTATTAAATAGTTTATAATTTTTGGGAGTAAAAACACTTTGAAAAAATAGGCCAAACACATACTAACTAGTTTTGTATAGGGCTCTTTTTTTTTTTTTACTATGACCAAAATTGTAGACCATATCTAATATCTATTTAATCTAATATATCTAATCTAATCTATCTAATATCTAATATCTAATCTAATCTAATACTATATATTAAAACCTGAACCAAGTCTTTCCCACGATGACACTTGGCGCACATTAATTGGATAGAGCAAAAAAATAGCATTAAATACAATTATCGGTTGGGATATGGTAATAAATTATCATAATGTAGTATAGTATTAGCTAATTTATGGAAAATAATCATTATGGTAATTTATTAGAACAAAGGTAATCCAGCACTTTTCCCATAAAACGAGTATAAATTATATAAATATATAGCCTGTGTAACAACCCTAAATTTTGACCAAATCTAATTATACAAAAATCTAGGATTGTTATGCCGCAATTGACTAATGAGTCAACTGCAAGGCTCAAAACCTGATAAAATTTAAACCAACTTATTTACATAAATGATAACGAGTTGACAGCGGAAGAGTGAAGCCAAGTTTACAAAACCTAATCCCAACTGAAATGACAAGTAGAACTGATTAAAGTGACTCAACCGTAGTATCATACATTCCAAGCTAGCCCCATGATATGCACAAACGTCCATGCAACAATTCACTTCAAGTAAACCTGCCAACTGCATCACAGAGAATGATACAGGCCCCAAAATAGGGTAGGGACAAACCCAAACATAGAACGTCAGCAAAGGCTGAGTAAGAACTCAAAAGCATGCAGAACAACAAGGAAAAGAAGATACGCGCCTTCATGGCGCGTAGCTAATCAAGCAACGCTTAGTCAAAGAAAGCCAAGTACAGAATTACAACAAAAGCTCAAGGCTGAGATTCAATCAGTTCAATATATATATCAACAATTATATTTCCGGTTTCGTGATTGGGTCCTACCCCAACACGCTACTAGAGCTCCCCTCAAACCTCCCTATAGACCCGAGTGTGCACACCCCTCACTAGAGAGCCAGTAGGATGTAACCATTCTAGGAGGAAGTCTAATAGGTGACTGGTAGCTAACCCAGCCTATAAGTTCACCTTGATCAGAGGTGTTTTAGTATCTCCCCGACGAACAACATTGGTCACGCCTGCTCTAGCAGATTGTGATGTAACATTATTCAACATACCCATTATATCCGTCTTAGATACATTATTTCATTCATAGAATCCATCTCATGTAACAACTCAGGCCAAGGCCAAATATCAAACAAAAACAAGTACCAAGAGTGAATACATAACAGAGGGGTCGAATCCCTTCTCATTTGATTGAATGTCAATAATCCGACTTTATCAAACTTGGAGACGATATGAGTATATATTGCAACATATATAATTTGAAATGAATTGTCGGATCACAAAAGCTATATGTCAATTGCAATATAGATGACATGAACTGAAAGTCGGATCACCAAAAGATATATGAAAACATGCTCGAGCTCAAGAGGGGTTAACGTTCTTACCAGGCACGCTTAACTTCTCCTTAATAATCTTTCTCACAATCGGCAAACAAAACCTCTTTGAATTCACAAAGCTCTTAGCTAGCTATCCCCAACACGCTCCATACCGCGAACCAAGCATCTAAAACCTCCATGAATCGGCATTCAACGAATCATATAATCATGGTACATCAAATCACTATACATCAGTATTCAACTCACCAAAAATCTCCCAAAGAAACCAAGTATAGCTTGTCCAAATCCAATATAACAATAGCCTACCCTTTCTTCATGTTTCAGAACACAGGACTGATGTTTAGACGATGATTGGTAATGAATTACTAATCTTTTAGACACAAACCCAACTGTAACTTGTAACACTGCCTCTTAGGAGTATTTCAACACATCAAACGTTAACTTTCATTAAGTATCAAAGGATTTATAGCCCAAATACCACAACAGCTCCAAAACAGAGTACTAAATGCGCATCCAACTTCTAGAAGCTATAACATGATCATAACAACATGTTTTCAAGCATGTCAAAAGCCTAACATCAAGATATTGAACTGAAGTTCAATTTAGGGTTTTGTTTCAATCAAATACATGAATAAATGAGGCTGTTATGATCAAATTACGAAGGCCCTATGTTCATGATACTCACAGGAAGAACAACGAAACAAGGGTTTACTTTAGGACATGATTTAGGCAACTAAATCATAATGAAAATGAAATTAACCAATTGGAGTTTGTTACCAAAGATCTTGAGAGTAAATATAAACAAGAATTAAGGATTGAGCTTACCAAATGAAGGAGTTATGACTAATATACCAGAAGTGGTCCAGAACTGCGCGTAAAAAGACACCTCACGGTTCTGGGTAAATTTGGTGATGATAATCAAGAAATATGGACTCGAATCCTTCTACAAAGTTGTAGCCATAAAAGAGTAGATGAATTTAGGCTTTTGTTTCAATTCATTTGGCTTTTAAATGAAGGAGAAAACGTGTGATGAAGTTGGAGCTGTTGGGTGGCATATACAAGCGGCAAGCAGGCAGCTGCGTGTGCAGTCCTTATGCACGAATTTTGGCTGAGTAAGCGGACGATTTGGGGTCCAACTAAGTGTCAACATGAGGCAAGATCATCTAGGTACTCCCGGCACCTCGTGCTTCCAAAATAAGATCGGTTTCTAATCCCGACACTATACACATGCTTCCAAAATTGTATAGAATGAGATTGTGTAAGTTGAGAATGGATCTATAACTTGTGTCATTTGACTTCATATTTACCAAGTAAAGCTCCTCAAATGATATAATGAAACAATCACAATTTTGTTCCGGGTTTACGTTAAGAGATTACTTAACGACTAAGAAAACGTTTCTTCACGATTAAGAAAGTTATCGAAACGGCAATGGATTGAGAATATAACCGAACATTCCTTAAGTAATAGCTTCTCAATAAACTTAATGGTATCATCCAATTCCACAACCGAGATCACTAATGGATAACAAAACAAGTATTCACCCTTTTAAAATCCGAAAGTCACTATATAAATTCTCAAAACTAAACCGCAAGATCCTAAATTCAATATAATTAGTAACACCGAATTAGATAAATTCTCAAAAAGTATGGGGTGTTACAGACTCCCCCCCTTAAAACATGGCTTCGTCCCCGAAGCCCAAACTCATCTTCCAAACGCATACTTCAGATGTCTCTTCCTCAACCACAATTTCTTCAACATATCTCCATAACTCTTATAACTCGGTTCTAGAAGGTTTATTCCCAACATATGCATAACTGAGCTTGAGCAAGTTTCCACAATGAAGAGTAGATGAATATATCAAATTTTCATACATGTGTTTGTATATGTGTAAGCAATATACAAATGCGTAGAGCCAAGTATTTCTAATAGAAGTGCACGGGGCACAATATCAAATAAATTGCACAAGCACTAGAGTTGAATCAAGTGGAACGATAATTCATATAAAATAAACACATTAATCGCATCAAGTGAGGGGAAAGACAAACGTGCAAGATTCACAACTTTTCCAATTATTTCATGACCATGTAATCCCATAATAATTTATTCACTGAAATTCATGCCAATAGAAAGTAAGGAAGACACAATTCACGCCAAGGCTGATCCAGGTGGACACGACCCTTGTTTCACTTAAAACGCTCAGCCAAGGTTGATTTACCTATTCAAGCACACAAATCAAGGCCACAAAGATAAACTCATACGCACCAAACAAGTAGCATTTAGCTCAATCCAATGACGTTACACATTATAAAAATCCATAGGGGCATTGTCCCCTATCTAAAACAGTCACTGAATAATAACTAATAGTTTCATTTATATGAAATAATGCAATAAGAAAACACAAAACTCTTCACTGAGACAGTAACCAAGATCATGTCTTACTTCAAATTTCAAGTCTCATCACCTTTTGAGATCACTAGCCTCCATCACAATACAGTTTAATTTCCTTATAAACACCCTTCAAGTTTTCAATACTTTAAGTGACGTAAAATGCATCAGCGTTTCCATTGTCTACAACCCAAGTTAACATGAATAATAGACTCAGCTCAACATATGCTTACGCCTAACTTCCTCTTAAATTCGCAATTGCTAACCCCTTTGGTGACTTTCAACTTTTCCCTTAGTGATAAACACATTAATCACATAAATGAACCTCCTTACAAGTCCTGAATAAAATATCCAAAGTACATAGTCCTTCGATCTTCTGATGGGACAAAGAACACACGTTTGATCCCAATTAAACTTGTACCTTCACATTATACAGTTTGAAACGCAATTTTGTCGAATCTAGATACGAAAATAGTACCATCCTTATTAATAAAAGAATCATTAAGTTCACATTCGATCTCAAAACAAAACCACAAATTTCACCTCATAAGTAATAGACCAGACTTAAGTTCAGTACACCATGTTGCAATCTATAAAGATATCAGTGAACTTTTATTTACCAAAATATCAGTTTTACTCTAGATACTCTCCTCTTTCGTGGATTGTAGATCAAATTCTCCTAACAACACGAATATTCCTTATTGCATAATATCTGAAGAGCTAGGTTCCCAAATACCCCATGAAGCAACAACCTTAATATGCTTGCAGCTGATACCACTTGTAACACACTGATATAACAAAGTATAAACCTTGCACAAACTGATCCAATAAAATGTTAATTCGTATCTCATCCTTAAGGACCCAATCGACATTGATAAGCCTTAGGTAAACAAATCTCTCATTCAAGTAAACATTCACATTCTTAATACAATCCAAAACGATTTCTCTACATTTAATTGACCTACACAACTCTCAACCATCACACCAATCAATCTTTAATCAATTCAAATACTTCAAGTATCATTTCTCGAATAACACACCCGCATTACCACTACTACTCGTACCACTCTTTTCAATTTCCCAAAAGATATACTTTGAATAAATCCTGATGCAATAACTCGTCCATTTAGCTTAATTGTAACACCTAGCACATATACCACATAGCATGCAAATGAATGCACCCCAACCGATCCCTTATTTTCGAAAAATAATTTCACACTCTTTTGTTTTGTTTTGTAAACTTAACTGACCAGATTCTATTGCTCTGATACCAACTGTAACAACCCTAAATTTTGATCAAATCTAATTATACAAAAATCTAGGATTGTTATGCCGCAATTGACTAATGAGTCAACTGAAAGGCTCAAAACCTGATAAAATTTAAACCAACTTATTTACATAAATGATAACGAGTTGACAGCGGAAGAGTGAAGCCAAGTTTACAAAACCTAATCCCAACTGAAATGACAAGTAGAACTGATTAAAGTGACTCAACCGTAGTATCATACATTCCAAGCTAGCCCCATGATATGCACAAACGTCCATGCAACAATTCACTTCAAGTAGACCTGCCAACTGCATCACAGAGAATGATACAGGCCCCAAAATAGGGTAGGGACAAACCCAAACATAGAACGTCAGCAAAGGCTGAGTAAGAACTCAAAAGCATGCAGAACAACAAGGAAAAGAAGATACGCGCCTTCATGGCGCGTAGCTAATCAAGCAACGCTTAGTCAAAGAAAGCCAAGTACAGAATTACAACAAAAGCTCAAGGCTGAGATTCAATCAGTTCAATATATATATCAACAATTATATTTCCGGTTTCGTGATTGGGTCCTACCCCAACACGCTACTAGAGCTCCCCTCAAACCTCCCTATAGACCCGAGTGTGCACACCCCTCACTAGAGAGCCAGTAGGATGTAACCCTTCTAGGAGGAAGTCTAATAGGCGACTGGTAGCTAACCCAGCCTATAAGTTCACCTTGATCAGAGGTGTTTTAGTATCTCCCCGACGGACAACATTGGTCACGCCTGCTCTAGCAGATTGTGATGTAACATTATTCAACATACCCATTATATCCGTCTTAGATACATTATTTCATTCATAGAATTCATCTCATGTAACAACTCAGGCCAAGGCCAAATATCAAACAAAGACAAGTACCAAGAGTGAATACATAACAGAGGGGTCGAATCCCTTCTCATTTGATTGAATGTCAATAATCCGACTTTATCAAACTTGGAGACGATATGAGTATATATTGCAACATATATAATATGAAATGAATTGTCGGATCACAAAAGCTATATGTCAATTGCAATATAGATGACATGAACTGAAAGTCGGATCACCAAAAGATATATGAAAACATGCTCGAGCTCAAGAGGGGTTAACGTTCTTACCAGGCACGCTTAACTTCTCCTTAATAATCTTTCTCACAATCGGCAAACAAAACCTCTTTGAATTCACAAAGCTCTTAGCTAGCAATCCCCAACACGCTCCATACCGCGAACCAAGCATCCAAAACCTCCATGAATCGGCATTCAACGAATCATATAATCATGGTACATCAAATCACTATACATCAGTATTCAACTCACAAAAAATCTCCCAAAGAAACCAAGTATAGCTTGTCCAAATCCAATATAACAATAGCCTACCCTTTCTTCATGTTTCAGAACACAGGACTGATGTTTAGACGATGATTGGTAATGAATTACTAATCTTTTAGACACAAACCCAACTGAAACTTGTAACACTGCCTCTTAGGAGTATTTCAACACATCAAACGTTAACTTTCATTAAGTATCATAGGATTTATAGCCCAAATACCACAACTGCTCCAAAACAGAGTACTAAATGCGCATCCAACTTCTAGAAGCTATAACATGATCATAACGACATGTTTTCAAGCATTTCAAAACCCTAACATCAAGATATTGAACTGAAGTTCAATTTAGGGTTTTGTTGCAATCAAATACATGAATAAATGAGGCTGTTATGATCAAATTACGAAGGCCCTATGTTCATGATACTCACAGGAAGAACAACGAAACAAGGGTTTACTTTAGGACATGATTTAGGCAACTAAATCATAATGAAAATGAAATTAACCAATTGGAGTTTGTTACCAAAGATCTTGAGAGTAAATATAAACAAGAATTAAGGATTGAGCTTACCAAATGAAGGAGTTATGACTAATATACCAGAAGTGGTCCAGAACTGCGCGTAAAAAGACACCTCACGGTTCTGGGTAAATTTGGTGATGATAATCAAGAAATATGGACTCGAATCCTTCTACAAAGTTGTAGCCATAAAAGAGTATATGAATTTAGGCTTTTGTTTCAATTAATTTGGCTTTTAAATGAAGGAGAAAACGTGTGATGAAGTTGGAGCTGTTGGGTGGCATATACAAGCGGCAAGCAGGCAGCTGCGTGTGCAGTCCTTATGCACGAATTTTGGCTGAGTAAGCGGACGATTTGGGGTCCAACTAAGTGTCAACATGAGGCAAGATCATCTAGGTACTCCCGGCACCTCGTGCTTCCAAACTAAGATCGGTTTCTAATCCCGACACTATACACAGGCTTCCAAAATTGTATAGAATGAGATTGTGTAAGTTGAGAATGGATCTATAACTTGTGTCATTTGACTTCATATTTACCAAGTAAAGCTCCTCAAATGATATAATAAAACAATCACAATTTTGTTCCGGGTTTACGTTAAGAGATTACTTAACGACTAAGAAAACGTTTCTTCACGATTAAGAAAGTTATCGAAACGGCAATGGATTGAGAATATAACCGAACATTCCTTAAGTAATAGCTTCTCAATAAACTTAATGGTATCATCCAATTTCACAACCGAGATCACTAATGGATAACAAAACAAGTATTCACCCTTTTAAAATCCGAAAGTCACTATATAAATTCTCAAAACTAAACCGCAAGATCCTAAATTCAATATAATTAGTAACACCGAATTAGATAAATTCTCAAAAGGTATGGGGTGTTACAGCCTGGGCGTGGCACGGGCATGCAAACTAGTATATTATAAAAGCCGAGTACACCTCTTCATTGATGGACACTTGGCACAATTCTATTTGATGTGATTAAAAAAATATTATTGATTATTAGGATATGGAAATACATATAAAATATTAAAATAGTAATAAGGAAAATTAATAAATAATTAAAAGGGTTATATTCCTGAAAGTTCAACTACATTAAGTTATGCATATATGCAGTAAATCAAGCACATTATAAAAAAATGAATGAAATTCAACCAGTATGATTTTTTTCCTCTATGTTAGAGTATACGAAGTAGTGAAGAAAATATGTCTCAAAGAGTAATACCTTTGTAGAGAAAATGAATATGATAGAAAAGTTTGACCATAATTTATTTTCTCCTTTTTTTTTGGATTCTCATTACTACTATTGTTTTTAGTTTTTCAAATGTTTTGTTTGCTTATATGATTGTAGTTTTCCCCTTAATTTTCTAGGTATGGTCAGAGCGAGTTTGGTCATCTTAAACTTTTTTTTCTTTTTAGATCCTCAATGGGCCCGGTTACTAAAATTTATTTGATCGTACCATCTCGAATTTTGTTCAATGTTTTTTTATTTTTAGACATAAAGTAAAATTCTTATCTCGAATTTGTCTATACAATTCTCTCTCTCTCTCTCTCTCTCTCTCTCTCTCTCTCTCTCTCTCTCTCTCTCTCTCTCTCTCTCTGGCTTCTTGACTACTATTGTATTATTTCATATTTTTCAAAAGTTTCATTCTCTTATAAGAATCGAATCAAGTTCAGGTTGAACATTATTCTGTCATGTAGCATTGGTTCATGAATTGGGGTTCATGAATAAGATTGAGTTGACCCATGTTCTACCATGTCGAGTTTTTTTATTTCTCGCATAATTTCGCATTTGATGCAAACAATTAGACTAAATAATATTTTGAAATGATAGCTATATACAGGGAAGAAGCCAGGAATTGGGGTCTGCGGGTGCCGCCTAGCTGGCTCGCACACCCAAAAATAGACTATAAAATATTTATGTAATTTTACACATGTTTGTTGTATTGCGATTTTATCTTCAATTGTAATTGACAGACTTATTTCAAAGATTGAAGTTGTAGATGATATTCATTACTGACGATTACTTGGCTAGAAAACGAAGAAAAAAAAAGTGAAGGGGTGAGATTTGAGACGAAAATTGGGCTAGAAAACGAAAAAAAAAAATAAAAATAAAAAAAAGTGACGGCGCGGGATTTTAACCAGAGACACACGGAAAAAGATGCATAACTTAAGTTTATCAACCACTAGGCTGGGCCTATATTTGTGATTATTTATATGTAGTAATAGTATATGACAAAAAGTTGCAGGTGCCAGAACAAAGAAATCAATGGGCCGCGGTGGTGGGCTGCAGGTGCCAGGCCCCCGCCACACCCCCACTACCTCCGCCCCTGGCTATATAATAGACTCTGATAAATATTTATTACAATTATAATGTCACAGCTAAAGTATATTTTTCTCATACATTAAATAAGGGTCAATACGTGACATTTACAATGCAACGTTATCATCAAAATTGGAGGGAATATAAGTGTTTTTTTTAGGGGAGATTATAAGTGTTTTAGTTAGTTACTATTCTTAAAATTGATTATAAAGTTCTTTTAGACTTTTTTTTTTTGAAATAAGTTCTTTTAGACTTTTACTACTTAATAATATGTGTGGTAAATTATTGTTGAAAGAGTTATATTTCAAAAACTTGGATTATAAGTTAAAATTGGGAACATGACACTTATTAACACAATTTTTTTTTTTTGAGATACACTTATTAACAGAAAAATGTATATAGTCAATGACTTTATTAATTTTCTTAAAGACGGTCAATAAATTATATAAAGATAATGATGTAAATTACTAAGAGAAATATGTTTCTCTTGGTAAGATGATTACGTATGTGCAGTTTCTTTGTAATTTTAACAAAGATAAAAAGAAATGAATACGAAAAGAAAAGTTTGACTAATTTCTTTTAGATTCTATTGACTACTATTGTTTCTAATTTTTCAAGTGTTTCGTTTGCTTATATTATTTCATATTTTCAAAAGTTTTATTATGTTATAAGAATCGAAGTCAAATTCAGGTTGAACATTATTATATCATGTAGCATTGGTTCATGAATAAGATTGAGTTGACTCATGTTCTACCACGTCGAGTTTTTAGATTTCTTGCATAATGTCACCTGATGCAAACAATTAGACTAGACAAAGACTTTATCCACATATTTCTCTTGAGACACCCATTAAAGCTTCTTTGGCCGGTCACGGGTAATCCTCATACCCAAAAGTTGATTTGCGGGTCCCAAATCCTTCATGGCAAAGGACTTGCTCAAAGCTTTTTTAAGTGCTGCAACTATCTTTTTGTCTTGTCCTACAATCAACATATCATCAACATAGAGCAACAATATAATCAAAACACCACTAGTATACCTCTTCATAAAGACACAATGATCCGTCGGGGTCCTATTGAAGCCATTTTGTGTCATGAAGGATTCGAACTTTTTGTACCACTGGCGTGGTGCTTGCTTGAGGCCAAAAAGACTCTTCTTGGGTCTACACACTAGATTTTCTTTTCCGGGGACCACATACTGCGGCGCCCGCAAAAAATATATATGGTTTGATGGTTTGACGGCTATTGAACTAACCGAAGTGGGATCGTTGAAAACTCAGAGTCGCCACCCTGTCTTTACCCCGACAAGGAAGGGTTTCGAAACAAGTTTAAAAAGCACAAGTTCGAAAACAAATGAAAGAATTTTACGGAAAACCTTTCTAAAACCAAAAATGACTCCATACGCCCTAAGGCAAAATTCCGTTTTATTATATTTACAAAACGGTTTGGAAAACTGGTCTGCGAAATAGAGAAAAAGGGTTCGGGGCCTTAGTTAAGGGGTGCGAACATTTGGAACTCGTCTCCCCTTCCGTCCTAAGGACGGGCACTTACTAATACATCATATCCTTCTAAAGATTCTCGGTATATTGGTTACGTTAAGATCCATATAAACAGGTAGAAATAGAAAAGCATATATATTCACATTGTCATTCACATGCAAGAGTTTAGAAAAAGAATTTACAAAAGATTTCCCGAGTCTTCTGGGTACGGACTTGGGGGGTTTGAGCACCAAAGTTGCCCTACGTACCTTTCATCGTGGGATTGGAATCCACTCGAGGATCAAAACCCTACGTAGTTCTGACGGGCAGCCCCACGACAACGGCCTTTTCCACTGGGGGGTAGCGGTTAATATCCGCGAGGGTGGATGGATGAATCCACATGGTAGATATCATTCCACTGAGGAAATGGTCGGGTTGATTCCACTGGGGATATCACCAATGTGGGGCAAGAGATGGGTTTTACTTCGCTTGGAAGTGGTAGAAAGTCGTTTCATTCAAAGTCGTACTATTGAGAGACTTTATAGATGACTCACTTTAGAGTCAAGTCGATCCACGTAGAATAGAGCAAGGTATATTCCGCTTGCATCTATGTGTCTCTCGTCGAGACGGCGATCGCCATGATCACCATGCCTCCTGAACCAGGCATGCCTCCTGAACGAGGTCTTAAAGTAGATGACTCGACCTCTCTAAGGCGAGTTTAAAGATTAGACCTCTCAATAGTTTGACTAAGGTTGAATTGACTATCGTGGGGAGATTTAATGGAAAATGGATTGGGTTGTGTGTTTGGGCTCGGTGGAATTGGCCGTATCGTTAGAGCTGCCCGTGTAGGCCCTACAACAATATAAGGAAAATAAATCGCCGATTCGATTACGTTCGATCAAGTGGTGTTCCACTGGGGTGTTGGTGGAATAGATGGTAGAGGTGAATGTAGATCGACCTCATGATCGCGCATAAGCGAATTGGCAATCCTTGCCTAGTGTTGGGGTAGGGCCCCGTCCAAAGTCCATACAAGAACGGGAAGAAAACTTTACATGCAAAACACATCAAAGAAAGCTTATTTACTTCCATGTACAAAAAGTTTTGGAAAAAGAAATGAATTTCTTAAAACGTTGACGAAAATGGAGAAAACGATTTTAATTAGGAAAACTAAGAAAAAGACGTTTGAAAACAAATAAGAAAACATTTTTAGGGGTTTTTTGGTTTTATTAATTACATTATTTACATAAGGGGGTCGATTTTAGTCCTTATTGACTTTAATTGACTCGGGTTGACTTCGGTTACTTGCACCTATTTGCAAAGTTGACTTTAGACGACTTTTAGGTAGATTTGGGTTTGACTTGGGTAGACATTGACATTGGTAGATTTGGGTAGACATTTGGCATTGGTAGGCTTGGATAGACGTGTTTGACTTTAGTTGACTTTAGTTGACTTTAGGTTGACTTTGGTTGACTTTTGGTTGACTTTGGTTGACTTTGAGTAATTGGTTGGATTTTAGTAGACTTTGGTAGACTTGGTTGTATTTGGGTGGACTTTGAATAATTAGTTGGATTTTAGTAGACTTGGTTGTAATTGAATTGGTTTTAGACGACGGTTGACTTTCATTGACTTGACCTCGATTGACTTGACTTAGGTAGACTCAACTTATGTAGACTTGACTTAGATTCACCTAGACTTCTTTCTAAGTGTTTTAAAGTCATCAAACAAATGGATTGATCAATTAAACACCCTATTAAGTCTAATTGTTTTTATAAATTGGGTTGAGTAGACTCCTAATTAAGTCTAAATCGATTTTAACATTTTGACATCTCAATGAGGTGAACTAATTAGACTCCCTATTAAGTCTAACCATTTAATTAATTAAGACAATTAATTTGGGTGAAAAACTTGTCATTTTCAACCCCAAAAACAGAAAATTGATGGAAATTGAATGGTTTGAAAGATCAAATCAAATCTTCAAATTTTTCTGGGTTGAGGGTGGGTTCATGAACATCTTGGGATCACACATGAATTTTTTCATGACCCCAAAAGTCCATTTACTCACAAAACAAATTTAAGGTTGAAATTCGGATTTCTGAGCAAAACAGGATCTGTTTTCAAAAAATCATAGCTGTTGATAGAGACATGACAAAATTTTGAACCTTAGCTTTCTGGAAACTTGGGAGTCTGATCTTCAACTTTTGTTAAGGAGACATACCCAGAAAAGGTCGTTTTCAACTCGAAAAACCTCGTTGAATACAACTGGTCGGAGCAGGGACCAGTTTTGAGTCATTGTATTGCAAAAATCATCATAAATAATCTGGTTTGAGTTTGGATCTGAAATTTTGCAGGGTTGCATTTAAGACCCCAAAGAAGCATTGTTTATAAACTCATGAATTTTACCAAAAGGGAAGATTTTATACGGATTTTGGAAGTCAGACTGAAAAACAGTTTTCAGAGAACAAAAAATCGGATTGAGTTGTAGATAGTTTTTGTACATGGAAATAATTGTAGAAAAATTTGTGAAAAATATCAAATCACCACAAAAGGTCAATAAAACAGTAGACATAAGAAAAATCACCAATGGGCACTCCACTCCTAAAACTCTCTCATCTAATGTTCCCCTCAGTAAAGGGAACGGCCACAAAAGGCCCTAGAGGCAAGCTTACGAATCCATACGGCTCAATAAACACGTATTTCATCGTTACCGACCAAGGCTCAACAAAGAAAAACGTTAGTAAGGTATTTGAGATAAAATAAATGAAATGAAATTACAATAAAAAGAAGAAGGGAAGAAGAAATACTACCTTTTGAGATCAATGGTTGCAAATCCACCAATGCTAAGGTATTAAATCCTCTAAATTGATTTTAATTTAGATGAGATTGATTTTATTTAGTTATAATCTAAGTGATACTAATGCTATTCATTTATTAGATTGAATTAGAATTAAAGTGGAGGCTTGATGTGGAGATGAATAAGAGAATATGAGAATGAATGTAGAAGTAAATGCAAGAGCAAATGCTCTTCTTTTTTTGTGTGTGTGTGAGGGCCGGCTCTCTCCTCTCCTTCTCTTTTTTTTTTGCTTTGTTTTTGTGAGTAATGAATGTGTTGAATGATATTAAATGGGGAGTGTTTGCTTAAGGATGAAGAGAAGAGAATAAAATGAGTGAATGAGAATGAATGAGCATGATAAATATCTTGTTAATTGAAGAATTAAATTAAAACAAAACTTGCTCTCCAAGCCCTTCATTTGGCCGGCCCTCTCTTGCCACACACCTCATCAAAAATTTTTTGTCTTTTGCAATTGTAATGAAGGGAGAGAATCAATGAGTCATCAATTCAAAAATAAATCAAAAATCAAATAGTTAGCATATTGTTAGCATCTTGTTAGTGTAAATGTGAGTGACATGAGCATGACATATAAAATGATGTCATTGCCTATGTGGTTTAGTAGTACAAAAATGAAATCGAGTTTAGCTCGTCTCGAGCAAATTTACCTCGGTTTGCGCAAAAATGAAAACCGGGTGAATTAAATCAAAGAATTAATGAAATTAGAACTAAAAATGATAGAAATCAATATTATTGATATTATTTACACAATTTTCGAAATTTATATAAATAATAGAAAAAAAAATGGTGAAATTGGAATTGTTGAGAAATCGTTTGAATTACAAATAAACGAATAGAAATAGGCAAATAGAAATGAATAGAATGAAATTGAAATAAAAAATAGAATTGGAATTAGAAAATATAAATAGATTAATAAAAATGAAAATAAAAAAAGGTGAGACAAAATTTGGTGTCTACAGTTTGCCCCTCGTTGGTCGAGTTTTGCAAAAATGAAGACCAACGCCATGAGAAGACGCAAAATTTTGGATCCCGACTTACAAGCTTGTTGTTGTTCGGGAGAGAAGAAGACCCTATTGTCTGAATTTGAAAATCTCTTTTAATTTTCAAAATACGGCTCATCGCCGTTTGTTTGGTTGAGGTAGATTGGTTGGATGCGACTGAGTTGTCGTCTTTTGAGGCGAAAACAATTTTCAGTTTTCAGAAAATAAAGCTCGTCGCCGTTTGATCATTGGTTGGAGTCGAGATTGAGGTTGAAGTTTGAAATCGAGCTTGAAGTTGAGATTGAGTTGGAATTTGAAGTTGGATCACGACTTTTGAGTTGAAGTTGTGGTTGAGGTAGATTTACGACTTTATTGTCGTGGCTTGATTTTTCAAATCGAGATCGATAATTTGAAAACGAATTCGGGTCAATCCCAAAATCATTTGAGCATGGAGTTAGTAGCATCTTCTCCTTGGGTTTGATGTTGGGTAGTGTGGTTGGAGGCCTTTCAAAAGGGAAGGCTTGTAAATTCAGTTGTCGGGTTGATGTTGATGGGTTGATAATGGTGTAGATTGAATTGGGTCAAAGTTGCTGCAAATGGGAGTAACTTTCCTTTTCTAGCATAGGTCGCCCTTTCGGGTTTTCAACCTAACTCCTCCTTTTCACCTTTTCTTTTTTTTTGTCGGTAGAGATGTTGAACGCTTTTCGACCGAGGCAACGTTGTCTTGTCTCTAGTGTTTGCACCAGGTTTCCATTGCCGTTCTTCGTCTTTGAAGCTTTTGCGGTGGAGCCGAGCTACCAAGCTAGCAGGGTTGTATGTGGTTGGGTGTTTGTTTCAATAAGGGCCGTAGAGGATGAGGTTTGATAAGCTAAGGTAAGGCTGGAGTTTGAAGAGGTGGAGGTTGAACAGGGCAGAGTTTGAAACAATGGAGTTCGAAAGGGCTGAGATCGAAGGGTGGAGTTAGAAAAGGTGGAGGTCGAAAATATAAAGTTGGAAAAGGTCGAGGTTGAAAGGGTAGGGTCGAAAGAGATCAAGGTTGAAAAGATCGAAATAGAAAAGGTCGAAGGTTGAAATAGGTTAGCCTATGGGTCGAGGTTGGGGATCGATTACTTGGAGGTGGAGACGATGGTAAGAATTGTTCACGGTTGGATGTCTGGGGTAGTAAAGGGTCGTTAGGTTGAACTGGTGGAGTTAGCGTGGCTTGGTGGACAAGTAAGCTTCATGTACTTACAGATGAAATAGGTTGCAATGAGATGGTAGTGCATGAAATTTAATCCAAGTATGTTTTTATGAATGATAGCAATTTGATCAAAGCATGCATCCTTTGAACACATGAGTCTAAAATGATCCTAAAATGATGCATGAAGACTCAATAGATTAGCCCAAATGCAAATGAGATGCACAAGATTAGAGAAACGTGGTAGATTGCCAGATAGCTAAGTTGAGGTAGGAGTTTGTGTGGTTCGACTGCGGGTTTGACCCGTTTTCACCCGAACCGGATATATTTTTTTTTTGTCTCTCTGTTTTTTCAGGACCCTAACTTTTGCATAAGCCATCACTCATTTTTTTTTTTGCTCACTTTTTTTTTTCTTTTTTGGCTTATCGGGTCGTTTAGCCGGATCCCTAATGATCTTTTCGGCTCTAGAGAACTTTATTGGTAGATGTATGTCCACGAGATTCAAAAATTTCTCGCGAACCTTTGACCGGACCCTTTGAAGGGTTGCCTACGTATTCCGTTGTTGGAAATCAGGTCATGCGTAGTTCGTGCCTCTGTTAGCCCAAAATTCTGGTAGATTTTGCGGTCATCCATTTGACCAATTACAAATTTATTTATCATACATGGGTTGAATTATTACATCGAGGACCTATTCTCCTAAACATAATACTTCTTTAGTTGGTCGAGGTTGGTGTAGTGGACGAATTCGTTCCCATCAAAGTCCATGAGCCTCACTGCTCCTCCAGGTGTGATTGTCTTCACGAGGAACGGGCCTGACCAGTTTGGCCTGAACTTTCCCCTTATATCATGCATGGGCGCACGATTCTCTTTCAAGACCAAATCTCCTTCTTGGATGTTTCGATCTCGAATCCTCTTGTTGAATGCTCGAGCTATGCGCCTTTGATACGCATGTATGTTGTTGAGTGCTTGGAGACGCTTCTCGTCAGCAAATGCTAACTCGTCATATCGAGTTTGCAACCATAAGTCCTCAGGGAGCTCGCTTTCAGCCATGACTCTCAATGACTGAATTTCCATCTCGATTGGTAGGACAGGGTCCATACCATACACCAGAGAGTAAGGCGTCGTGCCGGTTGGAGTGCGAATGGAAGTCCTATATTCCCAAAGCGCATATGGCAGTTTTTCGTGCCAGTCTCGGGCTTTTTCAGTCGTTTTGGAGATGATAGTCTTGATTGTCTTATTTGCCGCCTCCACAGCGCCGTTTGTTTGAGGACGGTAGGGGGAGGATTGGTGATGCTTGATTTTGTACTTGGCCAAAGTCTCTTTCATGTGGCCCTCGAACTGCGAGCCATTGTCAGAAATGATCTCATAGGGTAGCCCATATCGGCAGACGATATTGTGCATGACAAACTTAGAAACTTCTCTTGCCCCTAGTTTTGAGAAAGAAGCAGCCTCGATCCATTTCGAGAAATAGTCGATTGCCACCAAGATGTATTGATGACCATTTGATGCTTGTGGATGAATCTGGCCAATGATGTCAATTCCCCACGTCGAGAACGGCCATGGCGATGTCATATTGTGTAAGGGCACCGGAGGCATGTGGTTGAGATTTGAGAAGATCTGGCACTTTTTACAAGTGCGTACAAAGTGATGACAATCACTTAACATTGTCGTCCAATAGTAGTTGGCGCGGAGGATCTTCTTTGCAAGCATCACCCCATTCATGTGAGGACCGCATTCCCCACCATGGATTCGCTCCATGATTCTTTTCGTCTCTTGTTTGCCCACGCAAAGTTGGGGGCGACCATCTAACCCTTTATGGTACAAATTTCCTCCTATAAGAGCGAATTGGGACGCGAGCCTTCTAATGGCTAGTTGATCTTTCCTTGAACTTCCAGGCGGATAAGTTTGATCCTCTGCATATCTCTTGATGTCCGCGTACCAAGGTTCACTCTCGTCCTCCTCGGTTATGGTAGCGATGAATTCGTCGAATCCAACTGCAGGATTTTGCCTTTCTTCGAGCACTATTGATTGAACTTTGATCCCGGCCTCCCAACTGAGGTTCACGGCTAGATTTGCTAGAGCGTCAGTGAAACAGTTCTGTTCACGTGGGAGATGCTTGAAGTTGATGTCCTCGAAAAGAGGGATCAATTGTTGAAGGCACTCAGTGTACAGTTGGAGTCTCTCTTCTCTGACCCTCCAGGCTCCAATTGTTTGAGATATGATCAGATTTGAATCACCATAGACCGTCAGGTGCTTCGCCCCTGCTGCGAGAGCAGCTTTGACGCCATACACACACGCTTCATATTCTGCGGTATTGTTAGTGGTGGGAAAGTCGAGTTTGACTGCAAATGGTATGTGGAGGCCATCTGGGTCTACCAGTAACACTCCGGCCCCGTTGCCCCTTCTGTTGGAAGCTCCATCGAAATACATTTTCCATTTTGGCACTTCGATGGTGCAGATGTGTTCGTCTGGAAAAGAGTCATCGTACTCGTCCCCGGAAATTGGCCCTTCTGCTAAGGCTTCTGAGATCGCCCCACCCTTCACCGATTTCTGGCTCATGCATTGGATGTCAAATTCGGACAGGATGGCGTGCCACCTTGCAAGCCTCTCACTGAGTATCGGCTTTTCAAAGAGATGTTTGATCGGATTGAGTCTCGAGACCAGGTACGTCGTGTGAGCTTGGAGGTGGTGTCTCAACTTCTTCGTAGCATACACCAGAGAGATGCAAGTTTTTTCCAGTGGTGAGTATCTCGTCTCGTACTCGAGAAATTTCTTGCTCAAGTAGTAGATAGCTACTTCTTTCTTAGACCCTTCTTGGTATTGTGCCAATAATGCCCCCATGGCAGTTTCTGTTACCGTGAGGTACAAGATCAATGGCTCGTCTGGCCTTGGCGGCATTAGAACTGGTGGATTGGCGAGATACGCCTTCATCGAGTCGAACGCCTTTTGACATTCCTCATTCCATTCTTTAGAGACTCCTTTTCTCAACAGTTTGAAGATTGGTTCACATTTGGTTGTGAGTTGAGATATGAATCGGCTGATGTACTGGATCCGACCCAGAAAGCCTCTGATTTCTTTTTCTGTCTTTGGTGGCGGTAATTCGATGATCGCTTTGGTTTTTTCAGCATCCACCTTGATCCCATCTTGGCTCACAACAAAACCAAGCAGTTTGCCTGAGGTTACCCCGAATACACACTTCTGCGGGTTCAGTTTCAAGTTGTACTTTCTAATCCTCTCAAAGAAAGTCCTCAATGCCGAGAGATGCCCCTGGCGATATTTGCTTTTGACAATCATGTCATCAACGTAGACTTCGACAACGTCGTGAATGAGATCATGCAAGATAGTTGTCGCAGCTCTTTGATAGGTGGCACCGGCGTTCTTCAGCCCAAATGGCATGACTCGATAGCAGTAGGTGCCCCATGGGGTGATGAACGAAGTCTTGTTCCTGTCTTCTTCTGCCATGAGAATTTGGTTGTACCCGGAGAACCCGTCCATGAACGAGAACATAGCATGGCCGGCGGTGTTATCGACTAGGACATCGATGTGAGGTAGCGGGAAGCAATCCTTTGGCGACGCTGCATTGAGGTCTCGGTAGTCAACACAGACTCGAACCTTTCCTCCTTTCTTCGGCACGACCACAATGTTGGCGAGCCAATCCGGGTGCTTGATTGCCTTAATGAAGTTTGCCTTGAGCTGTTTCTCGATCTCCTCTTTGACTTTGAGACTCACCTCAGGCTTCATTCGGCGAAGTCGTTGTTGCTTCGGCTTGCATTCTGGCAGTAGTGGAATTCGGTGCACAGCAATATGTTGATCGACACTTGGCATATCGGCGTAGGACCATGCAAAGACATCTATGTATTTTTTTTAACAATGCAATGAATGCAAGACTCTCTTCTGGGGAGGGGGATGAGCCTATTTTGACTTCTCTAACGTCATCATGTTACTCTATATTTACAATGATGGGCTCCTCCATGGGAGTCATGCATGATTCAGGAACACCTATGGACTCAGCGTCAGAAGATGCGTCATGATCAGATGCAATGTCATTTATGCAAACATACTCGGATATTGATTTATACACAATGTTTTCATTATCAGAAAAGTCAGATTGGGTAGAAAGAGACGAATTGTCGGATGAGGAACTGTCAGTCTCATAGCCGTCAGAGTTGGTAGGGGAGTCAGGATTCGGTTGGTCAGTGAGTTCGGGGTTGAGGTTTCGTAGGGGATAGCCTAACTCGGTAGCTTCGCTCCTGGATTCACACTCCACATTCTCCTCCTTTCCTACGTAGTCTCTTGTCATCTCGATCAGGGTGGTGGGGTCGTTATCTATCTCATCACTCAGCTCTGACTCGAACAAGCGCTTCATCGCTTCACCACACATTGTCTCCACCCAATTTCGGTCCCTTTTGACCGGTTCGTCTTTCACAAACCAACTTCTAATCAAATCTTCATTGGAAGCCTCAGCAAAGAAAATCTCAAGTCCCGGAAGCCTCTCTCGCTTTTTCTCGTCGAACCATGGTTCTGGGAATTCGAAGTAGGGTTCACTCTCTCCCTGCAGCACGAACTGGCCATTGAGGGTTAGGGACGGCCTTTTGGCTTTTGTGGCTGTTGATGTTTCCTCACTAGGGTTGTATCCAAGGCCGTGTTTGTTTTGCTTGTTGGGGACCTCAATTGGACATTTGATCCCCCCGCCTTGTCTTCCTAGGCCATTTCCGGAGACATATCCCATCTTGTCCATCATGTGTAGAGTTTGGGGTTGAAAGGTAGGGATTGGTGGTGGATTCTCACGCTCACGGCGGGTTTGGGGTTTCTTGCTTCTTTTGGTAGTGTTGGTCATTTTGTGGGGTCGTGGTGGGCTAGGATTAGCTACTTTCAGACCACAACTCAAAGGATCTCTTTTAGGAGATTGCCCCTAGAAATAAAGAATAAAGAATGAAATCAATATTTACACAAAAAGGTTGAATGACAAAACACGAAAAACTCTTTGTTTCTGTTTGCTCGTTTTTTTTTTTTAGAAGACAAATTTTTGTTCGGTTTGGTTTGTTTGATTGTTGTTTGTTATGGACAGTTCGAATTCTCCCATTCAGGATTTTGCCGTTTCACTTCCCACTTGAAGTTTAAATTTATATACAAAAATGTATAAGAGAAGAGAGTAGAGTCGTCTCCCTTTTGAGACATAGTCGGTTGAGTTCCTGCAAAGTGG
Source organism: Spergularia bocconei (assembly GCA_963457585.1). NCBI lineage: Eukaryota > Viridiplantae > Streptophyta > Magnoliopsida > Caryophyllales > Caryophyllaceae > Spergularia > Spergularia bocconei. The sequence goes on along the minus strand of OY734951.1, from coordinate 10,397,784 downwards.
ACAATATTTTTATTATAATTAGTTTGGGCCGAACCCTAAGGTGGGTTGCCTACATATCTCCAGGTGTGAATGAACTTTGGAAGTTCTTTCTTGTTTGTGGTGTTGAAGTGCATGTGATTTGGAGAATCAGGCCCGATGTAGTTCTTGTGAGTACAAGAGAATTTTTTTTTTATTTATTTTACAAGATTTTATCCGTGGCCACATCCGCTAGCGGGATGTCTACGTAACCCCACACTATATTACAAAGAGTGCAAAATGGGTCAAATGTTGTAAGAACATTGACTTGGGGATTCAGGCCTCGCGCAGTTCTTTATGGACCTACGTTATTCCTAATACTCTAGGTGATGATAGGTTGGATGTTGTTGGAGCTTCAAGGGTCAATGACCCCAGCATCGATCAAATCCTGGATCTTGTGGCGGAGCTCTTCGCAGCCGTTGGTGTCGTGGCCGCAAGCTTGGCAGAAGCGGCAAAAAGTGGTGCAACTCAGTTCGCCACAGTAGGGAACAGCAGGTGGCAATTGAGGAGTTATGAGGTCAGCCCTCACTAGCTGGTTGAAGATGTGCTCTCGAGGGTGACGAAGGATTGAAAACCAACGCTTAGGGCGAGGGTCACTGGCGGAAATCATCACATGTTTCCCGACTTTTGACAAGTCAGGTGCTCTTTCTAGCTTTGCTGCATCCAGGCAGTAGCCTCGATGTTCCATCTCCTCTAGCGTCTTAAAGGTCTCGTTACCCATCTCGTCGAAATAAGCCTGGTTCAGGCCTGAGGCAATCATCAGCATGCACTCCTTCAGTGTTGGGGGAGCATAGGTTTCTCGATACTGAGTGCGCCAACGAGCGCAGTAGCTGGAGAATGACTCGTCGACTCCTTGTCGAACTCCCATCAATTGCAGCCTTGCCGGATCTATGTTCTGGTGGAACTTAACCCATTTGACAAACGAGTTTCGCAACACCGGCCAAGTACTCTTGAGTTCGATAGGCAGCTCGTAGAACCATTTCAATGCAGGACCGTCTAAGCTTTGGTCGAACAGAGGAGCATAACTGTCTGGGTGGATTCGCTGGGCCCTTATTTTCTGGCAGAACTTGATGAGGTGAAGTTGTGGATCGCCCCAACCGGTAAACTTGTTGAACACTGGAATGATATACCCCGGAGGTAAGCGGAAGTGAGGGAATGGGTCTAGGTCCAAAGCCGGAGGCGGTCCCCTTGGCATGATCGCCTCCCAATCGACTTGAGTGTCTGGAATAGCTTGTGGCGGTGCCACGGAGACTTGTGAACCTTCACCAGAGCCTGCCGACCATATGTTAGACGTGTTCTCACTCGGATGATCACTAGGATATTCGTCATCCTCCATGGGTTCACTCTCACTCGAATCGACACTTAATACATTAATTAGAAACCCATCCAAACAATGAGCCAACTCTTCATTCAGGTTGAGAACAGTCTTACTTGCCACAGCGGCATCCATGAATCCCGTGCCTCCTTCGAGAGTGACAACTCCAGCCTCGGTCATGAATTTAACTTTCCGATGTAAGGTGGACGGAACAGCTCTCATAGCGTGAATCCATGGCCTTCCTAATAATAGATTGAAACATGCTGGGATGTCGATTACCATGAAATTCACTTCTCGGGTCACAGGTCCGAACTCCAAGTGTAGTGAAACTATATCCAAGACTTCCCTCTTAGCGTTGTCAAATCCCCGCACTCCTTCTTTGGACGGTTTTAGATGCTCATTGGAATACCCAAGCTTTTGGAGGACTCGCAAAGGACATACATTGGCGCCTGAACCATTATCGACTAGCACCATGGGAACTATCTTGCCACTACATTCAACTGTGAGGTGTAGAGCATTGTTGTGTGGGACATCATCGGGTAGATCATCATCACTAAATACAATCGCGGTAGACACAGGATGCACAAGAGCAACTACCTCTTCAGGAGACATTGAAGATGAGACGGCCACTTCATTTAGCAATTTCAAGACCGCGGCCCTATGAGGTTGCGAGTGCATAAGTAACTGCCATAGAGAAACATTCGAATTCACTTCCTTCATTCTCTTGATGGCATCCATGGCTTCTCCTTCATCCATAGGAAGCTCTTTCCCTTTTTCTTTCCACTTTAAAGCTTCTAAAGGGTTTTCCTCTTCTAGGTGTGACGGTTTGAAATGTCTCCCGGCTCTTGTGAGGTGGGCAACCATGGAGTCTTCCTCATCACTAAGATCCTCTAAGCAGACAGGGCTTGCCACGGTGAGACCGAGAACGTTATTCAAGTGTTCCGTGGCTCGACTACAGATATTCATAACAGTGGCTTCTTCCTCGTCCTCATCGAACATGTTGGAGGCGCCATCACACTCTATAGTACCACACAACTCATCGAAGTGGTCTTTCCTTAGGATACTCTCAAGGTTCATCGTTTTCTTCGATACTAGCTCGTCTTTGGTCGAGAAGTCATATACTAGGTACTCTTTTCCCGGACCTCTCCCTTCTTGGATCATTCTTGGTTCAATTGGTCGTATGCCCCTCGAGGCATCACATAAGGGTGAGAGTGAGATCATGTTGATTGAGGGAACATCTTTGTGGTTAGGAAGTGGGTTTTTTGTGATGTTGGGATTGTCATTTCGGTTTACCACAAGCTTTCCTTGGTCAATAAGGTCTTGAATCGTGTGTTTCAATGCTCCACAATTTTCAGTATCGTGACCAGGACCTTGGTGGAAATTGCAATGTTCATTTGGATTGTAGCCAGGGTAAGGGTTCTTTGGAGGTGGCTTAGGAGTCAGGGGTTTGATCAGATTGGCTTTTGTCAATTTTGAAAAGGCTTGAGTGTAGCTCATGTGAATTGGGACAAACTCTCTTCTTTGTCTTGTCTGAAAGAAATTCCCGGAGGTCACAGCATTTACACCCGTGTATTGTTTCGAGGTACCTCCCTCATTTGCTACAGGCTTCTTGGCGCCTAACCTATAGGGACCTTGATTAGTGTTGGAGCTAGATCCGGTCTTCTTGATTTCACCTTTCTTAATGGCATCCTCTACCAATGACCCGGTTGCTATCAAAGCCTTAAAGGATGGAAAGTATTGAAAGCCCATGTGCTCCCTATAAGCCGGTAAGAGGTTCTTGATTACCATCTGGATTTGCTCCTCTTCCCCAGGCCTATTAACCATTTGAGCGGCCTTAGATCTCCACCTAGTGATGAAAGCGGAGAAGGTCTCATTGAAATTCTGGGAGGTGGTCTCCAAGTCTCTTCGGGTGATGTCGATTTCCTCATTGTACTTATATTGGTTAGTGAATTCCCGTACAATATCGGACCAAGTAGACTTCTTGCTATTCTCTAGGCCTAGAAACCAATTCAAAGCCGCACCCTCAAGATATTGTTGAAACATTTGAGCCATCAGCGGCTCGTCTAACTTCAGTAAACTCATGGTCCCGGCATACAATTTGAGGAAGTTGGTAGGGCTGCCGGTCCCATTAAACTTGGAGATGCTGGGGCTCCGGAATCCCTCGGGTAGATGAGCCTTAGGGAATAGTGTCAATCCGTGGATGTCTAACCATGGTTCAGCTTGGGTCATACCCTTCAGAACATCTTTCAACTTGTTTATCTCATCCTCTAACCTATTCGGCACTACCTCTTGGTGCTCGGAGGGAGGTCCTAAGTTGAAGGGTATTCCGATCTCGGAAGGGACAGGTGGCCTCAGGATGTGATCACGTTGCATATTGAGAATGGTTTGCTCGACCGTGTCCTGACGGTCCAGTATGGTTTGCATCATCACTTTCAACTCGCTCATAGCATCGGAGTGGGGGTTAATCCGGTTGTCATTGTCGTTGCTCCCTTGAGCATCAGCCATTTCAGATGGTGGTTTTGGTGACTCACAAGTAGGTGCTCGAACTAATCTAGACCCGGATCGAAGCCAAAGGGTTGACCTACAAATAGAGGAAAAGAAGCGGTTTAGTAATGGTCGTGGGAGAAACGTAATTTTATTGATAGCGGGAGATGAAACGACAAAACTTATTTACAAGTGTGTTTCGGGAGAATTCCTTTATTAATCTTTGGATTGATAGTTTTTTTTCGATGTTGAAATTTACAAATTCGAAAACTTTGATATTTGGAAAAAAGTTGTGATATTTACAAAAGTAGAAAAAGCAAAGTTTGTGTATATTTACAAAACTTTGTACAAGGTTAAGTATATTGACAAAATTAGAAAATTTGTGTATATTGACAAGGTTTGAGGGGTAGTGCCCGCATCCACGAGGACTGCCTACGTATCCATTTCGGGAATCAGGGCGACGTAGTTCGGAAGTGAACTACGAGAAGGTAGATTTTGAAAAGACCCTTTTATCTTTTGAAAAACGGAGACCCTATTATCTCGTTTGATTGGTTGAAGTAGATCTGGTTAGATCGTTGAAGGTTTGAGTAGACACCATCGTCTCGTTTTAAATTTCGAAAAACATTTGTTTTGAAGTTTGATTTTTCTCTTTTTGGGATTTTCGTTGGATTTGAACTTCTCGATTTGAAAAACGAGAGAGGTTTTATTGGAAGTGGAAAAAATGATTTCTCTTTACAAAAGAAAAATAGTGAAGGTTGGATTTGATTGTAAAAAATAATTTATTTACAAAATTTGAAGGTATTTACAAGTAAAAACCTCATTTTCATTTTTGAAAAAACTTTGAGAGTTTTATTTGCAATTCTCAAAAGAATATAGAGTTAGTAGTTAGTTAGGTTTGAAAACATTTGGTTTTGTATTGAAGAAAGAAAGGTTATTTCAAAACTTTCTTTGAAACAAAAATCTTTTTACAAAAGAAGAAAATGTGTGTATTTACACAAAATTGAATTTTGAAAACGGTTGGAAAACCTTGACACTTATGTTAGACAAGACTCGTGAGTTAGACTCGGACTCGACAAATCACAAGAATGACTATGTATGTAGACGTAGTAACGACGCTATTCAAGCATGCGTTGGTCCATGTGTCCTACACTCAGACTCAGGGTGGTTGATTAAGGTATAATTTTTCTTCAAGTGACCTCGGCGCACTCCATTGTGCCCTCCGAGGGTTGAACGCTCTTGCATAGCCGGTCCTCAATAAGTCGCGGATACAAGTTTACGTTCTTAAGTATTTTATAATCTTTTCTTCTATTCCTGACCCGTCCTCAGTAAGGATAGGTGTCAGGCCTAAGTTTGGTTTTTCTAGAGAACAACATCACTGTGCAGTGTGTGCGGACCGGGGATTCAAACAGGCATTCCCAAACACACGTAATTTCACATATATACATGCTAGAGCAAGAATATACAAAAGCGATGGATCTACGCAACCAATACACGTCATTGATTCTAAAGAAGGAAATGATGTACTTTCAGGTCAAGGCCTCAAAAGGAATTTAGTTTATTTTTTTGTATAAAAAAAATAAAAGAAATTAAATCTCCCCAGTGGAGTCGCCAGACTGCGGCGCCCGCAAAAAATATATATGGTTTGATGGTTTGACGGCTATTGAACTAACCGAAGTGGGATCGTTGAAAACTCAGAGTCGCCACCCTGTCTTTACCCCGACAAGGAAGGGTTTCGAAACAAGTTTAAAAAGCACAAGTTCGAAAACAAATGAAAGAATTTTACGGAAAACCTTTCTAAAACCAAAAATGACTCCATACGCCCTAAGGCAAAATTCCGTTTTATTATATTTACAAAACGGTTTGGAAAACTTGTCTGCGAAATAGAGAAAAAGGGTTCGGGGCCTTAGTTAAGGGGTGCGAACATTTGGAACTCGTCTCCCCTTCCGTCCTAAGGACGGGCACTTACTAATACATCATATCCTTCTAAAGATTCTCGGTATATTGGTTACGTTAAGATCCATATAAACAGGTAGAAATAGAAAAGCATATATATTCACATTGTCATTCACATGCAAGAGTTTAGAAAAAGAATTTACAAAAGATTTCCCGAGTCTTCTGGGTACGGACTTGGGGGGTTTGAGCACCAAAGTTGCCCTACGTACCTTTCATCGTGGGATTGGAATCCACTCGAGGATCAAAACCCTACGTAGTTCTGACGGGCAGCCCCACGACAACGGCCTTTTCCACTGGGGGGTAGCGGTTAATATCCGCGAGGGTGGATGGATGAATCCACATGGTAGATATCATTCCACTGAGGAAATGGTCGGGTTGATTCCACTGGGGATATCACCAATGTGGGGCAAGAGATGGGTTTTACTTCGCTTGGAAGTGGTAGAAAGTCGTTTCATTCAAAGTCGTACTATTGAGAGACTTTATAGATGACTCACTTTAGAGTCAAGTCGATCCACGTAGAATAGAGCAAGGTATATTCCGCTTGCATCTATGTGTCTCTCGTCGAGACGGCGATCGCCATGATCACCATGCCTCCTGAACCAGGCATGCCTCCTGAACGAGGTCTTAAAGTAGATGACTCGACCTCTCTAAGGCGAGTTTAAAGATTAGACCTCTCAATAGTTTGACTAAGGTTGAATTGACTATCGTGGGGAGATTTAATGGAAAATGGATTGGGTTGTGTGTTTGGGCTCGGTGGAATTGGCCGTATCGTTAGAGCTGCCCGTGTAGGCCCTACAACAATATAAGGAAAATAAATCGCCGATTCGATTACGTTCGATCAAGTGGTGTTCCACTGGGGTGTTGGTGGAATAGATGGTAGAGGTGAATGTAGATCGACCTCATGATCGCGCATAAGCGAATTGGCAATCCTTGCCTAGTGTTGGGGTAGGGCCCCGTCCAAAGTCCATACAAGAACGGGAAGAAAACTTTACATGCAAAACACATCAAAGAAAGCTTATTTACTTCCATGTACAAAAAGTTTTGGAAAAAGAAATGAATTTCTTAAAACGTTGACGAAAATGGAGAAAACGATTTTAATTAGGAAAACTAAGAAAAAGACGTTTGAAAACAAATAAGAAAACATTTTTAGGGGTTTTTTGGTTTTATTAATTACATTATTTACATAAGGGGGTCGATTTTAGTCCTTATTGACTTTAATTGACTCGGGTTGACTTCGGTTACTTGCACCTATTTGCAAAGTTGACTTTAGACGACTTTTAGGTAGATTTGGGTTTGACTTGGGTAGACATTGACATTGGTAGATTTGGGTAGACATTTGGCATTGGTAGGCTTGGATAGACGTGTTTGACTTTAGTTGACTTTAGTTGACTTTAGGTTGACTTTGGTTGACTTTTGGTTGACTTTGGTTGACTTTGAGTAATTGGTTGGATTTTAGTAGACTTTGGTAGACTTGGTTGTATTTGGGTGGACTTTGAATAATTAGTTGGATTTTAGTAGACTTGGTTGTAATTGAATTGGTTTTAGACGACGGTTGACTTTCATTGACTTGACCTCGATTGACTTGACTTAGGTAGACTCAACTTATGTAGACTTGACTTAGATTCACCTAGACTTCTTTCTAAGTGTTTTAAAGTCATCAAACAAATGGATTGATCAATTAAACACCCTATTAAGTCTAATTGTTTTTATAAATTGGGTTGAGTAGACTCCTAATTAAGTCTAAATCGATTTTAACATTTTGACATCTCAATGAGGTGAACTAATTAGACTCCCTATTAAGTCTAACCATTTAATTAATTAAGACAATTAATTTGGGTGAAAAACTTGTCATTTTCAACCCCAAAAACAGAAAATTGATGGAAATTGAATGGTTTGAAAGATCAAATCAAATCTTCAAATTTTTCTGGGTTGAGGGTGGGTTCATGAACATCTTGGGATCACACATGAATTTTTTCATGACCCCAAAAGTCCATTTACTCACAAAACAAATTTAAGGTTGAAATTCGGATTTCTGAGCAAAACAGGATCTGTTTTCAAAAAATCATAGCTGTTGATAGAGACATGACAAAATTTTGAACCTTAGCTTTCTGGAAACTTGGGAGTCTGATCTTCAACTTTTGTTAAGGAGACATACCCAGAAAAGGTCGTTTTCAACTCGAAAAACCTCGTTGAATACAACTGGTCGGAGCAGGGACCAGTTTTGAGTCATTGTATTGCAAAAATCATCATAAATAATCTGGTTTGAGTTTGGATCTGAAATTTTGCAGGGTTGCATTTAAGACCCCAAAGAAGCATTGTTTATAAAATCATGAATTTTACCAAAAGGGAAGATTTTATACGGATTTTGGAAGTCAGACTGAAAAACAGTTTTCAGAGAACAAAAAATCGGATTGAGTTGTAGATAGTTTTTGTACATGGAAATAATTGTAGAAAAATTTGTGAAAAATATCAAATCACCACAAAAGGTCAATAAAACAGTAGACATAAGAAAAATCACCAATGGGCACTCCACTCCTAAAACTCTCTCATCTAATGTTCCCCTCAGTAAAGGGAACGGCCACAAAAGGCCCTAGAGGCAAGCTTACGAATCCATACGGCTCAATAAACACGTATTTCATCGTTACCGACCAAGGCTCAACAAAGAAAAACGTTAGTAAGGTATTTGAGATAAAATAAATGAAATGACATTACAATAAAAAGAAGAAGGGAAGAAGAAATACTACCTTTTGAGATCAATGGTTGCAAATCCACCAATGCTAAGGTATTAAATCCTCTAAATTGATTTTAATTTAAATGAGATTGATTTTATTTAGTTATAATCTAAGTGATACTAATGCTATTCATTTATTAGATTGAATTAGAATTAAAGTGGAGGCTTGATGTGGAGATGAATAAGAGAATATGAGAATGAATGTAGAAGTAAATGCAAGAGCAAATGCTCTTCTTTTTTTGTGTGTGTGTGAGGGCCGGCTCTCTCCTCTCCTTCTCTTTTTTTTTTTGCTTTGTTTTTGTGAGTAATGAATGTGTTGAATGATATTAAATGGGGACTGTTTGCTTAAGGATGAAGAGAAGAGAATAAAATGAGTGAATGAGAATGAATGAGCATGATAAATATCTTGTTAATTGAAGAATTAAATTAAAACAAAACTTGCTCTCCAAGCCCTTCATTTGGCCGGCCCTCTCTTGCCACACACCTCATCAAAATTTTTTTGTCTTTTGCAATTGTAATGAAGGGAGAGAATCAATGAGTCATCAATTAAAAAATAAATCAAAAATCAAATAGTTAGCATATTGTTAGCATCTTGTTAGTGTAAATGTGAGTGACATGAGCATGACATATAAAATGATGTCATTGCCTATGTGGTTTAGTAGTACAAAAATGAAATCGAGTTTAGCTCGTCTCGAGCAAATTTACCTCGGTTTGCGCAAAAATGAAAACCGGGTGAATTAAATCAAAGAATTAATGAAATTAGAACTAAAAATGATAGAAATCAATATTATTGATATTATTTACACAATTTTCGAAATTTATATAAATAATAGAAAAAAAAATGGTGAAATTGGAATTGTTGAGAAATCGTTTGAATTACAAATAAACGAATAGAAATAGGCAAATAGAAATGAATAGAATGAAATTGAAATAAAAAATAGAATTGGAATTAGAAAATATAAATAGATTAATAAAAATGAAAATAAAAAAAGGTGAGACAAAATTTGGTGTCTACACATACCCCTCTGGTTGCTGCATGTACATCTCTTCCTCCAGATCACCATGCAGGAAGGTTGTTTTAACATCTAACTGTTCGACCTTCAAGTCAAGACTAGCTGCAAGACCCAACACCACTCATATAGATGACATCTTTACCACGGGTGAGAAAATCTCGTCAAAGTCGATGCCTTTTTTCTGATTGCATCCCTTGACGACGATTCGTGCCTTATACCTTGGTTTCACGATGTTCTCCTTGGTCTTGAGCTTGTATACCCATCTAAGAGCTTTTCTCCCTTTGGGTAAACCCAACCAAATCATAAGTACAGTTATCGTGTAACGATTGCATCTCATCTTTCATAGCCATCTCCCACTCTTCTTTATGGCCACTAGTCATAGCTTCCTTATAGTCTTGTGGTTCGCCTTTTTCTCTGAGCGTCACAAACTTATCTTCGGGATACCGAGTGGAAGGTATTCTTCCACGAACGGAACGTCGTACCTGAGGCTATTGAATCTTCAGTTTCTACCTCACTCGTATCAGTTTGAGGCTTATCATTTTCTACGGTCTCATGGACTGCTTGCTCGAAATTCGCACTGCCATTATCTTGAGGTGCAGGTGATGAGATAGGATCAGGAAGTCGGACCACAATCGGAGACTTTTTGTAGTCTTCTATTATCTGTTCTTCAAAGAACACGACATATCGACTTCTCATAATTCTCTTGTTGACTGGATCCTATAGCTGGTAACCCATCTCATCCTTAGGTGAGCCAAGATAGATGCATTTCTTGGTCTTCGAGTCAAGTTTGTCTCTTTCGTCTTTGGGCAAATGGACATATGCAAGGCAACAAAACACCTTCAAGTGATTGTAGGATGCCTTGTGACTTGTCTAAATTTCATTTGGGATACCTCCTTTTAAAGGGTTTGACGGTGACAGGTTGATAATGTCAACTGCAGTTTTCACAGCTTCTCCCCAGAACATATTCGAGAGCTTGGCATGAGAGAGCATACATCGCACTTTTTCTTCAATTGTGCGATTCATTCTTTCGGCTACTCCATTTAACTGAGAGTTCTTGGCGAGACTAAAGTCGCGATTATCTACCAAAAATAATCCTAAATCCTAACAACAGTAGTAGGGAAGTAGGGATCGTATCCACAGGGAAATGGGTTGTCAATTGTGATGAATTAAGTGCCAAGTAACAAGTAATGGGGTATTGAAAGTTGTTGTTTATCAAACTATCGAATAGTAACAATTGCAGTTTATGAATGTAATTCAGGAATAAAACGGATCATGATCAATTAATTCCCACAATGCACAAACTAATCGGTCCTAGTTATCACTATTCCTCTATTAATCTCAATTACACTATCGTGGAAACAGAATTCCCAAATCTCTCCTTAATTATAGCTAAAAGGCGTGATCGGCACTACCTAATAACCCTAATTATCAAATAACCTAAGCGCACGATTAGATTCAATTCAATAATAGCAATAAGAATTAGAGAAATATCGATAGAGACATGTAATACTAACGCACGTTTCGTATTTAACATGTAAGTCAAATCTTTGCCCTAATTCACTAACGATGATTACATGCAAATCAATGAATTGGGGATTGCTACAATGTAAAAATCAATCAAACAATGGATTCCTTTGATCAATTAAAACTAGCAAACAATTAACCTAAGCAATAGACTAGTTACGCACCTAGCAATCACAAAAGATAATTGTATAGAATCAAAAATCAAAGATAAGACTATAATTGAAAACAATAAAAGGAATAGATCAAACTCACGATATTGTCAATGCAATGCTTCGATTAATCGATCAAGAAATAAAGTAATTAGCTCCTCATACAATCCATAGAAACCCTTGTTTTCTTCTCAAAAGTCTGAATTATAATACCTAGGGTCGGGGTTTCTTATTTATAGAGTCTAGGAAAAACGTAAAAGAAAATTACGGAAAATAGGAAAACAAATCTCGCGGCCCGCCAAGGATGTCACCGCGGGCCGCCATGACCTGCCGCGGGCCGCCTTGGACTCTGTCGCGGACCGCCAGAATTCTCTGGATCCGGCTCAAACGTCCTTCATCGCGGTCCGTTAAGACTTCAGCGCGGGCCGCGAAATGTTCCTGCCTCGGTTTTTCAAAAGGCTGCAGATTCTTCGTTACTTGTCCGTTGAAGGCGTGTAACCACTTCCTGGAAAGCTAAGAACATGAAGAATCATCTCCAAGTGGTTTCACTGCAAAATTCCAAACGGTTTGAAAGATATGAAGCTCCAAAGTTGATCTTCTGCAAATCAGCTCCAAATCTCTTCCAAATGAATGTCCACTTCCAAAAGATTGCCAAAATAGCCAAAAACATATAGAAATGTTGCCCATGATACCCTAACGCAAATTAGAGGTATATTACATCATTTTGACTGTAAAAGCAATATAAAAACCATCAAATCGATACGTACAAAATGGGCAGATCAAACTCCCCCATGCTTAGACCTTTGCTCGTCCTCGAGCAAACAACTCTCCCAAAGATTTCTCCAAGGTCTATTGACAGTTAGCACGGGTGAAGTTCATCAAAAACCTATCTCCTCTACTCCAATATAGGACGGTGAGTCTTCATATTGCTAGTAAGGTCCGCCACAGATGTAATCTCACGCAACGGACCAAACCATCTTATACCATCAAGCCGCAACGTAACCAAGAAGCAAGGGAGGCTAAAATGTCCTAAATCACTCCCAAGCTAGCTCACCTCCAACTCCCTCATAAGCCACTACTACCTCGGATCAAACACCAACGCCACTTATATCATCAAATAACGTACCGAGGATTTTCTAGCCTAAACACCACTAAGAAGTTCCAACCAACCTCCTTATACCATCCAAGAGAGACCTACCCAGACACGACCTTCAAACACCCTTCTTATACACCGGTAAGTAACACACTCCGCTCATTTTGCCTAGGCGCCCAATGGGTTTTCACCTAGCCTCTCGTTAACTTTTCCACCTCACCGGCTTACTTTCTTCTCTCGTGTCTTTTCCTTACTTTCTTTTCACGTTCCTCTCTCTCTTCTGGCTTTCTTCTCTCATTTTTTTTTCAATTTCATTTTTTTTTTTTTGGTCAATTACAGTACATAGATAAACACATTACAAATTTACAATGATAATCCACTCCCCCATGCTTGAACTAGACATTGTCCTCAATGTGATGCACACCAACAATATAAGTAGGACAACAATAAAATAGGGGAGAGACGAACTCACAAAATTGCACCGGTAGACGCATCAAGTTCTCATATCCCGAAGGTGCACTCCTCATGTATAGCACCAAAATTCATCTCACAAAAGCATGATCTCAATTTCTCCTCCTCAGTCTCCTCAAGGCAGTGGGCTCATCGAACAAAGAAACAAGGTGTAGAGCCACTCTCAACTCACACATATCCCAAACACCCTCAAGGAAAAGTCGTCACCAATCTACCACAATTTCCTCACAAAACTTCCATCTCCCTCAAAGAATAATGCACATAAAAATGAAATAACTCCTTACCACCATCAAAGAAAACAACCACTCACCCTCCGAATACACCAAGAGAACAATCAACAAGGCTATAAATGGGTGTAAAGGACAAATTTTGGGGTGGGATACAACAAACAAAAGTGGTAAATCGTGGGGAGGAAACAAAGAGAGATGGTCTCGGAAACATGGTGAAGAAAAATTGGGTTGGAAGAGAATGGTGAGAATGATAAGAAGGGAGAGAGAAAAGGGAAGGGAAAAACAAACCTTCTTGCGTACTAGCACCGGCATCAAGTTTTTTTTTTTTTTTTTTTTTTTTTTTTTTTTTTACCTACACAAGAAACACACATAAAAGATAAAAGAAAAATAAAACAATAAAAATGATCGGGTTGCCTCCCGAGAAGCGCACTTATTTAACGTCGTTGGCTCGACGCATCACATGGGAATTCAGTCAATCAATCCCAACTACTAAGTCCTTGAAGCCAGTCGGAGAATCTTCCTTCTTCACCCTCCATCTTAAGATATTCTTACCTTTAGACTTAGCAACACTCTTCAAGTTATTCCAGCAGGTCGCACTATGAACCGCCTTTTTACGCCTTGAATCCTGCATAACAAATGACAAAGACTTCCCAAACGACGTCGAAGGGGTTAATTTACAGCTCAAATCATGCACATTATCATTCAAATTACAACCCTTCTGACCGCTATCAATAGCCACTTTCGAACTAGTCTTATCAACTCGAGTAGGGGGTTCATCCACTAAAGATTTAGACATATCAATAGCACAAATAGAGTTATCAACAAGATCCTCCTTAAAGCGATAAATATCAAAACCCACAACTTCTCCATCAAACTCCATTGTAAGTGACCCAGAATGCACATCAATTTTGGTCTTAGCAGTCTTTAGAAAGGGTCTCCCTAACAGAATAGGAGGTGCAGATCTATCACAATCCATCTCAAGAACATAGAAATCAGCGGGAAACAACAATTTTTCTACTCTCACAAGAACATCTCGAATCACTCCCTTAGGAGATACAAGAGATCTATCAGCTAACTGAATCACAACATTAGTCTCATGCAAAGGACCACATTTCAAATTCTCACAAACAGATAAAGGAATCACATTGACGGATGCACCTAAATCTAACATGGCCTCACGAAACTTAGTATCTCCTATAGTGCAAGGTATAGTAAACATGCCAGGGTCGCTACATTTGGGAGGTAACTTCTTTTGAACTATAGCCGACACATATTCACTAACTTTCACCTTAACTTTCTTCTTTGCTTTGGATTCTTGATTCTTCTTAAGAGTACATATCTCTCTCAACAATTTAGCACTACGAGGAATAACATTAAGCAGATTAAGGAGAGGAATGTTTACCACACACTTACTAAAAGTTTCGTAGATGTCCTTGTCCTTGTCAAATCTACGAGTCTCCTTTAACGCCTCGGGAAATGGTGGAACCGGTTCGTAAACTGGAAATTCAGGTCGAACATAGGGAGCATCAGCATCTATCTCCCCCTCCTTCAAAATGGCCGTCTCCGTTGCGGCCGAATAAGAAAAACCGATTGCCGGGTCAGCCGTTGACCGCGGTCCGCCATGGTCAGGCCGCGGACCGCCGTCGTCTCCTCGCGGTCCGCCTTCTTCACCTCGCGGGCCGCGAAATCTCTCTGTTCTCTCCTCGATTTCCGTGGTGCCCGGCTGAGGCCTAACAACTGTATGGGTATGCACCTCTTTCCCACTTCTCAAAGTCATCATCGCACTCACATTCCGTTTAGGATTAAGCTCTACTTGAGATGGGAGCTTCCCGGAATTTTGTGACTCCAATTTGGTAATAGCACTCGACACTTGACTCATTTGAGTCTCCAAGTTTTGAATGCTAGATTGCATGGTGGATTGAATGGTCATCATATTTTGAGTAAGGGCCTTAATCATGTCCTCAGTCGACATAGATGATGGATTTGAAGCTTGCCCTTGCGATTGATTGGGGAAAGATTGTTGGTAGTTTGGATTACCTTGATAGAACTGTCGATCCCTCCATCCCTGATTAGATGGATTGGAGTATGATTCATACCTCCGTTGTGGTGGTCCAGGAAACCCGGTTGCATTAACCTCCTCAATGTTGTTCTCAAACAAAGTAGGGCAAGAATCAGTGGGATGTCCACCCATATTACATATTCCACACACCCTCGCAACTTGAGGTTGTTGTTGAGCGATGAAAGTCCTCATAAGATAGGTCAACTCAACAATAGAACCATCGTTGGATGCGGTAGCTGCATATACCTTCTTACGTGCATCTGTCCTGTAGCTTTGTGAATTCTCAGCCAAACTTGCAAGCAACGCTCTAGCTTGAGCCGGAGTCTTATTCATCAAATCACCACCACTAGTAGCTGTCACATAACGCTTATCCTCTTCTCGCAACCCATTGTAAAAATAGAGGATGAGATCTTTCTCCTCATATCCATGGTACGGGCAGCTTGCACACAATTGCTTGAAACGTTCCCAATAGGCATGTAGGTTCTCCTCATCAGTTTGCTCCACATTACTAATAGCCTTCTTGAGATTAGAAGATCGTGTGGCGGGAAAATACTTCTCTAGGAAGAACTGTTTCATATGGGACCATTCAGTGATACAACCTTCAGCCAATGTGTACAACCAATTCTTGGCCTTATCCTTCAAAGTGAAAGGAAAGACTCGCAACAACAAACTCTCCAGCTTCACACCTTTCGGCTTCATTCCATTGCAAATGTAATAAAACTTCATAAGGTGCCGGTTTGGATCCTCGCCTTCTACCCCATAGAACGAAGGAATATGGTGTAGCAAGGCTCCCTTAATCTCAAAACTCTCCTCTTCTTTACCATCTGCAGCAGGAGCCGGAAATTTGATGCATAACGGTTGAGACTTAAGGTCAGGAGCTGTGAGCTCCCTCAAAGTTTGAGCGGCCATCGGACCCTCAACTAACACTTCCTCAAAATCAGTATCAAATGGAAGTTCTCGAAAATTATCACGAATCTCTTTTCGTAAACGCCGCGAAGTTCTGTCAATTTCTGTATCTAAAGGGACAAGAGATTGATTAGTAGCACGGGTGGTGACCATAAACAACGGTCACCACAAAACAGATGATTCCTAGAAGTAAATCCAAGAATCACAACAAGCACAAAAATTCACAACAAAAACAAAACCCAAGTCCCCGGCAACGGCGCCAAAATTTTGGCGAGACTAAAGTCGCGATTATCTACCAAAAATAATCCTAAATCCTAACAACAGTAGTAGGGAAGTAGGGATCGTATCCACAGGGAAATGGGTTGTCAATTGTGATGAATTAAGTGCCAAGTAACAAGTAACGGGGTATTGAAAGTTGTTGTTTATCAAACTATCGAATAGTAACAATTGCAGTTTATGAATGTAATTCAGGAATAAAACGGATCTTGATCAATTAATTCCCACAATGCACAAACTAATCGGTCCTAGTTATCACTATTCCTCTATTAATCTCAATTACACTATCGTGGAAACAGAATTCCCAAATCTCTCCTTAATTATAGCTAAAAGGCGTGATCGGCACTACCTAATAACCCTAATTATCAAATAACCTAAGCGCACGATTAGATTCAATTCAATAATAGCAATAAGAATTAGAGAAATATCGATAGAGACATGTAATACTAACGCACGTTTCGTATTTAACATGTAAGTCAAATCTTTGCCCTAATTCACTAACGATGATTACATGCAAATCAATGAATTGGGGATTGCTACAATGTAAAAATCAATCAAACAATGGATTCCTTTGATCAATTAAAACTAGCAAACAATTAACCTAAGCAATAGACTAGTTACGCACCTAGCAATCACAAAAGATAATTGTATAGAATCAAAAATCAAAGATAAGACTATAATTGAAAACAATAAAAGGAATAGATCAAACTCACGATATTGTCAATGCAATGCTTCGATTAATCGATCAAGAAATAAAGTAATTAGCTCCTCATACAATCCATAGAAACCCTTGTTTTCTTCTCAAAAGTCTGAATTATAATACCTAGGGTCGGGGTTTCTTATTTATAGAGTCTAGGAAAAACGTAAAAGAAAATTACGGAAAATAGGAAAACAAATCTCGCGGCCCGCCAAGGATGTCACCGCGGGCCGCCATGACCTGCCGCGGGCCGCCTTGGACTCTGTCGCGGACCGCCAGAATTCTCTGGATCCGGCTCAAACGTCCTTCATCGCGGTCCTTTAAGACTTCAGCGCGGGCCGCGAAATGTTCCTGCCTCGGTTTTTCAAAAGGCTGCAGATTCTTCGTTACTTGTCCGTTGAAGGCGTGTAACCACTTCCTGGAAAGCTAAGAACATGAAGAATCATCTCCAAGTGGTTTCACTGCAAAATTCCAAACGGTTTGAAAGATATGAAGCTCCAAAGTTGATCTTCTGCAAATCAGCTCCAAATCTCTTCCAAATGAATGTCCACTTCTAAAAGATTGCCAAAATAGCCAAAAACATATAGAAATGTTGCCCATGATACCCTAACGCAAATTAGAGGTATATTACATCATTTTGACTGTAAAAGCAATATAAAAACCATCAAATAGATACGTACAAAATGGGCAGATCAGTTCTTAGAAGGTGTTTTCACAAGCCTAATGCCATTTGACTTGTAGTAACTTTCAAATGGGTCACGGTATTCGCCACCATTATCAGCTCGGACACACTTCAACTTTTGACCTGTCTCTCGTTCCACTCTTGCATGGAACTCCTTGAATGCTTCAAGTACCTTATCTTTGCTTTTCAACATATATGCCCACACCTTTCTCGAATGGTCATCAATGAATGTCACAAAATAATACGCATCACCAATAGATCGATCACTCATGGAACACATATCAGTATGAACCAAATCAAGAATATGCATTCTTCGACTTGGTGTACCGGATCTACAGAATGAAATTTTGTGTTGCTTGCCAACTAAGTAATCTCTGCAAGGGTTCAATGTTCTTCCTTTTACATTAGAAAGGTGCTCATCTTTAGTGAAGATATGCAATCCCTTCTCGCTCATATGGTCAAGTCTTTTGTGCCACAACTCCAAGTTTGATTGGTTTGGAGCAACATTTGCCTACCCTTACGAATTTTTCCTTGTGTGTAATATAGTGAGCCTTCTTTTCTTCCTTGTGCAACAACCATACTACCCATGGTTAGCTTCCAGGTTCCACCACCAAAGTGGTTGATCATTCCCGCATCGTCAAGTTTTCCTGCGGATAGAAGATTAAGGCGCATGTCCGGAACATGCCTTACATCTCTCAATACAAGCTTGGACCTGGTATTGGTTGTCAATGTAACTTCGACTATGCCCACAATTTTACTTGTTATCAAGTTTCCCATTTTCACAGTACCAAAATCTCCTTTTTGATATGATGAGAAAAATTCTGCATATAGGGTTATATGGAATGATGCACCAGAGTCGACAATCCACGTGTAATCATTATAGGTGAGATTAAGATAATTATCATCTCCAATGAGGAACACATCAAAGTCTTTTGTGACTGCAACAACTGTAGTGCTTTGTTCATCCTTCTTTTTAGGCTCAATCTTGTCTCGGTGAACGTTACCATTCTTTTATTTGATCTCTCTTGAGATTTTGACATTCGGATTTCTTATGTCCAGCCATACCAAAATAGTAGGAGCTGAATTTTCTGCGAGTATTCGATCGCCCTCGTGACTTGTCTCGGGCCGACCCTTACGATTCTTGCTTCGTTCTCTTTGCTGGACAACATTAGCATCAGAATATGTCGTCACCCCACGTTCCTTTCTCCTAAACTCCTCGTTAATTAGGCTATCGGTGACGGAGTCTGTGGTGAATTTACCCTCTGGTGCAGAGTTGCTGAGAGCGACAACCAGCGTGTCCCAACTCTCAGACAATGAACTAAGGAGTAACAAGGCTTATAACTCATCATCGATTTTCATCTCGATCTTAGTTAGTTAATTCACGAGCCCCTTGAATTTGCTCAAGTGCCTAATCATACTTTTGGCATCATTATACTCCAAGTTCACCAACCGTCTAATCAAGTGAGCCTTGTTTCGAGACGTCTTTTTTAGAATCATGGATTCAAGTTTTGCTCATAGCTCAAATGCATTAGTGTACGAAGACACATGCTCAAATAAACTTTGATCAATGTACTTGCGTGTCATGGCAACCGTTTTCTGGTTCAAGAGCGTCCATTGGGCCGCATCTTTTCTTTCAGGCATAGTTTCGTGTTCTACTGCCTCATACAAATCTTTACAGATTAGGTGGTCCTCATTCAGGGTTCCAATAAGAACAATTCTCCGATGTCAATTTGAACATTTCGCCATCATGAACGGCGCTAGCCTCCATCTTGAATCACACAAGAATAGTGTCCCGGGTCTAGCCCTTACGGGCTCTGATACCACTATTGGGAAAAGACAGGTAGCGGAAGCGTATTTACTTTTCCCTCTCTGTGTGGTTAAAATGGGCTAAATAAATTTTGTATGTGAAAAATTACAAAACAGAGACACGAGATTTTTAGGTGGTAAAACCCCAATGTGGGGAAACATCCACTGGCCTAAGCCCGAATACTTCCACTATATGAATTAGTAGGATTACAAGTATCTGCCATATCTAGCGCACTAGAGGATTGCTCTCACCTCTCTAGGATGGATTACAATATGTATTACTCACCAAACTTGTGGTAGTACACTCTCACTCAAAAGTGGCTCTCTTTTTGGAAGAACTCTTTCTCTCACACTTGTATTTTGTGTGTGGCTTGAATGAATAATCTTCTCCAAATTTAGGGTATATATAGCTAACCCCAACCCTTAGAAACTCCCCAAAATTAATAGGTAACACCTAGCCATAAGTGTACATTCTTCAATGTTTGGAGTTTTGTTCTCACATACATTTCACCTTGTAAATTTATGCATGCAACTTCTTTCCATATGCAATGACATCTCTATGTAAACGCATGAAACCATCTTTCCCCATAATTGCATGTTTATGGAGAAGTTCTCTAACTTCTTTTATTTATGTTGGGTCATTAATTTGGGAGGGAACCCAACATTAGTGGGTAAAGTATTGGTCAAGCGACTATAAAAAGTACGTAATAAGTGGGACGATCAATAGCAACTCACAAAAACAATACTCCGTGTCAGTATAAATGTTGACTTATTCAAACAAGAATTAATTTTTTTTTTTGCCATTTTCGTCCCCTACTATCCTTTGCAATCTTCTTGTCAGTTCTCCATTAATAGCTACTAGAGTTATGATGATATCTACGCCTGGGATTATTAAGAAATGTAGTTGTTTTTCGACCTACATTTCCCCCCTCTTCTTTTCACCTACATTTTCCCTTAACGGCGCCGAAGAACCAACGTTTCACGTTGTTTACGGCTCTAGTTGTCCCGAAACAACATATTCCGATCATTCTGCATACGCATAAGTTGTCATTTCATTTGCCGAAAAATCTGTCTCAAGGTTATCCGTGTTTATTTCGGAAGTTCACGACACAACGATTTCACACAAAGCTCTATGTTCTCACATCTCATCTTTTCTCTAGAGTTGAATACGCCACCTTCGTCGGACTTTGATCGTTGCATTACCAGGTGAATTTGTCTCTCCCTTTACCTTTAGTCGAAATTCCAAGTCTAGTTATTTTGTTTTGCTGCTAAAATTCAAGAACCATGATAGTAATTTTGATGTTTTATTGGTTAAATAGAATTTCGTATGTGAGAATGTCACTCTTGTCATTTGATGTATTTTTTTAAGGTAGTTTGGTGGTTGAAGTGTTAGGAGTCTATTGGTGTTGTGAGAATTAGTTAGATTGAACTTTGCTGGAAATGGAGGCGAAACTTCTCGACATGACACTGACCTGGGTGTTTGGGTCAGTGTTCCTGGGGATGGTTTTGGTGACAATTGTTTTAAGAAATTAGTTCGACTTCTGACGGAGGATAGTATTCGATTTTTGTTGAAATTTTATTTTAAACCAATATTGGTAGTAATATCTTGTAATTTATTATTTATATATACTTAATATATCAATAAATTATTATGAAGATAATATGTTTTTTATTTATTTACGATTTTAGTATTAGGAACGGAATTGGTCTACTCAGAGTCGTCCCCATATAGACCTTCGGGTACAGATAATAGTCTAGACGTTCAACTTGTACATAGAAGTCTAGACGTTCAACTTGTACATAGAAGTCTAGACGTCCTAGTCTACATATAGACATCTGGTGTGCTCTACATGTTAGTCCTTCCATCACTATTACTCCGTCTCTGTTGGTCCAAAGCATAAACTTGAGCCTAAATAGTAAGGACTAATGAGTGGCAGAAATTGTTAACTAATGTAAGAATAATTAACTTTTTAGCATAATCGGTGTCAAATGACACACAATATGAACCTTAAAAACCGAATATTGCATTACAAATATGTATTACAACTCGATGTAGTTTTATTACACTTTGATATGGTTTTTTCTGCCCTTGTCATTTCTTTAGTCATTGAGCACTCATCGACGTGTGTTCCTGCACACATCGCTCACACGATGCTCCCTTGTGAAAGTTATGCGTTTCGTGAGGAAGATCATCGTGGCACCTGCAAGGAGGTAAGAAAATTACTTCATTTTACTTATATTTGGCATTTCTATCTGGAAAAAAAAAAAAAATCTTTTGTTCTGTAGTTGTGCATGAGCTTAATGAGTAATGGCTTGGACAACTAAATCCCGAGTTTTCATTGGGAGGCTGGTGGGTGAGGCTCTACAATCCACCAAGTTTTCATTTTCTAGCCTCTCTTGTTTCTCAAATAGTCTCGAGTGGATTTGCAACATCTGCGTTTCATCTAAATTTAGCCATATTTTTTTTTTACTTCCTCAAGTAATTCTCGACCCGTCTTCCCTAGCTGACTATAAATAGGCTTTTAATTTGGCAGCACTTTCCTTGCATTTGTTAAGTCATTGAGATCAAACTATGACTTGACTGAGCTAATTATACTACTCCCTCCGTTTTTTTTTTGTTCTTTATGTTTGGTTTGAATTTGTGAGAGTATTTCAAACCACACGTCAAGAACCAAAAGAAATGGAGGGAGTATCATTTTTCTTGACCCGTTGATTTTTACATACATTGTGGTGAAACATCAGGACAATTAAGAAGTCACCCTACAAACCTTTTGTACACAAGTTTTTCTTCACGAAGATATTACGTTGACTGATATTTTGTTTGCATTTTGTCGCTCATCTTATAGCTCTATATAAATTTGGGTTGCAAAAGTGTGGTAGAGACATTTGCCCAATTTTTAATGGTTAAAAGTAGGGACATTGTATATTTCAAGTTTTAGGTCATACCATTCACATTTCATTATGCATACGGTCACACATGTACATTTAGTTTGTGCACGAGTCTTTAAAATAAGAGTAAGTACAACTCATGTCACTGTTTTTGTAGTGCATGCATCTTAGTTTTTTTAATTTTTTATTATTACTTAGTCAAATGAGAGGTACAGCTCGTACAAGGTAAATAGAGAGGTTAATGTCTCAAATATAATGTCAATGTTGCATTCATCTGAGGATCAAGGTTGACCTAGTGGATAAGAATTCAACCTGTCTGGGGGTTGTCCCGGGTTCAAATCCTCATACCCCCACCCCCCGCAGCGTTAGCTGCTCCTTTGTACCAAAAAAAAAAATGTTGCATTCATCTCCCAATTATCAAGGTTAACATCAATTAAGAAACTATGATACTTTTGTTAGTAGCAAACAAACAAATTACGAGTTATGCAGCGGAATTTAAACTCTCTAACACTCAAAGATCACAAATCTCTCTTATAATGTAAACTAAACTCGAATTGGCTTAAAACAAACACAACAACACCACACAATAAGCCTAGAACGAATTCTGAAACAATAAGAAAGATATGATCAACTTCTAAAGTTACCAACTCTAGAATTGAAATACAATGTCAAAGCTTGATCCTAAGTCACCGACTTGTTTGAATCTCGCCTATCTATTGGTTGTCCAACACCTAAGTTACCAACTTGAATGTAGAACGAATTGATTGTGAAAACTCACAAGAAACTGGTTTGCAACCGTGTGTTTATTACTTGCGTCAAATCTGAATGTCTATTACAATCCATGTCTTCTTTATATAGGAAACACTATAGAAACTGTCCTAGACTCTTACCATAAGAAAGACTCTCTAAAGACTCTCCTAAAACCAACTATATTCCTTATACGACTCCTATTGAGTTAAGGAAACTTTATTTCTGAAAACTGTAACTTGCAATAAGTAAAAGAACAACTTAAAACTTTCCTAAAGTCTCTAAGACTGTCTCCACGGCTGGGCTTAGACATATGCACGAAATTTGGACTATTTTAAAGTCCATGAGACCATAGTAACGTCCCTTGGAGCTGTGTTGAGCCCAATGAATAAGGTACTCGGACTTGCACTCTCAACTGGGCTTAGAACGACTTCCTCATGCTCATATGCTCCTGCATCAATCCCCTCCTCTTGAAAAGGAATTGCCCTCAATTCCTCAACTTCATCATCATCAAGGTATGGAGAAAGATCACCAACATTGGAAGTAGCCGAGACACTATAATCTCCGGGAAGATCAAGCTTGTAAGCACTCTCTCCAATGCGTTGAGCCACACGGAATGGACCTTCAGAACGTGGCATGAGCTTGTTCTTCCTCTTGTTTGGAAACCTAGCCTTCCTCAAATGCAACCACACAAGATCACCTTCCTTGAACTCAGGCTGTTTTCGATGCTTGTTTGCTCTTGCTTTGTACAACTCATTAGCCTTCTCAATCCGAGCACGCACCTGATCATGTAGCTTCTTCATTTGAATCACCCTCTCCTTAGCATCATAGCTAATGATCTCTTGCTTAGGAATAGAAACAAGTTCCAATGGTAGATAAGGATTAGTACCATAAACTGTCTCAAATGGTGAATGGCCGGTAGCATAGGTTGGAGACAGATTATAAGCAAATTCAGCATGAGCTAATTTCACATCCCAATCCTTTGTAGTCTTACTAACTAGACCCCTTAGTAATGTACCAAGTGTTCTATTAGTAACCTCCGTTTGTCCATCAGTTTGTGGATGGTGTGAAGTACTAAATAAGAGCTTAGTACCAAGTAATCTCCACAATATCTTCCAAAAGTAGCTCAAAAACTTTGTATCTCGATCACTCACAATCGTCTTTGGCACTCCATGTAACCTAACCACATCTTTGAAGTACAAATTAGCCACATTAGAAGCATCATCAGTCTTGTGACATGCTATGAAATGTGCCATCTTCGAGAATCTATCCACCACAACCATGATTGAATCTTTACCCCTTTGAGTACGAGGTAAACCCACAATGAAATCCATACTTACGTCATCCCAAGGCTGTGTAGGAACAGGTAGAGGTGTATACAAGCCTTGATGAAAAGTACTCTTAGCTTTATGACATGTTCCACACCTACTTATAACAGTTTGCACATCACTCACCATCTTAGGCCAAAAGAAGTGTTCTTGTAAGACCTCTAATGTTTTGTTGATGCCAAAGTGTCTAGCAAGCCCACCACCATGAGCTTCTCTAACCAGCAGCTCTCTAATTGAGCACTTAGGCACACACAACTTGTTTCCTTTGAAAAGAAACCCATCTTGTACCATATAGACTCCATTAGCTCCTCCCTTGCAATCTGCATATACTTGACCAAAATCATCATCATTAGAGTAATAAGACTTGAGTATTTCAAACCCTAGAAGTCGTGAGCCAAGTGTAGACAACAAAGACCAGCGTCTAGATAAGGCATCGGCAACCACATTGCTTTTACCATCCTTGTACTTGGACGAGAATGTAAAAGATTGTAAGAATTCAACGCACTTAGCATGCCTTGAATTAAGCTTGTGTTGTCCATGTATGTATTTGAGAGCTTCATGATCCGAATGCAACACAAACAGCTTAGGTCTCAAATAATGACTCCAATGATCCAATGCTCGGACCATAGCATAGAATTCTTTGTCATAAGTTGAGTAATTCAGCCTTGCTCCACCCAATTTCTCACTAAAGTAAGCTATGGGACGCTTACCTTGAATAAGAACAGCTCCAATACTCGTACCACATGCATCACATTCAACCTCAAAGACTTGATCAAAATCTGGTAATGCTAGTATAGGGGCTTCACACATTTGCTTCTTAATCAACTCAAAAGCTTCTTGGGCAGCTTCACTCCAATCAAACGCACTTTTCTTCATACATTCAGTAATAGGAGCCAAAATAGCACTAAAGTTCTTTATAAACCTCCTATAGAAAGAAGCTAAGCCATGGAAGCTACGCACTTCTGTCAAAGTCTTAGGAACAGGCCAAGAACGAATAGCTTCAACCTTAGACTCATCCATGCTGATTCCCTTGTTAGACACCACATAACCAAGAAAAGTTATAGATGGTAGCATGAAATAACACTTTTCTAACTTACCATATAGCTTTTGCTTGCGTAATGTCTCAAATACTTGCTGTAGATGCCGCAGATGCTCCTCATTAGTACGACTATACACAAGTATATCATCTAGGTAAACTACTACAAATTTACCAAGAAAAGGCTTGAGCACTTCATTCATCAATCTCATGAACGTGCTTGGGGCGTTGCAAAGTCCAAACGGCATTACTAACCACTCATAGAGACCATGTTTAGTTTTGAATGCTGTTTTCCACTCATCTCCTTCCCTAATGCGCACTTGATGATAACCACTCCTCAAATCGATTTTAGAAAAGACTTGAGAACCATGTAACTCATCTAGCATATCATCCAAACGAGGCATAGGAAATCTATACTTGATAGTAATGTTGTTAACAGCCCTACTATCAATGCACATACGCCACGTACCTTCTTTCTTTGGCACCAATAGAACCGGAACTGCACACGGGCTCATTGACTCACGCACATAACCACGTTGCATAAGCTCTTCAATTTGGCGCTCCATCTCCTTAGTCTCCTCGGGATTACTCCTATAAGCTGGTTTATTAGGTAGTTGTGCTCCCGGAATCAGGTCTATTTGATGTTCAATACCACGCAATGGGGGCAGTCCGTGTGGTAGATCATCAGGAAAGACATCCATGTAATTGCTAAGTAGTTGCTTGACAAGAGGATTGATGTTGTCATCAGTAGTACCAACTTCCTTAGCCATCAGCATATACACCATCTCACCTTGCTCAATCTCTCGAACCATAGATGCTTCGTTAACAAACAAAGTTGAGCCTCTAAGTTCATCTAGCTTCTCACAATCGATCTCACTAGGCGACAATGGTTATAAAGCATACTTCTTTGAGCCCTTTGTAACCACATACACATTCTTTCTACCCTTATGATCGACATCCCTATCAAATTGCCATGGCCTTCCCAACAGTATATGACACACATCCATGGGAATTACATCACACAAGATCTTATCTTTATAAAGATCACCAATAGAGAATGAAACAAGAGCCTGTTTTGTCACCTTAACCATATTGCCTTCTTTGAGCCATCGAAGGTTATAGGGCTTAGGATGCTTTGTTGTAGGAATCTTGAGCCTCTCCACTAAGGTAGTAGCAGCCACATTAGCACACGACCCTCCATCAACAATCAACCTACAGATTCTGTCTTTAACCTTGCACTTGGTGTTAAAAATCAGCTCTCTTTGTAGTTCATCTTCTTTTGGGGCAATCTGAGTATGTAAGGCACGAGTACACACAAGATTGACACTTTCCTCACTTGCTCTCACATCAAGGATTTCCATGTCGTTGCTAGAATCCTCCCCACCGTCCTCCTCATCGCCATCATCCTCGATTTGAGCAAATTCAATCACTTCTTGAATGGTAAGAACACGGCTTGTAGGTTATTCAGCTTGAAAGTGACCAAAACCCTTGCACTTGTGACATTGCTTCTTGAGCTTGGAGTCATAAGGAGCAGCTTCCTTATTCTTGTCAAAAGTTGTGAATTTGGTGTTGTCACTCTTTGATGAACCAACCTTACTAGCTTCCCTAGACTGATCCGATTTGAAAGGTGTGAACTTAGGCGTGAAAGGCTTCGGCTTTGCTGTCCCTTTCTTCCTTTGTAGTTGCTTTTCAATCTTGATAGCTATCTTGCAAGCCTCATCAAAATCAATCACAGCTTGTAGCTCTAACCTATCATGAATTTCAGGATCAAGACCACCCATGAACCTAGCAATTTTCTGCTCTTCATCCTCCTCTATATTACATAGCATCAATAACTTCTCAAACTCAACAATATAATCTTCTACTGTCAAATTATCTTGTTTAAGAGAGGTGAGACGTTTGTACTTATCTTGCTTGTAATCTTTAGGCACAAAACGCTTGGTCATGTGTTTTTTCAGCTTATCCCAAGACTTGATCTTGGCTTTGTCCTTCCGTTCCCTTTGCTTCTTCAGATTCTCATACCATAAGCTTGCATGCTTAGTAAGTTTGAGAATAGCAACCTTAAACCTCTTAGCATCATCATAGTCTTTGTAATCAAAGACTCTCTCGGCAGCCCTTACCCAATCTAGGAACTCCTCTGGATCATGCTTGTCATTGAACTCAGGAAAGTCCAACTTTAATCCACGATCATCATCCTTGCTTGCTTTTGGACGTGATTCAGCCTCTTCATCATCAGAATGTGCAATCCGATTGAGTCTGATGGTATTTGAAGCTTTAGCTTTCTTTTCCTCCAAGTTGAGGTACATGAGCTCTTGCATCATCTTCTGCATGTTGAGTATACCTTCACGCATCTCTTCCATCTCTGTCTTCTTTTCTCCGTCCTTTGACATACTTGCAACCCTAGGAGTAACAAACTAGGAAGTTTGTAAAACCTAGCTCTGAGGCCACTTGATACGTTTGTTAGTAGCAAACAAACAAATTACGAGTTATGCAGCGGAATTTAAACTCTCTAACACTCAAAGATCACAAATCTCTCTTATAATGTAAACTAAACTCGAATTGGCTTAAAACAAACACAACAACACCACACAATAAGCCTAGAACGAATTCTGAAACAATAAGAAAGATATGATCAACTTCTAAAGTTACCAACTCTAGAATTGAAATACAATGTCAAAGCTTGATCCTAAGTCACCGACTTGTTTGAATCTCGCCTATCTATTGGTTGTCCAACACCTAAGTTACCAACTTGAATGTAGAACGAATTGATTGTGAAAACTCACAAGAAACTGGTTTGCAACCGTGTGTTTATTACTTGCGTCAAATCTGAATGTCTATTACAATCCATGTCTTCTTTATATAGTAAACACTATAGAAACTGTCCTAGACTCTTACCATAAGAAAGACTCTCTAAAGACTCTCCTAAAACCAACTATATTCCTTATACGACTCCTATTGAGTTAAGGAAACTTTATTTCTGAAAACTGTAACTTGCAATAAGTAAAAGAACAACTTAAAACTTTCCTAAAGTCTCTAAGACTGTCTCCACGGCTGGGCTTAGACATATGCACGAAATTTGGACTATTTTAAAGTCCATGAGACCATAGTAACGTCCCTTGGAGCTGTGTTGAGCCCAATGAATAAGGTACTCGGACTTGCACTCTCAACTGGGCTTAGAACGACTTCCTCATGCTCATATGCTCCTGCATCAAACTAAAACTAAAATTATACTACACATTTTTCTATAAGCACCAACCACTTACAAAAAAAATTAAAAACAATATGAAAATGAAAATAGTACAACAATCAATTTATAAGAACAACTAATTCACAAGAACATCAAAACCAAAAAACGGTAAAGAATGAAATCAATTGAGAAACTAAAAATAAAAAAACGCAAGCTTTAATCTACTTATACATAACGTATACAGTGTTACAGATTTCATTGATGGGAAAAAAAGCACTCATGCAACCATCATATCACACGAATCTGAATCGAATTATAGAACTATTTTTACAAATTGCTGGGGCGTAAAGGTAGGGTTATGCTAACTGGGCCGAAATGAAACAAAAATGCCCAACTCGGGTCCAAAAGGCCTAAAAGTCGCACGTGCCATACACGGGTATAGAGTCATGCCATGGAGTTGTATAAATACCCCCTTTGGGGCACGAGTAGAGGTAACACATTTGAGGAGGAGATTCTACACTCTTCTGACCCAAATCTGACGACTTAAGCAGACGTGGTCTGACATAAAAAATAGATCTTATTTGGTGGTTCTCCAGAAAAATAATTTATTAGATGGTTCCCTAAAAAATTGGAAACTTATCAGGTGGTATTCCACAAATTACCCTAGATATTTAAGACAAATGATGGTGATTTGTACTCTCCATGTGATCTAATTTATATTAAAAAGTAACCATCATATTAAATTTGGTCTCCTGTTCGACTTGTCAACTATCTATTAACTTTTGTATTTGACAATGATTATCCTCTCGACAACTTTATTAGTTACCCTAGGCAAATATCCTATGCGTTGTTACATAAACACGGACCCCCAACAAACGATCCACACCGTCATACCACATTCACTTTCCCAGTCAACACACCCTTCCCCTGACAACATTTTAGTTGGCATCACCTCATCTCACCTCCCTTGCCGACCCCAACCTCTATTAACTTGACCCTTCTAACTTACACTACTACACCTATAAAATGTTCTAAACTGCACCCCTACACCCAAACTCACATGAAACCCCGATCCATGAGAACTCCTGTACTCGACCCGCCACCCTATCAATTCAAACCCTTGTCATTTTTTTAATACTCAACACCCTTTAACACAATCACCCTTAATTATTTTGACCACTCCCCCCCCCCCCCCAATCTCTCCTACACGATGCTCCTATCATTCTAAACCCGAAATGTTTGGAGATTTCATACTACCTCCTATAATATAATAGAGAAATCAATTTAATTTGATGAGAAATTACATCCAGTTGATCATTGACATAGAAGTAAATGACCGTATGTTTTTAATGTCACTGAATTTTTTTTATATTTTTGACGTATAATATAATATATAATACATATTTATTAATAGCGGTTGATTTAAGAGCTCCTAAGCATGTCCACCTAGGATGCCACCTAATTGATGATGTCAAATGAAAACTACCCAAAATAGCACTAATAATATAACGATTAAGTGTAGCTTGGAGAGTATCGAGCACTTGTTTTTCGAACGTGATTTTGCTAAGAAAATATGGCAAAGCATTCTTGGCTGGATAGGGATCAACAGGAGGGGTTGGAATTTGGCTAGAGAGCTTAGATGGAGTGCTGGTAGAAGAATGAGGAGGCATTGGCACTTCAATTGGTATTGTGCAAGCCTTACTGCAGCAGTCTATTCAGTTTCGCGGGAAAGAAATGCAAGGGCCTTCGGTGATCAGGAGTAATCGGAGGAGTAGATTATTAAGAGGATGAAGGAGCTAATTAGCATAAGGTTGCTGGTAGAGCTGGCAACCTTGACCCGACCCGAGCCACCCGACCCGACTCACCCGAAAACCCGACCCGATTGGACCCGAAATTGTGATCACCCGAACCCGACTCGACCCGACCCGATAACGACCCGATAACGACCCATGACCCGATACAACCCGATAATGTCCAACCCGACAATGACTCGACCTGACCCGCAGTGACCCGTTATCTGACAATGACCCGACCCGTTTGATGACCCGATAATAATTAAGCTTAATAATGATCCAAATTAAAACAATTTACTATGCATATTGATGGTTTTAACTTACTAACTAAATAAATTCCCTTAATTATGCCAATAAACCAAAATATATTAACCAAAACTTGAAATGACGCGGATTAATCACCATCAGTAGCTAAACCCGTTTATGACCCGACCCAAAACCGACCCGACCCGACACAAAATTTACCCGACATGACCCGAACCGAAAGCGACCCGAGTCAAAACCGACCCGACCCGAAAGTTCATCTCGACCCGCCAAGACCCGAACCCGATATGACCCGACCCGCCCGATTGCCAGCTCTAGTTGCTGGCAATCTCGAAAGATTGTTTGCAAAACGAGATTGTTGATAGCTTAAATCGAAATTAGTCGTTGATCTATTAGTGGCTACTCTTTTTTGTAAAACTTATCTTTTTTTATTCCCTCAATGGATGAATAAAAAGATTAACATTTTTACAAAAAAAAAAATATATATATATAACGATTAAGTGTGATCAGCACACGCCTTTGTTCAGATTATTTTATGTGGCAAATATGCAAATACGGTAAAATGATACTCCGTATATCATTACCTAATTAATCAAAATGATTTATGCACCAGAAATGGCATATCCCGTTTTGTAAAATGGGATCAATATGTTTCAATTAAATTTTCGGAAAGAATAAATTCAAATTTGATTTCGGTCCTAAACTAACGCATAAAATATAATATAAATATACACCATAATATCTTATGAAATTTACATTTTCCATAATTAAAACTAAAAAGCCATTTTAAGAGTCAAATCTTTTAAAATTGTTTATATACCTAAATTAAATTTATATGACATTTTACGCATTATATTTTGGGCCGAAAATGAAATATATGATATATGTAATAGGTCTTACTGTTTCACCTAAGATAGTTTTTTTATGAAATCATTTACTTAAAATAATTTGATCTATATACAATATATCTTGCGCCGAAAAATCCTAATGGAAATAAGATAGTGCGTAATTAATGGCAAAATATGCATGCATGATTACCGATTTAGTGAAAGTTTTAACAACTGCCTGAATTTAGGAATCATTCTGACGTTTGAAATCAGCCATATTACAAAAATGAAGTTTGCTCACGTAACTTCACGAGGTTTTTACGACGACAGGGTAGGAAATAAAATTCAGTTGGTCTTATAAGGCACAAACACATAATCTTGATCGCCTGCAATAATTTCTGTAATGTAAGTTAATTGAATGCATAATGTATAACTGATATATACTACGGAGTATTTGACAGCAAAGCTAAGTTCTATAGTTAGTTGTTATTTTCCCCTTATGTTTTGCACTCATCACAGGAGTCAACCATGTGACTTCTTCCTACCAGGTTAAAAATCACACAAATTTTTTGAAGATCAATCTTACGTTTGATCATGTTTAAATGGCCAAAGTTAAGTCGCAATTACGAACAAAAGAGAGAGAAGTCACTAATATATTTGCCTTTCTGCAAGAAATCAAGCCTGCATCTGCAAGTGATAAAAGCTAATGGGGAAATTTGAGATTTTGCTAGCTTAATTAACAACTAACGTAAAAGTCTCGGAATTGTTTTCTTATGTTTTAGTACTCTTTTCAATTTCTACATATAGTTACATCGTAAAAGTTGTAGGTAATAGTGCGAGACCTGCTGGTAGCTAAGCTGCATCGAACTCGATATGTTTGGGGCGAGTTGGTTCAAGTTTGGTTGTGCTCGATCGAATCTTTTCCAATTATTTTGGGCGCGAGTTTAAAACAATAAGTATAAAATAAGTTTTGGAAATGGGATCAAATCTTTTATCCAAAGTTTAGGAAAGATCAAAATCAAATTTGATTTTTGTCCTAGAATAATTCATAATACATTATAAATTAGCTGCATAATAATCAAAATGAAAATATATTTTTAAAATGGGATCAAATCTTTTAACCAAATTTTAGGAAATATCAAAATCAAATTTGATTCCTGTGCTAAAATAATGCATATTACATTATAAATTAGCTAAATTTAATATAAATGAATTTTTTTGAAAATTACAACCAAGAAATATTGACTAAGTGGTCGTTTGGTTCATGTACGAATTTAATTCCTATAGGAAGTTACATATCCCATGAATTAAGTTCCTGTATAGAATTCATGTGAAATAGTGACAATTGTTTGGTAGACATTAAGGAATTTGGATTTCCCATGAATTAAATTCCAACATCTTGTTTGGTTGCAACCTTCCAATTCTCATATATTTAATTCATAATTACTATTATATCCATTGATTATAATATCTTTCTAATTATTTGGGGGCAAAAATGTAATTTTTGAACAAAGATGATGGGGGAATTCAGAATTACCAAGGGGGAACTTGGTAAGCAAATTCCACCATTATGTGGGAATTTCATTTTCCCATGGAATTTCCAATTCCCCCATTTTTTAAAATTATGGGCAACCAAACAACCTGCATAATATGTAATTCATGTGAATTTAGAATTCATGTGTTTTAAAAGGGCAGCCAAACGACAGCTAAGTATCACAATTTCTTAAATTACTACAATTTAAACCGATCTTTATATTTATTACAGGTCATGCAAATTTGCACGGGTAAAGAACTATCGAGTGCAACTACAATTGTCGTTACTCTCTGATGAAAACGCAAGGAGGAGAACTTTGGAGAAGAATGAAGAAAGAACAATGGTGAGGACTGAGGAGAACGTATGAGTGGGAAAAGACCTTTGTATTTTTTAATGTTATAAACGGAAAGTTGAGGTTACTTTTCCATTTGTTGTTAGTTAGATATATTTTCAGTAATTTACTCATTCCCGTTTCAGTGGGATGTTGGCCTTTGCTTATGGAAGAAAAACTAATAAAAGGTGGGGTAGAGGAGGGGGAGAGGAAAGAAAAAAAAAAAGAAAATCCCCACAAAACCAATAGACGGTGGGGTAGAAGACTAGAAGTGAGGGCAATATAGTAATTTCACAAACACAAAACTCCACATATAAGGAAAGACCAACATCTCACTGAAACACCCAAAAATGGAACAGTCCAGCATCTCACTCGAATAGAGGGAGTAATTAATATGAAGAAATAATTAATTTTAACTGTCGAAATTGTTTATTTTTCGTCAGGCCAATATGGTTGGTAAGTTGTTCTAATCTTGGTCATGCCAAAATGTATTGTTTGGAGGTTCATTACCACACATATACTTTAGTGTGTTAAACTTATTATAAACTATACGGAGTAATCATTATAATCGATTTTCTTACCTATATATGGAAATACTTCATTTATAGTGCACTAGAATTTAAAATTAGGAAGTCTTAAATTTTTTGTATAACATCTCGTGTAATTTTGCACGGCTAAAAAACTAGTATTGATAAATGCTCAACAAACCGCTCTTATCCTGGTCAATTCACCCAATTCCTATACTCAAACTATTAGATTTCGGCCTAAACCCTTGATATCTCTTGGGATCTTATTTCCTAAATGGTGGAATATATTATTCCATCATATCATATTTCCTCGGTTGGCAATATGCTATTCCCACAGATATATCCTAAGATACTTTATATACAACCCTTTTGGCCCCCCTTGATTCCTAGACTCGAGCCCTTGAACCAACCGCTTGACTCATGTGCCTTGCCACCTCCGTCCTCGTCAACTTTCCAACAGACCACACAATCACCAATCAGTTCCTTTACTAACTCACAATCACGCCACAATTAATTTTCCAAACCGTCAACTTTGCCCAACCCCCCTCAATGAACAACCCTCGCTCACTGTCAACTATTCTAGCTTATTCGCCGACACCCTTGAATTGTTAACTATTTTATCCTATTTTCCATCAATTCGTCAACTATACATGACCCCAGACGCCCCGTTCATACTTGTTAACGCAAATTTTATACTGAGACAAAATAAGGAAACAAAATAAATTTTATTAATATCAGAATAGTTGTGTGTTTACAATCTCTATATATCTTCTGAATTCTACTACGAAGTAGGGGGTGCGACGTACAATACACTACACTGGTAGCGTACGTACTGTAGGGGGGTGCGCGCGTTGTCTGCGTGCGTTGATGTAGTTCCTGAGAGGGTCGCTCGGACATGAATCTCTCCTAGAACGTTTGAGTTTGATTGTTTATTTGAGGGTTTGAACTTGTGTTCGATTAGATTTGCAGGCGGCACGGATGTGCTTGTTGACTAAGAGTTTGTAGACTCTGGGGTTTCTTATCTCTGATTTTTCCCACTCTTCGATGAATGAGTCTCACTCTATTTATATAGAGTGAAGACCTAATTTCTGTCGAGCTTGTAGTCACGGGCCTGTCTTTAGGCTTTACGAAGCACTTGGCCCAATTTCTTCTTTTATCCGAATCGTGATCCATTTAACCCAAATTAGCAATTGAATCAACCCGTATTTCATTTAACGCGAAAAAATTATTATATTAAATTAAAAATTGATATTAACTCAAAATAATTAATTTATTTAATTTCCAACACATTAACAAATTTGAGTGCCTACAATAACCATCATTCCATATCAACTTTCTTGAATATTTATATATAAATTCAAACACCACATGCCGCCCCCATTTTCAAATAAAACCCACATTGCCAACTAATTGGAGGCAGGAAACGACACAACTAATCGATGAAGAAAACCCCTCCCCGATGAATCGCCTAATCCCCCTATTATTATTATTATTATTATTATTATTATTATTATTATTATTATTATTATTATTATTATTATTATTATTATTATTATTATTATTATTATTATTATTATTAGTATTATTATTATTATTATTATTATTATTATTATTATTATTATTATTATTATTATTATTATTATTATTATTATTATTATGAAGGGTCAAGAATAATTTACAAGAAATTGGTGGGGAGCGGAGTTTTGGAAAAACCAATCCTAGTAAAAATAAAAGCTGCAGCATGCACACCGATATCCAGCATCCTTGAGAACGGCTGGATCCGCTGGAGCATAGCAACAACTGCTGGCTCCAACTGCTGACACCGATATTATTATTATTATTATTATTATTATTATTATTATTATTATTATTATTATTATTATTATTATTATTATCATTATTATTATTATTATTATTATTATTATTATTATTATCATTATTATTATTATTATTATTATTATTATTATTATTATTATTATTATTATTATTATTATTATTATTATTATTATTATTATTATTATTATTATTATTATTATTATTATTATTATTATTATTATTATTATTATTATTATTATTATTATCATAACACAAAGAATTAAAATAATTTACAGAAAATTGGTGGGGAGTCGAGATACTATCTGACCCCCCACACTTTTTGCTATGGTAAAACAAATTCTAGTAAAAAAAATGAGTTGTAGCATCCGCTTGAGCAAATCAACAACCGTCGGCTCGAACTTCCCTAAAGAGGAGAAAGAGAAGGCAAGGAAACCATAACTCAAAGCAGCGCACCTAACCTCATACTTCGTACGCTTACGATTGGCCACTTCCCGCGTCACCGTACGTGGTTCAAAATTGGACTCTCGTGTGAGTCAAGGGCAATGACCCAATCAAATCTTAGCAAACGTCGCACCTTCCATACCACGAATATAGCAGCATGTTCGCTAGACGAAGATGTCTACCATCAACACTAACCATGCCAATGCCAACCTCCTATCCAGTTGAGATCACGGAACGATAATAGATGTCAACCAGCGTGTCACGAACAACATTGTGCAGATACTTGACGCCCACCACACCTATACACGATACAACATGATCCCCAAATATGTCACCAACAAAGACCCGAACGATCCAGGGTCAACAAAGGTACTCCCAGACGATAACAAATGACGCAGCGATAGGTCCGACCTTTCATTGTCTATATACTGATACGGGAGTAAGGAGTAGGAGAATGTCCAAATCACTTGGTACATCAGAAACGAGCATCAATCAGAGTATTCTTTCAAACTCGAGCCTCGGGGTCCAGTTAGCAACCGGAAAATGGTCAGGGTATGAGTCAGGGTTTTTCCTTGATAGCTTACAAAGGTCTGCAAAACTAAACCTCACTTATCCTCGATGATTCTATGGTGATTGTCAGTTTTTGACAATTAGGATAAGATTTAAGCATATTGCTAAAGGTCTACTGTGTAGACACAATTAATTTGTCTACAATGTAAAATTAAGTTAATAGTAGTAAAATTGAGATTGGAGTAGTAAAATTAATTTGTGAGGAAAAAAACATGCAGTAAAATTATTTGTCTGAGTAGTAAAATTTTGCTAGTGTAGTAAAATTAATGCTAATCGTAGACACTTTCAAGTGTCTACACTGTAGACCTCTAGCATTGTCCAAGATTTAACTATGGTTAATAATTAAATAGTAATATAAAATATTACATAATCTTGCGAAAATAGTAATCCAGATTTGTTATCATATATTTATAATAATTAGAAATGCGATTTATAAGACAATATATCTCCCATTAATATTAATCAAATCAAAACCACCATCACCAATTTGGGATAAATCAAATGGGAAATTTTATTTTTTTAATCAAACTTTGCTAGCTTGAATTGCTTATCAAAGGAAGACAAGTCTCCCAAATCAGACCTATCCTGTGTATCAATTTATCACACCACGAACATCATAAATCCTATTTGATTCATTCTTCTAGTGACTGCCCGCCATCCTCCATTAACGACGCCGAACCAACAAGGACAACAACCACGAAACAACCCCTCCACACCCCATCCGACGACCCATCCACCATCTGACCTGACCCCAACGCATCAAAATGGGCCAACCCGTAGTCGTGACGGTGAGTTAGCTTTGATGGAGACGGTGAAGATTGTGGTTGGAGGAACGAATTGATGGTGTTAGCCACGGTGGTGGCGCGGAAGCTAGATCTGGTCCCAAGTACGGTGCCAACCACAATCATAGTGAAGGGCGACGCCGCAGCTCCGTCGACGTATTTGCTCGTTGCCAAATTCCAGTCAGGCCTCCACCGTGGCTGGCCATATACGCACCATTGCGAAAAACAAATATTTCGAATTTTTTCTGAAATTAGAATTAATCAAATTGCTTTTTATAAAAGAACAATTATTTCAAGATAAAAAATAGATAGAAAAAATCAAATCGTTTAAGGAAAAAATATTTTGAGTACATAAAAAATATTATATTTTGTAATCCGGTGTGGGAAGGTGTATAATAGAAATCGTTTTTAACCATGGTTAAGAAAAATCTAATGGTTGAAATTTATCTTATCCTAATTTAATGGTCCTGATTTTATTCATTATCCTGCTTGTCAAATACTGACAACTATAATAGAATTTTTGCACTTATGTTAGGAAAAATAAGGCAAAGGTACAAGGAAATGGGTTAAAAATCAGCCAGCAAAATTACTCCCACACTCTTTATGCGAATCTTTCCAGAAATGGAAAGACTTATCACATGTAGCAGATAATGGAAACGTGGGAGTGGTCCTGCAAGCTGCGATCATCTTTTGCATAAAGAACCAGCTCACCTGGTACTACCAAGGAGCCGTTATTCCTGTCACATGCACCATAGGCAGCCACCTACTTCTGTACTAGCCAATAGAATTAGGTCATGTCGCTTTCATCATTAAATTCTTGCAATTTCTGCTTTTGGCTTTGTACGAATTTATCTCAGCCACTAGATGTTTGATGGAGGGTTCAGTTTAAACTCTTGCCTCTATATAAAGAGTGCAAGTTGTAAGGAAAGCTTAGTTTTTGGTAGAATGAATTTCTGAGTTTATCTCATTTATCCTTCGTGGTATTCCGTTGACCTTTGTGGCGCCTCTTTGCCTTCGTGGCTGGTTTCCGGTGTGTATTGCACCACTTCTTATCATCATTTTACTCATAAAATTCACAGCTTCATCTTCTCCTTTTATCAAAGAAATTTTCAGAATTTATTTTGTTTTAAAAATCCTTATAAACCCATAAGTTTACGTATCAGAGCTTAGGTTGTGATTTCCTTATCAAAGATCCAAACTTTAAACACAAAATTACAAAAAACCTTCATCCCACATCAATCAAGACGACAAAAATCCATGAAAATGAGTGAAGAGAGATTAGAGAGGCTTGAGAATAATCTAGAGACTTAAAATGGGCACCTTTACCTGATGATGACGGCATTAAACCACCTCACGCGCAACCCGAATATATGAATCACACAAGAAGGCATGGAAGAGGCCATAGGAATAGAAATGGGCCAGATTCAGAGGAGGATGGCAGAGGGCAGCATCAGGAGGAGATTGATAGACATCTCAAGATAGAAATTCCCAACTTCTCTGGTAGTTTAAACCCTGATGAATGTTTAGATTGGTTAAGGTGTGTAGATAGAATCTTTGAGTATAAAGGATATGATGATGCTAAGATGTTTAAAGTTGCAATCTTGAATATGAAAGGCTATGCTTCACTTTGGTATAAAACTTTAAAAGCTCAGAGAAACAAAGAAGGAAAACCCCATGTTAAGTCATGGACCAAACTTAAGAAAAAAAATCAAGGATAAGTTCATTCTATCTGACTATACAGAGGAATTTTTTCTTAAACTCACCCAACTTAAGCAAGAGAATTTGACAGTGGAGGCTTATTGCGTGAGTTTGAGCAATTGACATTGCAATGTGAAATTACAGAAAAACCAGAATAGAGGATTGCTAGGTTTTTACAGGGTTTGAACGAGAAAATTTCTGATAAGGTCAGGTTGCAGCCTTTGTGGTCTTTTGAGGATGTTGTGAGGTTGTCTCTCAAGGTGGAGAAGCTGGAAATACCGAGGACAGTCACCACAAAACCCTGGTCCAAAACTTTGTTTCCTAAAAGCCCTGTAGTGAGTAAGATTGAAATGGATAAACCATCTAGGGAAAATAAGCTTGTTCCTAAGGAAGGTGGTTCAGGGTTGAATGCAGGAAGCCAGGGGAGGCTTGTTGGAGGATAATTGAAGAGAAAATGCTACCAATGTCAGAGTTATGGACATTTTAGTCGAGAAGGCCCAACAAAGAGAGCATTGTTGCATTGGAGGTGGAGCAGATGGAAAGACAAGGAGTTGTGGGGATAGAAGTGAATGGAGGGGGGGTGGTAGTGACTCTGATCAGGAAAAGCAAGGAACTTTGTATGTTCCACCTAATTCTGGTCAAGCTTTGGTTTTGTGGAGGATTATGCATTCACAGCCACAATCCTTAGAGGAAGATCAGAGAACTTCTATTTTTCAGACTAGGTGTACAGTCAAGGGAAAGGTCTACAATTTGATTATAGATGGAGGTAGTTGCACTAATGTTCAACTACATACCATGGTTCAGAAGTTCGAGTTACCTAAAACTGCTCACCCACACCCATATAGGCTCAGGTGGTCGAATCAAGGGAGTATGGTGAAGGTGGAAAGACGATGCCTTGTGTCTTTCAGCATCGGAAAAGATTTCTGTCATGAGATTTGTTGTGATGTGCTACCATTGGATGCTTGTCATCTACTCCTTGGCAAACCTTGGGAGATTGACAAAGACATCAACATGAAGGGTATGGAGAATACTTACACTTTCAAGTTTGGCAACAAAAAGATTATGCTTCACTACGCCAATAATTGCATTTAACACCGGAACATATAACACCGGAATGCTAATAACCGGTGTTAGTAAATAAAAAGACACCGGGTGTAGAGCAACCGGTGTTAAAAGCAATAAAAATGAAAAAGGAAAT
Organism: Spergularia bocconei; assembly: GCA_963457585.1. Classification (NCBI taxonomy): domain Eukaryota; kingdom Viridiplantae; phylum Streptophyta; class Magnoliopsida; order Caryophyllales; family Caryophyllaceae; genus Spergularia; species Spergularia bocconei. The sequence continues at coordinate 10,357,392 of OY734951.1, read as the reverse complement.
TCGTGGGAAAATATAAGACACCGGTTCCCCAGAAAACCGGTGTGTTATGTGCTCTCAGAAATTTTAAAAAAATAAAAATAAATTCTTATTGCACACATAGACACCGGTTTTTGGCATAACCGGTGTCTTATGTATATTTAAAAAAAAAATCTATTCCTTAACCTCTCAATAACTGTGAAAAAAAAAAATTCTTATTGCACACATATGACACCGGTTTTGGGCATAACCGGTGTCTTATGTTTTATTTTAAAAAACATTTATTCCTCAACCTCAATAACTGTTCAAAAACAAAAAAAAAAAAAATTTACCCAAGAAATTGACTTCGTATTCTCCGCCTTGCTTCACTTCCCAGTACCCACTCTTCTCAACTTCTCTCAAACCCTAAAAACCTTCCTGTTTTCTCATAACAGCCCCCCTTCTCCATTCCCCCCATCTCCCTTCTTATAATAACTTACATAAAAAAATATCTCTCAATCCAAATCTCAGTCTTCCTTCTTCATTCTCGTTTCTACTTGATCCCTTTTTCGTTTATAAAGGATCTTGATTAGTTTTCCATTGATGTTTTGATTGATATTTTGTTGTTAAAATATTTCATATCTATTAGAACAAATAGAGAAAATTGATGGTAACAACAACAATTTTCGAGCGAGACGAGAGTGAAAATTACAAGAAACAAAGGCGAAGGGCGGACTAATGTTACTAGTGTGCTATGAGTAGAAATGGGGTCGATTGCGCTGCGGATCAAAGTGGGATAAGTCATCTCATCAGGTATCCAAGGATGAAGATTTGCTTAATTTTTTTTTTCATTTTCTTAGGAGAGAAAAACATGTACAATTTAAATTCAAGTTCTTTTGTTCATTTTCTTATGTTTCTCGATCCCAGAAACATATATTTTTTTTCTTTGTTTTTTAGATCTATTCAAGTAACTTTGTAGATGTGGACTTGAATGTTAATTTTTGAATATCAAATTTGTGAATTTTTTTAGTTTGTTTGATCATAAATTTTTTTACAGGTTTGTCAATTTGATTTTATTTATAATAAATGTGTTATTCAATTCCTACTGGCAAGATTAATCTGGAATTGCGATGAACGTTATGATGAACAATGGATAGTGCCCATGATGGAGAGTTTGTGCAGGTTAGTAGCAGCGACATGAATTTAGGGTTTGGAAAACAGTGTTTTATTTTTCTGAATTTTTTTTTTTTTTTGTTTTTAAAGTGCACATAAGACACCGGTTATTACAAAAACCGGTGTCTTTTGTAACCCCCTTTGACCAGAGCTATGTAGCACATATGACACCGGTTATTGGTACAACCGGTGTTATATGTGCACCCTTTAACACCGGGTGTTTTAAACTAAACCGGTGTCTTAGCCTAAGACACCGGCAGTCCAGACACCGGGTATAACCGATGTCTGGTTGATTTAAGACCCGGTGTCAATTCACTAGTAGAAAAACGTAAAGTGGCGTCCCTCTATTCGCGTCGGTTGGTCAAGAACTGATGCCAAAAGTGTCTTTAGGCGTCGGTTGGGGTTTATAACCGATGCCTAAGTTACTAAAATTCGTGCCTCCCTCTACGTAATACTTTTGGAGTCGGTTGTTGTAATAACCGACGCCAAAAGTGGGTGATTTCGCGTCGGTTGTTACATAGAAATGACGCAGTAAAACTGCCAGATATTTTTTTGTCTCTTATTTTTCCTTCCCCTCATTTTCTTTCTTTACTTTCTCTCTCCTCCCCTATCTCTCTCATCTGCCCGCGACTGCGACATTCTCTCCTCCCTATCTCCGTCTGAGATCTCGCCCACCACCGCGTCTCCGAATAAGATCGTCTCGAGAAGTGGGGCATGCCCACCACGACGCAACACCGTCACGAGAAGCCCGCATAGGAAACATCGCAGTGAAGAATAGATTTATCCTAGGTATGATTGATTTTTATACTTTGAATTTCATCCTTTTTCTTTGTTTATCTTTTTAATTCTATTTCATGCTTAATCTGAATCTTGTTTGTTCCTTGTGGTTTTCGTTCGTTATGGTTCGGATTTCTAGGGTTTTCGTTTATCTTGATTGGATTCTTAGGGTTTTTGTGTCTAAACATGTATTTAGATTCAATTTTTGGGGTTCAATTTTTGGGGGTTTCGTTATTTTGATTTGATTTCTAGGGTTTAATTGTTTGGATTCGATTTCTAGGTTTCTCTGTGTGTTCGTTTATTTGGATTCGGATTTCTAGGGTTTATTCGCCCCTTTGCCCCATCAATGTATTAACTTGTGTTATATCTTATTTGAGGCTGTGATAGTGCTATACAACTGATCTTAATTTCTATTTTGTTTACCGATATGCATTTTCAGATTTTTTTATGCCTCTTTTTACTGGAGTAGAGCTATATAAGATGGAATATAAGCAGTATCATTATGGTTTTAAGTACAATTGGTCGGAGTATGTCTATACACCAATCAATACTATGGCCTGAGCGATTGCAAAGCTCGGTTGAGTTTTGCTTGTTCCCGAATTTGGTGTAGATTCCAATTCTGTTCTAACAATTTTGTTCACATTTTATTCTCCCTACCTTGTTAAAGTGTGCGTAAAGAATCCTTTACTTATCTAAGCTTAGTCAATGATGCGTACCGGAATATTTCTTGAAGTATAACTTGTCACAAGTTTCACACGAAGTATCTCTTTCGTGCCTTTTATCACGTATAAAGAATAGTTGCAATTGGTAATCACTTGCTTGCATCAGTATGTTCGATGGTGGATTCTGCATAAGCTAATTATGCAATGTAATTTCTAGTGAGGAACAGAATTGTATAGATAGTTATCGAAAGAAGGGAGATTCTTAATTATGTTTTTGCTATCTCTTTTACTGCAGGTTCTCCATGTGGCAGTCTACAAACACTACAGTAGGACATCTTATGCTTCTCAGCAGAAACAATATGGCCACTATGAACTCTTTCGTGTTTCAATTTTAGATTAATTGTTAAGACTTATTACTCAGGGTTGTGCAATTTACTGATTTCAATACATGAGAAGGTGCAGGTTTAGGTGGTTCTTACGACAATCAGGATGACTTTGATCTTGTTGAAATGGGTAAAGGAAATGTCTTATTGATGGGTCTAGCTGGTTGTGGTATGATCCTAAATTTCATGTTTCTTTGGCTAATTGAAGGGTTTTGTTTGTATCCGTGCTGCGTGTTTTAGAACAATTTATGTGAAACTGTGACCCTCTCTCCGCCCCCACCTGTTGATTCCTAATGACAATTTTCTGTGTTCCCTTCTTAGATATGGTGTAGCAGAGCATTTGGTTAATTAGGCTATATTTATTGGTTTAGGTATTATCATCTTGTTTGGTTAAGTAGGTTATATTTATTGGTTAAGGTATTATCAGCTTGTTTGGTTAAGTAGCTGCCCCATTATTGGTTAAGGTATTATGAAATGATGATAGGCAAGTTCTGATGCCTTGTTTTATGCATCTCCAGATACTTTTATGTCGTGCGCCTGATTTATCGCTTGATACTTTTATGTTTGAATTTAGTTGATAGAAGATGGTAATTTGATTGCTGATGCTTATGAGAGTCATGTAGAACCTGACACGTACTTGTCCAACTATGCTTCTGTCATTTTGTTTCATTGATGGATTGAAATTTTCTGCTTATACAGGTTTGCTATGTCTCAAAGTTCCAATCTTTTTTACCTGTTAGAAGCTTCTCGTTTGAGACAGGTATACTAACTTCTCCTACTCTCGTTTGAGACAGGTATACTTTATGCGTTTTAAGTGGTTGCTTGTTCGTATGTGTGTTTTGTTCAATGTACAACTGTTTCTATGTGAAACTTTGTCTTTGCCTTTCACGTTTCTTATATAAAGTGATTCGTGTTATGTAAGTGATGGAAGCTGGTTACTGACCAGCTACGTTACTCCGACTCGTCCAGAAGTGTCGGATCCGACACGGTGTCGGCGTGTCGGATACGTCATATCAAAAATCAGTCGATACATGGATACGGTCAATGGTGTATCTTGACCAATGTCATAGACACTGACACGACACGTCTAAAGTGTCGGCTTAATTTTGATAGACACCTCAGATCTTTTAATAGTAAATAACCAAATTTTAAAATAAAAAATAAATACATTGGAGTTCTTTGTCTATAAATTGAGAAATTATTAGAAGAAGAAAAGTATTATTAAATTAGTTTCACTTCAGAAAAACAAAAAGTTTTCTCATGGGTCAGTGACGAATACGTACATATATAAATGTATAATAATAATAATATCAGGTGGGGGTGGGGGACAGCTATGCCAAGTGGCATTAAAGTTGTCTGCCTCGTTTCCTTCCTTGAGAAGAATATTCACTCCCATAGTCCCACCCCACGAGTTACGAAACATCTCAAAAAAAAACAAAAGAGAGAAAGTTACGAGGCAACTCCATCTTCTTCATTCTTCAACCTGCAATTTCATCTACTTCATTCTTCAAACTGACCATCTTCCTACCCAAATAAAAAAAAAATCAATTAATTTGATCCTTGCAAAAAGCATTCTACTACCATGATTCAATCCTTGCAAGTACGAGATTCAAATTCTTTCGTATTGTAAGTTCCTTTAGAGTTCAGAGCTTCGCATATCGTTTCGACTTTCGACTTTCGATCAACGCTTCTCTGATCCGTGGATGTGTCGGTGTCGTGTCTGATTTTGGCGTATCTGAGACGTATTTCGTGTCGTATCCCCGTATGTGTCGTGTCGACACGCGACACGGCCCTGTTTAGGCGTGTCGGAGTAACGTAGCTGACCAGAGACTTCTTTTACATACTTGGTTTGCAGATATGTCTTCTTTTTTATGTTCATCTGTGCTAGACTTTGTACGATTACAGGGATAGTTGCTGGTCAAGGTTGACCGGCGCATGGTATGATAAGATACAATTAATAATTTGATGACCATATGTAACCTTATCATGATCTGAAATTTGGGTGATAGACGATAGTTGATCTGAAGGTTACCACTTGCCACACGAGTTCTAACTTGTTCTTGATTTGGTAATTTATTGTATGTTTAGATAATGAGCTAGGCATTGTGCAAGTGGGAGCAAGGCTTTACGAGCAGCTGGCGATGCAATTCTCGAAATTCTTAATCACGAAGTTCTGATGGGCTAGTCTTTTGTTCAGACTTTCCAGACCAGGTTTGTTCTCATATTCTTTTATCTATTATATGTTACAACTATAACTACAACTCCATCTTTTTTGGTGGTAAAGAGACTGAACTTGCTAGGAATATTTTGCCATTCGCTCAATTTCTGTCTTTTCTAATATATGTCAGATGTGTGTCATGCTCTGAAATTAGATTTGGCAAGGCATAGTATCTTTTTGAGGCATGTTCTACGTTGGTCCATTAAATGAAAATGTTAAAACCTGAGTTTGTTCTTTGAAACATTCATTGTTGACTAGGGTATAACTTACAAGGGTTTGATAGTTAACCGTATTCAGTGCTGGTGAACTTTTTAGGAGTGAATACTAATCCTGACGTATGTAGTAATCCATGAAAAGAGCTAAAATTATAGAGAAAGTCAACTACCACGCTAGTTTGCAGTTGCTTCTTATTGTGTTTTGCTGCTGCTCATAAGTTTTTTTTTTTTTTTAGTTTGGTGCAGTCAGATATTTGTCTCAGTGGTGCTATTTGCCTTGAGCAATGCATCAGTGCAAGTCAATATGCTATACTGGGAACTTTTTCACAGGTTGTGATTATCAATTTTGTGCATTTGTTTGAATTTAATGGAAAGTTAAGAGATTTGGATCCAACCTGAATTGATTGGTCTACACTATTACGCCTTTTGTTCAGCACAAGGGTCCTTTTACTAATGTGTCTTTCCATTCTTTGCAGCCTGTTATGTTCATACTCACCTGTTACTAGCTCGATGATCTGTTATGTCAATTGACCTCAAGAATCTGATACTATATTGTTCAATCATCTTTCTTGCTTGCAAATGTAAGTTTTTGCTGGTTGACTAGATTACTTTGCTGATAGGCAACAGTGGGATAATGGCATATGAACAGAGGATCGATTGTAGCTGTGGCACTTTTGGTATATGTGTTGGTCTCATGCTGGTGTAGCTGTTAAGTTTCGTTGATCTTTTTTTTACTAGTGGCCCATCCAGTGTGATGGTTTTTTTTTATCAGGAGACATCATCACATGATACACAACTTTTGTAGTATTACGCTTTCTATTTGGTGTAAATTTTTGTAGTAGCATTTCTGAAGAATTCGACATTTGTAAATTACTAATTAATATTAATATTAATTATTCTCAATTGGGAACAATGCTCTGGTATACGGCAAGCAAGCAACAAAAACAATTTTTTTTTTACTTTTTTTCATTATGCTTTAGGCGTCTGTTGTAGAGCTACAACTGACGCCAAAAGCACACTTATGGCATCGGTTCTAGAGCCACCACCGATGCCTATAAAGCACTTTTGGCGTCGGTTGTAGAGCCACAATTGATGCCTTAAGTACACTTAAGGCATCGGTCCTAGACCTACAACCGACGCCTTAAGTGTACTTTAGGCATCGGTTGTAGTATAGGACTGACGCCTTAAGTGTACTTAAGGCATCAGTTGTGGCTCTACAACCGACGCCAAAAGTGCTTTAGGCATCGGTTAAACAACCGACGCCCAAAGTACTTACTTAAGGCGTCTGCTTGATCCGCGTCGCCCAAAAACCGACGCCTTTTGTATTTTACGCCCGACGCCTTTCAAGTATTTTCTACAAGTGATTGTGATTTATGGCGTAGTGCTTACACCATTAGCACCAAGGCTGAGGTGTTCCAGCACACCCAGCATGAGTGATGCAATCAGGGAAAATCGTTTTCTAAGTGAAGCTGAGTTGGCAAAGTGTATTGAAGAGGAAGAGCCTGTATTGATGTTATATGCCAAGGAAGCTGAAGTACAACCCCAAGTAGTGCCAAACTCAGTCCAAAAGCTGCTCTAGGATCGCGGAGTTTATTGATGTGTTTCCTGAAGAGTTACCAGCAGGATGACCACCTACAAGGGGTGTTGAGCACCACATTGATCTGATTCCAGGTGTCATGCTGCCAAATAGACCTGCTTATGGGAGTGACCCCACTGCTACTAAGGAGTTGCAAAACCAAATTGCAGAATTGATGAGTAAAGGATTTGTTAGAGAGTCTTTTAGCACTTGTGCAGAGCCTGCCTTGCTGGTACCAAAGAAAGATAAGTCTTGGAGAATGTGTATAGACATCAGAGCCATTAACAATATCACCATCAAGTGTAGATTTCCAATTCCTAGATTGGATGATATGTTGGATGGGCTGAGTGGGGCTGTGGTGTTTTACAAGATATATAGACTTCAGGCAGGGGTGCCATCAAGTGAGAATCAGGGAAGGAGACGAGTGGAAGACTGCTTTAAAACCAAACATGGGTTATATGAGTGGCTTGTTATGCCTTTTGGGTTGTCTAATGCACCTAGCACCTTCATGAGACTAATGACAGAGGTGTTGAGACCATACTTGGGCAAGTTTGTGGTGGTTTATTTTGATGTCATTCTTATCTACAGCTTGTCAAAGAAGGAGCATCTTGAACATCTCAAGCAGGTTTTTGAGACACTTAAGCAGTATAAATTGTATGGCAATCTTGAAAAATGTACTTTCACGGTGGAAGAAGTTGGTTTCTGGGACATGTCATTTCTGGGAGAAAATTAAGTCTGTTGAGTCTTCGCATGTGCCTAAAACTGTACCTGAAGTGAGGGGTTTCCATGGGTTGGCTTCATTCTACAAGAGATTACCAACATTTCAGTTCCATCATGGCTCCAATCACTGAGTGTTTGAAAAAAGGGGTGTTTAAATGGACTGAAAATGCTCAAAAGGCTTTCCAACAAATTAAGAACTGTCTATGTGAAGCACCAGTACTAGCTTAGCCAGATTTTGACAAGTTATTTGAGGTGGAATGTGATGCAAGTGGGGTTGGAATGGGTGATGTGCTTGTGCAAGAACAAAAACATTGGCTTATATTCGTGAGAAGTTGAATGGGGCAAAACTAGGCTATTCGACTTATGACAAGGAGTTTTATGCCATCATCAGGGCAGTCACACACTGGAGTCATTACCTGAAATGTAATAGCCCGATCCATCACACGTCCCAACACAACCCAATATGATGGGAAGTCACCTCTTAGGCCCATATATCCTCTCCGGGCTCTAAAAGGTGAAGGCATTGTTGGTAGTATTATGGTAGGAATCTATTATAAACTGATCATATGAGCCTTTGTTTCCCAATGTGGGACAAACCAACTCCATAAACCACTCCATAATTCACTTTCCAAATTCTGTAGTGTTACATGAAACCCAAACCCTTTGTACTCCACTCAGACCATGAAGCTCTAAAGTACATCAATGGACAGCATAAGCTCAGTTCCAGGCATGCCAAATGGGTTGAGTTTCTAGAGTCATTCTCCTTTTCCAACAAGTTTAAGGAGGGCAAAAATAATGTAGTTGATGCCCTTTCTAGGAGATACAGGGTCTTAACAATTATTGAGGGCAAGGTCTTAGGTTTTGAGTTCATGAAAACTCTATACTAGAAAGACCCTGGCTTTGCCGAGGATTGGATTAACTCGCAGAAAGAGGGAGATGAAGAGAAACACAGGAGGAGTGGATATACACTACACAATGGCTATCCGTTTGGAGTGAACAAACTCTGCATCCCTAGGGGTTCTTACAGGAATTTACTCATTCATGAGGTACATTCCAATGGGCTGGCAGGTCACTTTGGGGTTCAGAAAACTCTGAAGATGTTGCAGGAGCAGTTCTACTGGCCTAGGATATTGGGAGATGTCCAGGTTATTTTAGGGAGATGTGGTGTATGTCAAAGAGCTAAAAGCACATTTCAGGGAAACTCCTACACTCCTCTACCTATACCTGATCGACCATGGGAGGATTTGAGCATGGATTTCATCACAGCTCTTCCAAGAACACAAAGGGGCAAAGATTCAATCATGGTTGTGGTTGACAGGTTCAGCAAAATGGCACACTTTGTAGCCTGCAAGCAAACATAACATGCAAGTAGTGTAGCTGAGCTCTTTTTCAGAGAAATCCTGAGGTTACATGGTGTGCCTAAATCCATTGTGCCTGACAGGGATGTCAAGTTCATGAGTTATTTCTGGAAGACACTGTGGAGGCTTCTCAACACTAAGCTGATATTCAGTACTGCCCATCATCCACAGACAGATGGTCTGACCAAGGTCCCAAATCGAACTCTGGGAGCTAGATTGAGGAGCATTGTCAAAAAATCAATGGCTGATTGGGATTTGAAGTTGGCTCAAGCTGAATTTGCTTTCAATAGAGCTCCCTCAAATGCCACAGGAAAGAATCCTTTTGAGATTGTGTATGGACTTAATCCTATGATGCATGTTGATCTAGCTGCTATACCAAGAGAAAACATGAGTTTTGATGCAAAAAAAAAGAGCAGAACAGATTATGCAGTTGCATGAACAAGTTCGAAGCAAATTGAGAAGGCCAATGAAGCTGCCAAAAAGAAAGCTAAACAACCCAGACACAAACATGAGTTCCAAAAGGGTGACCTAGTGTGGTTACATCTGAGAAAGAAAAGGTTTACAGCCAAAAGGAAGGGAAAGTTAATGCCAAGAGTTGAAGGACCATTTGAAGTAGCTGGAAGGGTTAGTGATGTTGCATATAAGCTGGAGTTACCAGGAGACTATGGGGTGCATAGTACCTTCAATGTGGGAGATCTAAGTCCATTCTATGGGGAGGATGAAGAAAGTTCTGATACAAGCTTGAGAACAGGCTCCATTCAACCTGGGGAGGATGATATAGGAGTAAGGACTAGGGGTATGTAATTCCAAATCACTTGGTACACCTAAAACGAGCATCAATCATAGTATTCTTTCAAACTCGAGCCTCGGGGTCCAGTTAGCAACCGGAAATGGTCAAGGTATGAGTTAGGGTTTGTCCTTGATTGCGTACAAAGGTCTACAAAACTAAGTCTCTCTTATCCTAGAAAAAATAAGGCAAAGGTACAAGGAAATGGGTTAAAAATCAGCCAGCAAAATTATTCCCTCACTCTTTATGCGAATCTTTCCAAAAATGGAAAGACTTATCACATGTAGCAGATAATGGAGACGTATGAGTGGTCCTGCAAGCTGGTGTCATCTTTTGCATAAAGAACCAGCTCACCTGGTACTACCAAGGAGCCGTTATTTCAGTCACATGCACTAGAGGCAGCCACCTACTTCATTCTGTACTAGCCAATAGAACTAGGTCTTGTCACTTTCATCATTTAATTCTTGCAATTTCAGCTTTTTGCTTTGTACAAATTTATCTGAGCAACTAGATGTTTGATGGAGGGTTCAGATTAAACTCTTGCCTCTATGTAAAGGGTGCAAGTTGTAAGGAAAGCTCAGTTTTTGGTTGAATGAATTTCTGAGTTTATCTCATTTATCCTTCGTGGTATTCCGATGACCTTTGTGGCGCCTCTTTGCCTTCATGGTTTGTTTCCGGTGTGTATTGCACAACTTATCATCATTTTATTCATAAAATTCACAGCTTCATGATACACAACACTTAGTAGTAGTAAAAGATGGGTTTTTATGCATTCAAATGGTTGCTTTTGGATCAATTGTTAGCTAATTCTATCATTCGTGTATTGTGCTTTAATATAAGAATTAGTGGTTTTTGTATGTATTTCTGGCCTCAAGATTGATTTGTAAATGTGTGGAACTACAATGAGGCGATGAAAGATGACCCAAGGAGCGAGATGCCAAGTTTTGGACAAGTTTGGAAAGTATTTTAGTCCATTTACGAAAGGTCAACTTTGAAGCTTCATAACTCTCAAACGTCTTGGAATTTTGCAGTTAAACCAACGAGAAATTACAGTTCCTGATCTTAGCTTTCCAGGAATTGGTCACACGTTTTCATAGGCCAAGTAACGAAGAAGTAATGATCGTTTGAAAAACATCGCTAGAACCAGTTCGCCGACGAGACGACTCGTCTTACTGGGACGACTCGTCCCAGTCTGGACGACTTCACCCGAGACCTCAGAGAGATGTGGACGACTTGTTGGTATCCAGACGAGTCGTCTGGGCGAGTCGTCCCGGATTGGACGACTCGTCCGCTGCTGTGTCGGCTTATTTGCGGATTTCCTTAATCCGTCTTGTAATCTTTTAGTATGTAAACCTAAGTTTCGTTTATTATTCAGTTTTTCAGGACCTAAAGTATTATTTTGAAGAATTATGTCAGGCTAAAGACCTTTTTATTCTCGTGTTTATTAATCGAAACTATTATTCACCGACAATTGTGAGTTTTATTTCTAATTCTTAATTTCGTTTGAGTATTGTTTTTCTCTTGCTTTGATTGTTATTATTGATTGATTTGCTGTTAATTAGGTGCCACTAATTAACCTTAAAATTAATCTATATTGCTAGATTCTCAATTAAAGGATTAATTGTTTGATTGTTGAGTCGATTAGTAGAAACTAGGTCTAATTGCATGCTGATCATCGCGATTAGATTTAGGGGAGAATAAACATATTAATTGAAGATCGAAATCGCGTGTGTCTAGATCTTGTTAATCTTAGTTGATATCGTTTAATTGCTTTATACTTTCGCCGGATTGAATTTAGGCGCGCTTTTTTGTTATCCATTAATTAGGACTATTAGGTAGGGCTGATCTCTCCTCTTAGCTACAATTAAGAAACGATAAGAAATTGTATTTCTACAACTAAGTACTTAACGAATTAGGATCAGTTGATAACTAGGACCAATTAGGTGAATGATAGTGGGTATTAATTGTCCGAGACCTTTTTCCTTAATTGATTTACAAATTACTCTTTTGTGTTTTGATTACTTGATCACCTATACTCAAAACCCCCAATTTAGTTACTTTTGCACATTTAGATAATTACCGTTCTCTGTGGATACGACACCAACTTGCCCATTACTACGTTTTAGGTTCGTATTGGTACTTTATATATGTAGGCATATGACTTTAGCCTGTCACTTCATCTTCTCCTTTTATCAAAGAAATTTTCAGAATTCTTTTCTTAAATCCTTATAAACCCATAAGTTTACGTATCCATCATCATCATCATCATCATCATCATCATCATCATCATCATCATCATCATCATCATCATCATTATTAAGAACAATCGCTACAAAGAAAGGAGGCTATTGCAACACAATTTAAAGTGTTGCTAAATCTTCATTTAAATATTCACTACAATCAACCTAAATAATGCATTTTTATGTAATTATATACATCAGCTAATTTTGCGAAAACATTCACAATTCTATAAGTAGAAAACTTTCAGCTACTATTGCAGCTATTCATGTAGCTGTCAGCTACCATTTCAGCGTTCAACTAGGATTACCAAACATAGTCCTAAGCTTAATAATAAATTGTTGTCTTAGGTCTATTGCGAGTTTTTTCGAACTTGAATAAATTTGTTCAAATCATATCAAATCGTATCAGAATTGTTTAAATAACAGTGAATGAATCTAGTATACTTCTAGTTAATTATTCGTTTAAATGCAGTTAAATTATTAGTAAATTCAGTTCAAATTAAATCAAATCAAACCAAATTAAATTAGAAAATTACAATACAATGGCACATGTCTTACACAACTGAGTGAACTAACACAGGTTGATTTCGTGACACAGCTATTGCAATTAACGGACTTGCCTTTGCTACTTGTTTAACTTTCCCAAATAGGACCTCTCAAAAAACAAAAAACAAAAACAGAACTTCCCCAAATAGAAACCCAGAAATCCCAATCCCCTCGCTCTAGCCATGGCGACTCTTCAATTTTCTTATTCTATCCCTCCAATTACTCATCGTCGACGCTAAAGTATTTAATTTTACTCAATCTCTTTGCCTTTCCCAATAAGAATATGAAATCAAACATCGATTTCGTCGAAGAGGAGGACGAGCAAGAGGCGCTTTTAGGGTTTCTCTTCTAGGGTCTTAATTGATGAGTTTCACGGATCTGCAATACTGGTATGGCTTTGTTCAATTTATTTGCCTTTTTAATTCTAGGTTTCGTGCCATTACCTTCATTCAGGAAATTATAGATAGACAGGAGATGTTCCCATGGGAGTTATTGAGCTTTAGTTCATAGAATTATACACACTTCATCATAATTCTATCAAACTGTGGTTAATTGTGTTGTGCAGGGACAATTCCAACACTGCTAAATACATCAATGTTTTCCATTGTATGTTCCTCAATTTTCAAGGTAATTTCGTTTCCTGTATTTTTCTTTTGTGTGTGTGTGTTCTGGATCTAGCGCTATACATAGGTTTGCTGCAAAATTACAATTTTCAGTTTAGTTGTAGTTGATAACGAGAACCTTTTGATCATTACCATTGCGGGATTTGGTGGTCTACGGTAAAACGACACTTGCTCAGTTGGGCTTAATGACGTGAGGATTAAGCAACCTTTTGATTTTGTTAAATAAATAATGAGTTAATGAAGTAATGAGTGTATCCGAACCACACTTGCATCTCAATTTTCAGACATTTCAAACAGAGGATTTCGAAATTGTGACAGTGCGGAAATGGATCACAGATATAGTAAAACTTATCGGATGAAGCTATGACTTATAGCATTCGATAGCTAACTTTCTGAACTTCAATATGAACATAAAATCTGCTCAAAAATGATATTTGAGCTAGGAGTTACAAGCCCTCAAAGTTAGAGGGCAGTAGCTGAAATTTCAGGCTAGTCCTCTGCAGCACTTCTGTACTAAACAGTAAACTGCAACCAAAACACATCATATTTTCTGTTAATTTCAATTCCATGTGTTAGTTCCATCTTTAAGCTTTCCATAAATCTATGGCACGCATCCAATGGACCTCATTTGATTGTTCAAAGTGCCCCTGCAAATTAACTGTTGCACTTATCTTATCACATATTGATTTATGTGTTCCTTTCTTTTTATATTAGTGTTGATATTTATATGTATACCACCTTTTTGGGATTAATGTTCAAGTTTTCTAATGTTGTTGTACTAACATACGAAACAATGATTAGATGTTTCGTGATTTGAATATCAAAATTTGACTGATGACAGATGGGGGAAGATAGAAAGTGGATGTATTTTCCACGACGATTACCTGAGTTGAGTGTGGGTTTACTAATTTTTTGAATGCATCATTTGTTAAAGCATCCAAGGGGGATCAAATCCGATGCTCATGTAGGCGGTGTAAAAATCATTATGGTATCAAATGCATGTTGTTTTTTGATCATTTGAAAGGTTTTGGATTTGTGGATAACTATAATGGCTAGAATTTTCATGGAGAAGAGGCTTTATCAGTGAATCATATGGATGATTTCGAAGATGATGGGAACATGGTGTATGATAATGTTGATGAATGATTAAATGATAGATATAGATATTGTGTTTGTTGGATGATATATATGGTCATAGTCATAACTATATGACTATCGATTACATTGATGGGCTATATGCAATTGTAGAGGCCTGACATTTTTTATTTTTTAATCACCCAATCCTATTTAGAGGGTTTTGGATTGATAGATGCAACAAACTGAAATTCATATCCGACATCATGCTCCAAGTCTCTCTGCCTTTGAGATTTTGAGACTGTGAAAAGTTGAGGAGCAAGGAGGTAAACTTCGCTTGATTTGTTATACCCCTTTACGCCACTTTTCTTTGGTGTTTCTATTTATCTTTCTTCGTGTGTCCAAAACTTAAGTTTGCACTTTTATTTTACTTTGGAGAATAATGGTTTTGAAACAAAAAGTCAGGTGCTATCTTCTACAAGTTTGCTAGCTAAGAGTACATAAATAACGACCAATCATAGGCACTTCCTTTACTTCAACCGTTCTACAGTAGATTAAAGATCTCTTACTTTGTTAGTATTTCTTTTAGGCTATTAAAGTATTAATTCATCAATTGCCTATTTGGTCATTTGGCTACTTTGAAAGTATGGTTCGGGTCAACTAAGTACTTATTTGGCTTTCATTTCTCTAAGGCTATTAGCTCAATATTGGTAGAGCTATGTGCTATGTTGCACAAAGATTTGGGTTCGAGTCCCAAGTAGCCTAAAGATTACTATTATTATTATTAGATAAATTAAACGGAAAATTCACGTGGTATCCTCGAACTTTGGCCGATTGCACATGGTACCCAACTTCGCAAGTTTGTGCACATGGTACCCTTTAACTTACTACTTTGTGCACATGGTACCCAAATAGTAACTTCCGTTAGATTTGTCCGTTAAGTGATGATGTGTCGGTTAGTTGTTAGGTGATTAGTTAATTAAATTATAAATTTAATACTTCAATTAAAAAAAAATCAATAAATTCTTAGAAAAATAAATATATATTTTTTCAAATAATTTTTTCAAAAAAAACTTTATCAAAAAACTAATTTTTCTAGGGGTAACATTTGCAAAATATTGTGATCTCAAGGGTACCGTGTGCACAAAGTGGTAACTTGAAGGGTACCATGTGCACAATTTATGATTTTTTTAAGAGAAATAATATTTTTTATGAAATTGGTTTTTGGATTTTTTTTGTTTATAAAATTGTTTTTTTGGATTTGTTTTAAAAAGTAAAAAAAAAAAAAAACTATTTTTTTTTACGGCAAAATCCCGTGGTGCCCCTGAACTATGTCAAAATGCGCATGGTACTCCTATGTTTGAAACTTGTACACTACGGTGCCCCCGAACTTTGCACTTATAGGCACGTGGTGCCCCTCTCCACTAACGCCGTTAACTTTTGGATGGAAAATAGGATGTGGCATGTGATTAATTAGTTTAAATTTAATCAATTTTATTGTAACTACTAATTAATATATAAATAAATAACATAAAAAAAAAAAAAAAAAAGTTTACCCAAAATGTTCTCCCCTTACCAGCAGCCCGCCACCCTTCCCACCGCCCAGCCCACTGCCGCAGACCACCCCCACCACCTCCCCTCTCCCCACATTCACCACCAATGGGTCGCCCTTGGCGGCGCGAGCCCAAGAACACCACTCATCAGCAGCAACTTGCATCAAAACCACCCCAAAAAGCCCCTTCTCTCAATTTTCTCTCTCCTAAACCTTTAAACAACCACCACCTCGACACCCTACTATATCCTACAACACACGCAACGGTTTCTTATCCGACGAGATTACAATGGTGGTGGATGTCGAGGTGGTGGTTGTTTAAAGGTTGAGGAGAGAGAAAATTAGGTGGAGGAGTTTTTTCTGGGTGGTTGTGATGCACGACCACACCAATGGTCGGTTGTATGGGGCTTGCGCCGCCAAGCACGGCGCGGTGGTGGTGATGGCGGGTGGAGGGGAGGTGCTTGAGGCGGTCGGAGGTGGTTGGTGAGGCGGTAGTGAGGGTGGTGCTGTGGGGATGGTGGGGGATGATAATTTTTTTTTTTTGAAATGTTTATTTGGGTTTATTTATTAATTATATTGATTTGATTAATAAAGATCATTAATCACATGCCACATCATCTTTTCTCATCCAAAAGTTAACGGAGTTAGTGGAGAGGGGCACCACATGCTTATGGGTGCAAAGTTCAGGGGCACCGTAGTGTATAAGTTTCAAACATAGGGGCACCATGCGCATTTTGACATAGTTCTTAAAATGGAAAATCATCATTAATGTTAACCAATTTACATAACAACTAACTAATATATCATCACTTAACGGAAAATCTAATGTAAGTTATTATTTGGGTACCATGTGCACAAAGTGGTAACTTCGGGGGTACCATGTGCACAAACTTGCGAAATTGGGTACCATGTGCAATCAGTCAAAGTTCGAGGGTACCACGTGAATTTTCCGTAAATTAAATCAATAGTATTAAAACATATAGATAGGCTGAGAAATGAAGTCCTGCCAAAGTGGCCCAAAAAATGTTGCCTTAGTGTAGTTTGAGCCGTTGCTT
Organism: Spergularia bocconei; assembly: GCA_963457585.1. Classification (NCBI taxonomy): domain Eukaryota; kingdom Viridiplantae; phylum Streptophyta; class Magnoliopsida; order Caryophyllales; family Caryophyllaceae; genus Spergularia; species Spergularia bocconei. Next base: position 10,340,478 of record OY734951.1, on the reverse strand, counting down.
TTGATTATGCATAGTGTTGCCATAGACCATCGACAAAACCAATGCAACGGTTTATGTAACTGTTGCCATAGCTTCAAAAAAGGGGTTGCGGTCTAAGGCAACACCTCTTAATGATGCACAGTCATTGCATTTGGCCTATAGCAACACGTAAGGCATGTATTGCAATACTTTTGTGGCGTTACAATACCCTTGTAGTGAAAATCAATAATTTAAATCACACAAATTGATATAAAATAGGACTGCTATTATTAATAAAGGAATTGAATAATTTATACAAAGAGTACCCATAGACCCTAAAGCTCACAATGTACTTTATATTTCTAACGGGCCAAGCATCCTCATGATACAGTCCTCCAAAAAGTCTGGAGTTGTGTTCTTGCCAAACCATGTATACTGTGGTTATCAAACTACATACCATCCATTGATACTTCCCATACCTCTTGTGCTTTCTCTGATTTAACCATCTAACTTCATTCCTTAAGCATTTTGGCTGCCTCTCAATTTTCAGCCACTTCAGTATGTCTCTCCACACTTTTTCAGAAAACGAGCATTCGAAGAACAAATGCAAGTGACTCTCAGCTCTTTCCTTGCCTCTTGCACAGACATTGTCCACTGTGGCTAGAGATTGTTGTATAGCCAGTGCAGTGACAAAGCTATGCTTTCGCAGATTAATTGACTTCCATACAATAACTCTGTGCCACTTATTCTCATGATGATGCTTTCTAAAATGTTGATAGCCTTTTGCAGCACTGTACCTCCCATTTTTTATGCCATCCCTGAACGAGTTCTACAGCGGCTTCAGCATTTCCAACCTTGGAAAGAATTTCATCCCTTGCAAATGCACGTGGTGTCCCTGAGTTTTGACGTTTTGCACATGGTGCCCCTGCTTTTGAAACTACTACTCTCTGGTGTCCCTCGATCAGTTTTACACAACGCGGCACATCGTGTCCCTGAGTCTAACTCTGTTAACAGAGTTCCGTTAAGTGATGACGTGGACGCCATTAGTTGTTGGCGGGAAAATAATTAGTATTGTTAATTATATGTTAATTAAAAAATAAGAATAAAAAATACATACAAAATTAAACTCTCTAAAATTCCAAAAAATTTCCAAAAAACATCCAGATATTGATTTTTCCAAAAATGATTTCGAATATTAATTTTTCGGCAAATGCACGTGGTGTCCCTGAGTTTTGACGTTTTGCACATGGTGTCCCTGCTTTTGAAACTACTACTCTCTAGAGCCCCTCAGTTTTACACAACGCGGCACGTGGTGTCCCTGGGTCTAACGGTGTTAACAAAGTTCCGTTAAGTGATGACGTGGACGTCATTAGTGGTTGGAGGGGAAATAATTAGTGTTATTAATTATATTTCGGAAAATTCACGTGGTACCCTCGAACTTTGACTGATTGCACATGGTACCCAATTTGACAAGTTTGTGCACATGGTACCCCCGAAGTTACCACTTTGTGCACATGGTACCCAAATAGTAACTTTCGTTAGATTTTCCGTTAAGTGATGATGTGTTAGTTAGTTGTTATATGAATTAGTTAATATTAAGGGTTTTTTGCGAAACCCTACCTTTAAAAGCCTCGATTTTGCGAAACCCTACCTTTTATAACTTTTTTTGCGAAAGACTACCTTAAAAAAAAAATTCTTTGCAAAACACTACCTAACCTCCCAATTCCGTCTAATCTAACGTCTCCTTGTACTTTGACTGTTTGTTGACAATTTTTTCCCTCCACACCAAATAAAAATTTCACTACATTTTCCAAAAAAAAAAAAAAAAAAAAAAATTAAAAATTAAATTAAAAAAACGAAAAAGAGAAATTTCTAATTATCTCCCCCAAAATCACACCTAATCACAAAGTTTTCCAGTTTTCCATCCCAACATTTTACACCCAAATTGATTTACCCGCCACCTTAATAAGCTCCCCCAATTTTTCTCACCTTCTTCAATTAACCCAAGAAACCCCCAAATCTTTTCCCACCTTCATCAATAAACCCAGAAATCTTACCTTTTACAATAACTCATCTCAAAATCGAGAAAAACTGGGGACGCATAGGCTACCTTTTACAAATTACAATTCTTACTTTGCGCAACATTGAGGAGAGAGATGAAGATAGAGGTGATTGATAGAGAAGGAGTGAGTGTGAGCAATTAAATATGGATTGATTGATAAAAAGGTTGGGGAAATGGTGAGTGAATAATGAGTTGACAGATTTTCGAACCGAGTTGATGAATTGAAGAAGGTGATGAATTGAAGAAGGCTTCGAAGCTGCTTGTTAATGGAGTATAGAGGAGAGATAGAAAGCTTAGTGAAATAAGAGAGAAAGGTGATCAGTCATGCTAAAAGGAGTTTGGTGAAGGAATGTCGTGAACTCGTGATAGAAATTTCTTTTTTCGTTTTTTTTTATTTAATTTTTAATTTTTTTTTTTTTTTTTTTTGGAAAATGTAGTGAAATTTTTATTTGGTGTGGAGGGAAAAAATTGTCAACAAACAGTCAAAGTACAAGGAGACGTTAGATTAGACGGAATTGGGAGATTAGGTAGTGTTTTGCAAAGAATTTTTTTTTAAGGTAGTCTTTCGCAAAAAAAGTTATAAAAGGTAGGGTTTCGCAAAATCGGAGCTTTTAAAGGTAGGGTTTCGCAAAAAACCCTAATATTAATGATGATTTTCCAATATAAGAAAATCAAAAAATTAAAATTAAAATAATTTTTTTACTTTTTAAAACAATCCAAAAAATATTTTCATACACAAAAAAAAAATCCAAAAAACACGTTTTTTTTCATTAAAAAAAATATTATTTCTCTTAAAAAAAATCATAATTTGTGCACATGGTACCCTTCAAGTTACCACTTTGTGCACATGGTACCCTTGAGATCACAACATTTTGCACATGGTACCCCTAGAAAAATTAATTTTTTATTAAAGTTTTTTTGAAAAAATTATTTGAAAAAATATATTATCTTTCTAAGAATTTATTTGATTTTTTTAATTAAAATATTAAATCTATAATTAAATTAACTATTTAATAACTAACCGCCACATCATCACTTAACGGAAAAATCTAACGGAAGTTGCTATTTGGGTACCATGTGCACAAAGTAGTAAATTCAGGGGTACCATGTGCACAAACTTGCGAAGTTGGGTACCATGTGCAATCGACCAAACTTCGAGGGTACCACGTGAATTTTTCGATTATATTTTAATAAAAAATTATAATATAAAAAATATAAAAAATAAAAATTCTCTACAAATTCCAAAAAATTTCAAAAATATCCAGATATTGAGTTTTCTAAAAATAATTTTGAATATTGATTTTTCGAATTTATTTTCCCCGAAATTATGTTATTGGTGAAAACCACAGTGCACAAGGTGTCCCTGAGTTCTACACTTTTGTGCACATGGTGTCCCTCAATTTTACAATTTGTGTATGTGGTGTCCATGAGTTTTCCAATTTAATGCAAATGGTGTCCCTGCTTTACATTGAATCCGTTTTTTTCGTGAAATTATTGTTCCAATATTTTTGAAATTTCGGGCTATTATACATTTGGAATCTAATGTAAACATAAATCACAACTATGAAGCAATAATTTCACGAAAAAAACGAATTCAATGTAAAGCAAGGACACCATTTGCATTAAATTGTAAAACTCAGGGGACACCACATACACAAATTGTAAAACTGGGGGACACCATGTGCACAAAAGTGTAGAACTCAGGGACACCGTGTGCACTGTGGTTTTCACCAATAACATATTTTCAGAGAAAATAAATTCGAAAAATCAATATTCAAAATTATTTATAGAAAACTCAATATCTGGATTTTTTTTTTGAAAATTTCTAAAATTTTTAGAAAATTTTTATTTTTTATGTTTTTTTTATTATAATTTTTTATTAAAATATAATTAATAGCACTAATTATTTCCCCTCCAACCACTAATGACGTCCACGCCATCACATAACGGAACTTTGTTAACACCGTTAGACCCAGGGACACCACGTGTCGTGTTGTGTAAAACTGAGGGACACTAGAGACTAGTAGTTTCTAAAGCAGGGACACCATGTGCAAAACGTCAAAACTCAGGGACACCACGTGCATTTGCCGAAATAAAAAATAAAAAGAAACCCACCTAGTTTTCACGTTATTTATTTGGTTTTTTTTTTTACTTTTTAAATATTATCCACTGTTTCTACCCCTACTTCTATGCAACTTTTAAAATAAAATCAAAATCTCATTAAAATCTATCAGGTTTCTGATCTTAAGGTTAAAATTTTGGGATATGGTTTATTATTGTTATGAGTATGTTCTAGGTTATGAAATTCTCTGTGGTAATACGTGATTAGTGATTTTGACGAAAAAGATTACGGAGAGACGATTCAGCAAAAAAAAACTACTCATAGGTAAGATTTTGAATTGTTCTTTGTTTGTGTTATTTTCAAGATACAATTTGTCACTCGAGGATTTTAGATGCAAGCTTATGCTTTCGTCAAATTTTTACATCCTCAGATCGATAATCTCATTATATTATGTTTAACGCTCATTATATTTGCGTATATACTCTTAGAGTTTTGTTAAATGATGATCGATTTTCAATAGTATATTTATTAACTTTTATCACATACTCAACCATTTTTTCTAAATGCTCAGCAATTTACAATTATATATTTATTAATTTCAATACGTACTAGATTGACACACACATTATGTCATTTGCTCGCTGAATGCTCAATAATTTTGAGTTCATGCTCATTGATTTTCACCATATGCTATTTAATTTCACTTGTGGCCAAATGCTCAATGAATTTGACGTTGAGTGAATAATTTTATTTTATTGAGATCATCATGCTTACTAATTCTGGTTACGTTGCTATTAGTTTTAGCAAGATCATATTAGTCATTTTCACCAATCAAACCACTAACTTCTTTGGCCAGCCCAATACGTTTTGGTAATTTACTCGTCAAAAGTTTATAATCTTGGTCGACAAATTCGTTCGATTTTGTTAAATGCTCATTGATTTTGGTTAAATACTCATCAATTGTTACTAAATGCTCAATAGTACAATCATAAATTTATTAATTTTACTACCTACTCGATACGAGTATGCAGGAGATCGAAGAAATCAAACTCACGCTATGACATACAATTGTAGAAGAAAAGGATGTGAAAGAGTATGTTGGGAAAATGGCTTGAACGACTCATACCATATGGGTATATCGTAGTGGGTGACCAAGAGGGGAGTTCGGGGCATGTTGAGCTACGATGTACGGGTGTTGGGCAAGAATCGAAAAGAAGAAGAAGACAGAGACTTTTGGCGGTCCACAGAAGTGAAGCCGACCGCGGCCGATTTCGTAAACCGGGGAAGCAGATATATTTGGCGGCCAGCCATGGGAGGTGGCGCGGGCTGCGGCCCTCTGGGCTTTTGTCGGTTTTTTTTCGGCTTCCGCGTATTTGTTTCCTTATTCCGTTTTCTTCGGCATATTAGGTTAATTTGTATTTCGTAGACTATTTAAACACCCTAGTCTCCTCATAGCCTCCCTAAGACACAATTGAGTGATTCTCTTGTAATTGTGAGTACCTAGAGTCATAGTTACGGGTTTTCTCAAGGTGTGCCTTCTTTGTCAATTGGGTAGATTCAAGGGCGTTTGTTTTGGTTTTTGGTTGATCGGAAAAACGTTTGGCTCTTAGATCTCGTACGTATTTGGTGAGTACTTTTCAGATTGGATTCACGTTTGTATTCGGTGTTATTCTCATAAAGTGAAATGTTTCTCCTCTGTTTGGTGGACGTAGCTAGCACACCGCTGGTGAACCACGTAAATCTGGTGCCTTTTCTTTACGTTCTATTGTTTTGTGTCATTGTTGATACCACGATTGTTGTCACATCTATTCGCGCCTATCACACTCAAATCGTTCGTTGTTGGACTAGGCGCCTCTGTTCCAACAGAGTAACAAACAAGCCAAATAGCTAGCGACAAGGGCTAGAAATCATTTGACCGCGGAAATTACACGTGCTTGTTACATTGTTGTATTTCTCATTAATTTTCCCTGTAAACTCATTAATTTTCCCTGTAAACTCATTAATTTCTTTGTAATTCTCATTAAGCGTACATGCACTTTAATTATGACTAAATACTCATTGTTTCATAAATACTCAGTGATTGTGATTATAAGCTTATTACTTTTCGAATTTGAAATTCAATACTACGTATCAATTCGATTTTTAATATGCTTATTAAGAGTTGCCCAAAACTCACTCATTTATACACATATGCTAATTATTTTACTAAATTTTTCGAAACTGAAACTTATGTTACAATTTACAAACCTCATTTTGATACAATTAGTCTTGAAACTAAACTTTAATGTAAGTAATGGAAAAAAGATAAATGAAAATAACATGACAAAATAGAATATAGTTATACCCATTAATTAATCAACCATTAAAAATATATGTAAAAAAAAAAAAAACAAATTTGTCAAACGTAGGAATAAGAGGGTTGACAAAAGTTGTTTTTTTTTGTTTTAATTTGAAAAACATTCAACAGCCAAAAAAAAAAAAATTCTAACATCATCCTGGGTGTATGTTACTATTTTCCCCAATATATGAGGTCTTTGAAACTTTTTTTTCTTGGGTCAACTTTATTACAGTAAAAAAAGTCCAAATTTTATTAAAATAAAATAAGAAAAAGAGTATCAATTTTTGAACATTGAAGATTGAGGAAGGATTTCATCATAATGATTGCCTCGAAATCTTCAACCCCTAAAAAAATGGATTTCCTATAACCAAAGAAAAAAAAAATAAGGTTTCCTACATAACCATACTCCTACCAACTAAATACGGAATATATCTTTCGGTTTTGGTTTGTTGTTTTAGTTAGTCATGTTATGTTCCGTGATAAAAAATAAAAAAAAAAATAAAAAAAAACCTACTCCCTTCATTTCAGGTTAAAAGCCATATCTTGTTTAGAAGGATGACACACTAATCGGTTTACCAAAAATTCAAAAAAAAAATATATAGCGAATTAGATTATAGTTTTCTCTAACTTGGCATGCAATATGGGATCGTTTTTTAAATGGGACGATTGAGTGTGGACGGAGGGATCGGAGCAATCATGTTATGAGCGACTTCTAAACCATTTTAACCGTTCACCTGTTTTAAAAACCGGCACATATTTCCTTCTACATTACATTCAACCAATTTATCGTGGTTTTAAAGCAAAATTCGTTTTTCATTTGGTACAAAAGTAACTCCCACTATGACCTAAACACAACGAGAAGATATCTTGGGTAGGAGGGAGTCCCTTCTACCTAGTAAAAAATCAAGTTTTATATCAATCCCAACAAAATGTAGCCCGATTAATTCTAACATGGTATCAGAGTGTCTACGTAGATTCTTTTTAGGGTTCCAATGTCACAATTCATCCAAAAATAAAAAAGTTTGATTATTGATGACATGGGCATCAACAAAAAAAGGGAAAATTTTCAATGTACCCCTGAGATTCCCGAGTTTTTCAGGTATACCCCTCACCTTACCGAGATGTCCAGCGTGCCCTTGAGGTTTGCAAAATCCTGTTTTTTTTTTTGTATTTTTCACCAACGGCATGTAACACCGTTAGCTATCTAGTGCCCTTGACTATTTTCACTCAGATTGACTCTTAATCTCATCAATTAAAACAAAAGCAAAAAAATAAAAAAAAGTACTCAACCCATATTCTTCTTCCTCTCCTCCCACAACCCCCAACCACCTAATCCATCACCACCTTCTACACACACCACCACGAGGGCTCCGGCGACCACCACCAGACCAGCGGCAACCCTATGCCGACCCCACGTGGGCTATGATCGACCACCACCCGCGCCTCTTTTGGCCTCCACGGTCACATATCGCCACCATTTTATTTACTTTCACAACTTTCTCTCTCCTCATTTTCCTTCTTATATGGCAACATTAGAGGTCTCCGGCGACGTATGTAGGTGGACGTGGACCATGATGAAGGGGTGTGGAGCAAGGATGAAGGTGGGGGAAGGTGTAAAAGGGAGGATGGAGGGATAGAGAAAGAATAATCGTGGGCAAGGAGGAACGGGGGTCGGGGCTTGGGCATGATGGTCGACGTGTGGTCACCGGAATGGGTGACGTCCCGGGGTTATGGTGCCGTTGTGGTTGATGGTGGTCCGTACTTGTCGCTACCGTGGGAAGGTGGTGCTTACTGGTGGGGAGGAGATGGGAAATGGAGAGGAGAGAGAAAAAAAAGGTTTTGAATTTTTGGTTTTGTTTTAGTTGTTAATGTGATAAAAGGCTAATTATGAGAAATTATTTGAAATAAATATATATTTGTTAACGGTGTGACATGCTTGTCCAATCATCCACGAATGAACCCCATCAAGAACTCCGAGTGTGAACCCATGCTAAACTTACCCATGTATTTTCCAACCGAAAAACACATATATCGCTCACAACACTCAAGAAATCACATCTTCAGACTCAAGAAAATCCACCCCGGATAATAACTACATCTTCCTATCACCCCATTACCCAAGTTCGAATCACATGACTTAGTCAACCCTGGCGATTAGAAGACAAAAGAAACTCAGCAGAACTAATCAGTTAGCCCACCTTGTAAATTATATAAAGTGTATCTTGATACCTGTAATATAAATATCAAGACGGAACTTCAACGAGACAAGTCCCTATCCGAGCGTAGAACACTCCAATCGATCCGGATGGCCAAACCATCATCGATAACCGTAAACTCAGAACTTGAACCTGTCTCAAAAATCAAAGTATGTGCTTCTCAAGTCACCTATCTTAAATAGATCGATCCAACCACAACCTCCTTACATGCAGCATCCATTGTCAGAACAATACAACCACAGACTAAAGGCGTTGTACGAACACAACCAATCACCATAAGACACACCTGACACAAGCAACCCCGAATAAAGATCCAATGATCCTTGTATGTACCACTACCATTGCAAAAAATACATACACCCTAGATCATTCCCTTACTCTACTTCGATCAATACCGCATATAACCATATGCCAAAGTTCCTTGTAGAAATAATAAACGACGGTGCCACTAGATCCGAAAACCTAGACTCCAACTCCTTGTTTAAAGGAATTCTGTCATTAGCTGAACCAACAACTAACATAAATGCACCAAACCAATTTACTACTTCTAATTCCGTTGCTTTACGCAACATCCTAGCAAGACGCCCGACTCCACATATTCTAAGATACCGGTTTCAATATTGACAACAATATGATCCCACAAGAACATACAACACCACAAATAATGAAACTCGAGCAGATTACCAAGCAACATCCTCATCTAACAACTTAACATCTATCTTTTGAGCAGATCCACAATAGATTTAAGCATACATGATGATAGTTAAGTGACGAACTTACATGCAAAACATGGCAAATAATCGGTTGTTCAAATACCCCGATGAGCGGATTTGTCAAGTCCAACTCTCCAAATTCGCCAAACCCGAATAACCGTTGTGTCAAAGCGAACCCTAAGATACCTCCATAGCTAAACACCGCATGATGATGGATTGAGACTACGACCACCACAGTAGTCTCAATAAATTCGCCCGGATGTGCTTCACCCCGTTGTCTGCCACAGCAGACAAAATCTCATCTTTATCTGTCATAGCCTGAAATTATTCCACCCAAATAATCTCGTCGATCTTCGTTGTCTTCAACAAGCCATCGAGTTGCCCAGAATCTTTACAACCAATTGCTCTGATGCCAATTGTTGTGCGGAAGCGTTATGCGATAAGATAATCGATGGCAAAAACAGCAATAAAGAACACAAGAATCTAACGAGGTTCACTATCAATGCGATAGCTACGTCCTCCGGGGTCAAGAATTAATCTCACTATAATGATGAGAGTGTACAGATACAAAAGATGATCTGGGTTCTCAAGATTTGCCCTTCTTGAGAACCCGAGTTGGCTCTCCCTAATTCTCTTCCATTGATTATTAGGCTAGGTCTAAGGATGTTTTTATACATTAACACCCATAACAATGACCTAACAAAATAAGGAAAACCAAACAAGGAAACCAAAATAGCAAGTGAACCCGCATAGAAAATTAGCCGACACTGTAACACCCCACATTTTTGGGTTACTTTAAATGGTATAAAGTATTGGGAGAGTCTATTTTTAAGTATATGAAACCTTATTTTGGGAATTTAGAGTATACCTTAACATTTGGAGACACTTTCCCGTTTTGGCAGCTGTTTGGCAAAAATTACCAAAATGCCCTTACTAAACCTATACTATCTAATAAATAAAAAAAAAAAAAAACAAAACCCTCTCCCTCACTTCACACGCAGTAGACGCAAGAAGAAAAAAAAAAGAAAGAGAGAGAAGAAGAGAGGCGCGCGAAGAAGGAAGAGATCGAGAAGAGAAGGAGAGAGAACCGCCGCTGCCACCACCAGCGTCGGCCGCCGCCCCTGCCGCCGGTCACCACCGCCACCCTACGTCCTCTCTCTTGATTTTATAATCAAGAGTAGTAAGTTTTAAACCCTTTTGATCATCATTTCTAATTAGGGCTTTTCTAGATTTTTATCAATTGTATGATGATCTGGTTTAGGTCGTTAGAATTTGTTCTATTGAATTATGATCATGCTAAATTGTGGTTTTGATGCATGATTGATTGATTATGAAATTAGGTTTTGAAATTAGGGTTTATATGAATTTTATGAGTGATTTTATGGGTAGATTCATATGAAATTTGAAGGGGATACTTGTTATGAGATGGGTAAACATGGATTATAGTTTGATAAAGTTTTATGGTGTTATAATGATGATTCTATATTCTGCCCATTTCTGAAAATTACCCTATTCGGTGGTCTAAGTCGTTATTGTGGTGATTTAATGATAGATTCATGTTGTTAGTACGCTTAGGGGGTTGTTGTGCGAGTTTGGTGTCGTTAGGAGGTCATTTGATTGATGAAATCTAAGTTTAGATTGCCTTGAATACACTAGAAGGGTGTTAGTCAGTAATTAGTGTATTGTTGTATGGTTTTAGGTTGTTTGTTCGAGGAAGTTCCATTTTAAGTCTTGGGTTGATCTTGTGAATTCACGAGTAAGGTAAGAACGTTGATCACAAACTCCCTCACTAACCATTGATACATTGATAAACTTGTATGATCATCTATTGCCTTGCTTTACTAAAACGTTCATATCATATGATACTTGTTTCAATCTCATCATTGAATTCGTATTACCTTCGTTCGCTTTGTTCAAATGATTCACGAATTTTCCGCATGCCACGGCCACTCGGCCGTTTCATTTTCTCTCGGCCTCTCGGCCCTTTTCTCCCTTCGGTCTCTCGGCCTCTCGACCGAAGGCTTCGAGCCACTCGGCCTCTCGGCCGAGTGGTTTGTCGTTTATTCTTGTGATGTTTTGTTTGCTAGCATGATTTGATTACGATCGTTATAATTTGTATCATCGAATAATTCACCCTCAAATAATATATATAAAACGGATGAAAGAAAATAATTGAATCCACCTAGAGTCTCGACGTATATTCGGCTCGGCCGATCGTCATTTTGATATACCTCTGATCAAGGTACTGTGGGTCGGGTTAGCTACCGACTTCCTTTTAATCTTCCTCCTAGATGGAAACTCGTCCTACCGGCTGTCTAGCGAGGGGTGTGCACACTAGGGATTATTAGGGCGATAACTACGACTCTAGCTCGAACATAGTTCGATAAGTGGGGCTATGGGGTAGGACCCTGACCAAAATAAAATGAATAATTCAGTTGTGTGAGCGGCGATGCTCCTTTGATTATGTATCTAATGCTATCGATATTCTTATATTATAACGCTAATTCGTTCTTGTTAGCTACGCGCCTCAAGGCGCGTATCTTATCTTTTCTTTATGCTTATTCCTTCTTACTCAGCCTGTGCTGACGTTCTGTTTTCTGGTTCGTCCCTACCATGTTCTGGGGCCTATGTCAATCTTCGATGGCATAGTTGACAGGTCTTGATGTTGTGGCTGCATGCTTACGGAGCTGATTCATGATTGGGGTTTGTTTTGAAAGACTTATATCATTTCAGACTTTATTTCATTTTGGTTGTATTTTGAGAATTTGTTTTGAGAACTGTAGGTTCGACATTTTAAGACTTCCGCTGTATTGATTCTTATTGGTATTGTAATTGAATTTCTAGCCTAGCAATTGACTCGATAGTCAATTGTGGCGTGACAATTCTAAATTATTTCTATTTATAGTTGGTCAAAATTTAGGGTTGTTACAGACACAACCGGCTAGTCGCCAGTAATGACCGGCTAGTCGTCGCCTCCTTCTGCCCATAATACAGCCTTCACAAAACTGAAAAAAAGGCACCGGCTAGTAGTTACTTTGGGCGACTACTAGCCGCCTGGTTCCGCCAAGTCTCCAAACTTGCCCGAATCCGTTTTAACACCGACTATTCATCACCACCCATGACCAGTAGTCGTTTACTACCGTTTTTAGCATCAAAAATCTACACTACTTGCCTCACCATACTAGTATTACACCACGTCGAAAAATCGTAACCAAGTCACACTATTTCCCAACAGGAACCTCACTGGACTTATGGACATGGGCCGGTACTCATCCTTGACGGCTCTCCTCAACAGTGGTATCGGAGCCCATGGTTCCGACCTCGAGTTGGGCCAAGGAATGGGCCGATAGCTCTCGTTGGGCCCATTGTTGGTACGGAAGTGTGTGGAACATGTTTATATGGTAGTGGAATTACTCCTCTTATTGCGAATTGGTTTTAGGATGGAATCTCACTGGACTAATGGATATGACCCGGTACTTACTCCTTGGCGGCTCTTCCCAACATAAAATTTATTAATCATGATATAATACGTGTACCGTGTAACGCACGGATTTAAAACTAGTATATATAATATGACAGATATTATGTATCATAACAATGACATTGGACATTATTTGGACCAAGTCATCCTCTACACATGACTACATGACTAAAGGCACTATGCACGCAACCATTTGGAATTTTAAAAAATGGTGTATATGTATGCATATTATGATAGTAGTGGAGTAGCTTTTGCTGATGAAAAAAGTTAAAAAAGTTTGTATACACCTCTTAATGGGACAAGCGTAAAGAGCTAATTCACCACATAAGCAAGAAACACTTATATGGTGTAGTACTACTCGTAAACAGTCATCATCATCAACTACTAATAATAGTAAACAAGCAAGAAACTATCATCCTCTCATACTACACCCACATTATGCATACTACTAGCTCCCCCACGTCTCGTGCATCCAGGAGAGACATGACAAACGATGTTAGAACAGATTCAAGGAGAGAGCTTCTATCGCCGTTGCCGGAAGTCGAGTTATCGTCCGACGCAATTGCCAGTCATGATCATTTGCCATCGTGGAGGCTTAACATAAGCGAGTTTCAATTTGCCAAACCAAATTTCGCTTACAATCATCCTTTTCTATGCTTTCTTCCTGCAAATAGTAAGTCCAATTGATCACCCTTCTTCGTTGCTAGATTATTTTCTTACTGTTTCTTCAATTGTATTTTCTTTGAGCACTGTATAATTGATAAACTTTCCCCTAACAAGCCAGATTAGACGTAGTAGCTTAGCACCTTAACTGGCTGGCACCTAATCGGATGGGCCTCGGCCGACGCGAAGATATATATAATCACGTCTTATTTATGTAGCACGAGCACTTTACTAGGAAATGCTCAAAATATATCAAGGGATGAGAAAGAGTGAAAGACGGAGGTTCAATTCATTTCACTCGAAAGCGTTGAAAATTTACTCAAACCATTATCATGCATGTAGACTAATTAACAAATGGATTTTGACGTTTTTACCGTCATTCATGAGGAGTCCAAGAATGAATTTGCTATGTTAAAAAAAATAAAAATTGCTTGAGTTAACCAGAGTCACTTCTTAAATAAGTTACCTTATTATTTAAGATAGTAGTGTTACAAAATTAACATATTTGGTTAAAGAGTTAAAAAACTAGTCAAATAAGCTAATTTGACCATATAAGCTAGCTTATTGTACATACCAAACATACCTTAGCCTAAAACTAATAATATCAATATCGTACTTTGTAAAGTGGTCGTCAATCGGGGTTGTCAATCTCACCTGTGTTCAATCCCAAATGGGGTTGACTTGGTTTTTCAATTCGTTGGGTATCGTTCGGATTTTACTCAGGTTGGATCGAGTTTGGCAATTGAGTAAATTTTTATCAATTTTATCTCGCTGATAAATTCAATAACCTTACCAAACACTGTGTTCGTTTTGAAACCATGTCATTCACTTATATCGTTGGTAATTTTAAATTGTTGTCAATTATACCGTTAACATTTTGTGCTATCCGGTTAGAATTATGGGTATGGCTTATGCCGATTTTGTGATTTATCAGATTGTGCTCCAAATTTCCTTCATATATTCAAAATCCCACTCAAAATTAATCTGTTTTTCTTCTTCAACTCCTTTTTTTTCTTCATGGGAGATGATTCTTGACCATCGAAGGATTTTTATCTCAATGATCATCCGATGACCTACAAAAGCACTTAAACCAAAAGATTTTTATTCCAAAAATTTCACCATCAAATTTAAGTAAAGTAAAATTGAACCACAAGTCGCAGAACACCTTGCCAAAATCCAAAACGAGTCAATCAAATTGGAAACTTCGCACACCTTTTTGTTACCCTTCCTCCCCTATATCCCCGCACACATCACACAACACAAAATAATTTTCCTAATCACTTCTTTTTTACGCCATTAAATTTAGTCCGCGTGTACTCCGCAACTCAATTTTTGCAGCGCCTTTTTAACCTTGTCTCTCTATATCTTTTCTTTACAATTTCTTGGCACATTGTGCTTCATTTCAACTGTTTGATCAGCAATCCACCATGATGGAAACTGAGTTAGACAACGAGTCATGGCGACTCAATCTGAGCGAGTTCCGATTGCCTGAAACTCGCCCTTCTTCCAACTCTCGTTTCACCCACCTTTTCCGCTCTCGCACTCGCAGTAAGCTTTCGTTCCTTACATATATTTTGCATGTTGTTTAATTATATTTCCTCTCGCAATTCCAGTATGGGTTAATGTGAAAACTTCTTCTTTACGCTTTCAAGTAGTTTTCAACATAGGGTAAGGCTGTGTATATCTGATGCCCAGTCGCTCACCTCGCCAATGGCGGGAACCCTTTGAGGCATTGAGTTATTGGTAAATTAATTTCTGTAGCTTATTTTTCTCTAAGAATTTGCTTAGACGATGCATAACACCGTACCGCGGTACCGAGGCAATGCTATTCGACTCATAGTTTTTATGTTTGATTGTTTGGGGGTCAGAAACGCAGTTCTCAACTTAGCTCTGAATTATGCCCTGAAAATTAGGCTAATTGATCTCTTTGGTGTATTTGTTATCATACGCATTTTCGGCGTAATGGACTCTTAGGATATCTTTTGGGCGGAATTAACAGACATTCTGGAGGGCGAAAGTACTAACTGACACGTTTTTATTCTAATGGAAGTGAACCAGACATAGATATCTCCGTATGTGTGTACGTGGGAACACCTAACCTCCTGGTGAAAATGTCGAAACCCGTGACCTCCTAAGTGAAATTAGTATATTTCGAGGTACCGAGGTAATGATAATGATTTTAAAGAGTTTGGAGATAATTACTGAGTATCTTCATCTGCATTGTGAATTTTGATATTCTGGTCTTTGATCGAGAAATCGTCAACTACTTAATATCACATCTTTCATTGGGTTGTATTGCATGTACGAAAACCAAACCCGAATTGAGAAATGTGATGGTCTTAATAAGTTGCTGGGGTTTTGGCGTTTTGCACTTAGGCCGCCATTATGAAATTGGTTCTGTGGATTTTCAAATGTTTTTGTAGTGGTAACTCCCAAAAAACAATTGTACTGTTGTGTAGTTCTGGTGGTGATGACAGTTGAATGTTATTGGTTTATTGACATTACTCGAGCAAAAAGCTTCTGTAAATTATCAGGTTTGTGTATCTGTGTCCAATCGACCAATCATGTCTCATTGCTGCAGATAACCATGTAATCTTGATTCAGAGTTAAAGATAGGTTGATTATCCCATCATAATCCGCTGCATTTGCTTCTACACTTTTTAGATGGTTTGCCCCTTACGGTTCATGAGTGTAACACTGTAGCCTGACCTGTTTCCTAATAACTAGCACTCTGACATAACATTAAAATGTTCTTACCATGATTGCATGATTGGGTCTTGTAGTTGGAAGGCACGTTTGTAAGCTATACACGAGTAAAATGATGAAACAATCGAGCATATCTAATATCCGTGAGCTTACCAGTGTAGGCTGTATAATTCTAGAGTTTATCAGCTTGACTTGGTCAGTTTGACTGGTTGAAATGCTTGCCAACGTGAACCCTGGGGCACAGTCTAAGGTGTACTGATTAATTATATCAACACCTCTTTGTATCTCCTGCTTAGCAAGGTTAGCGTGCAAAGAACATTTCTAGCAGGTTTCCATGAGCAATGTATGTCATGCAGCCATGGTGTACTTCTTGCGCTTTAAGGGATTTCTAGTGATAGTGGCATACTAGGCTCCTGAAAAGCCTCAATGAGAACCTTGGTAATGACGTCTTGCTGTTCCCTGATTAATTTTTCGTTCTGTCCTGGTGGATGTTGTACTCTGAAAATTTGGATCCTTTAGGAGTAACTAAGGCACAATCTGATTCTATTATTACTTATCAAGCCCAGCCTTTTTGTTTCAGTAACTATTGATCTGCGGGCTTTTTATTTTTCATGCATCGGCAATTAGACTAATCAGACACGTTTTAGATATACGCAGCTTGTTCATTCTGGTTCCTCCATTTTGGCAGGGAAACAAGGAAAAGTTGCTGAATATTATGAGAAACAAGAAAGATTATTAGAAGGCTTCAATGAGATGGAGACTGTCAACGAGACAGGTATCTTTCCAGGAAGTCTTTCGGAGGTTGGTTTTTTATCCATGTTTTTGTTTAATGGGTTTCTGTTATCTTATTTGTCTATTGATTTTGGACCAGTCTAAAGTATCTGAAAACACTGTGTATCTAAAGAAATTATTCAGAAGTTACTTAGATATGGAATTATAGAAATTAAACACAGGTCTCTTAAACCTAACCTTGTGTGCTAGATGTCGATCTTTCTAGTACAGCCGCTTTCAAACAAACATTACTAAACCAAAGGAGTTTGAGAATTTACTCAAAGGCTTTTTGTTATTATCATCATCTGATTTCTTACATGCTAGGGAGAGGTAAGTTAAGAAATAAAACCATTGGTCGGGTCTCAACCATTTGCTTAGGCTTTTGGTTGAGTTGGTTCTTTCTTCCCTTACATGCTACAGGTAGTACCGTAGTACTGTCTTCGATAGGAAAAGAAAGATTGGAAATGACGAAAGTACACATAAACGATAAGAATGTGGCTGCTTGCTTGATATGTTACCAATAGGAAGCTTTCCTTTGGCTGAAACTCTTCATTTAATATAGCTAATTGATGTATCACTTGACCATGAACTTGATTGGGCTGATTTTGAGGCCAAAAGTTGTGCCTGAGCAGCCATTTCCAGATCAGAATCATCATTTGATCCAACCTCAGAAGGATGATTTGTTTAGAGAGTAGTCAAAGTTATTAATGCTTAATCATGTGATCCAGCATTAAAAACCTTATTTATAAAAATTAGCTAACTATTTCTTACAAATATTCTATCATTGTCGACAGCTGTGTCATCTGGAATGTGAGTCCTCTAAACTGCAGTTTCAAGGGCATTCCCTAAGTGGACAGCTGCTTGAAACAATATATAAATCCTTTCATTGTAGTTCAAAAACCTTAAACTAGTTGAGTCTCTTATATTTCCAAAATGCTATCAAACGCCAAAAACTAACATCGTTTGACCGATCTAAGAGTCATTTCACCCAACAGTACTTAACCGGCCGTTTGTGCATTTTTTCTGACAGGGTCTGTGCAAGTATCTGAATATTTGTCGTCCATCCTTTCCCCCTTTCTTATAGTAAATCCTATGTTGATGAAGACGGAATATTCTTTCTTTCCCTTTGTTTTTTTCCACGCCATCCCCTGACATCCTGCTAAAACAAATCATAAACCTTTGTGGTTGAACTTGAGGCCCTTGTATGTGCATCAAAACATGAATTAGAAATATTAGATCATGGAAACATAGGTCCATAACCCTACCTTGTGTGGCGAATGTAAATTTGTTTGTTTTCTGTGAAGCCAATTTCTCAACTTTGGTTATAATATCTCACTTGCAACATGAATTAGCATACACTGTACAGATGAAAGTATGAAGATCAACATGGTAGTTGAATATTTCTCATATTGGGGTTAATCATTTAGTTTGTACACTTATCGTTAACTATTAGAATTCAACTTGAGAATCCTTCGCTGAGCTCTATCTATAATCATTTCAAGGATGTTTTAATCCTATATGTTTGCTCAGAAAGCAGGGAAATTATGCCGATTATTACAGGAGGTATGAATTCTCTGGTGGATATTGTGTCCTTGGATTGTGTTTCTCCTGCTCATCAGATTGCATGGTGTTGGTTTCAAAAAGAATCTTGTCATGTCAAGCATCTCATAATCAATTTCTGACTTTCTGAGAGCATGACCTACATTCTAAGGCTCACTCGTTGAATTTTTTTGCCAGGATGAGATGGCGCAGCTTGCAAAAAGTGAGCGTTTGGCAATTCACATCTCCAATGCAGCAAATGTCGTGCTCTTCCTTGCTAAGATATATGCCTCAATAGAAAGCAGATCACTGGCAGTGATAGCATCAACTTTGGACTCACTTCTTGATCTTCTCTCGGGGTTTATTCTGTGGTTTACTTCCCACGCCATGAAAACTCCTAACCAGTATAATTACCCCATTGGAAAGAAGAGGATGCAACCAGTGGTATGTCTTTAAACTACACAATCTCTGGCGTTCTTAAAAAGATCTTTTCTGGCTGTACTTTGTCTTTCTGAATACTTAGTATTGCTTGAAATCAACTAAGCCACATCCCTTCAGTTCTTTAAAACTATATTTGGTAACGACTGACGAGTCCTCTCTTTACTCCATCCCTGTAACAAACCGAAATGATATTTTTCTAGTACAAACTGACCTGATATCTGGAATGCGAAAACTTTATTTGAATTGGTGCGGAATGCTGATGTTGTAGGGAATCATAGTCTTTGCCTCAGTAATGGCTACACTGGGATTACAGATTCTGCTTGAGTCAGTTCGTGACCTCGTAAGCAAGGTATGTTTATTCAATTTGCTTCTTAACACATAACTTCGAAAACCTACATCGCCTATCATTTGGCGGTGGTGTTTACTAATTTCCTTTTATGTTGCAGTCAGGGCCTAAGATGAACCACGAACAGGAAATGTGGATGGTTGGAATTATGATCTCTGTTACAGTAGTGAAGTTTCTTCTCATGATCTATTGCCGCAGATTTAAAAATGAGATAGTTAGAGCCTATGCCCAAGATCACTTCTTTGATGTCGTCACAAACTCTGTTGGTCTGGCAACTGCGGTTCTAGCAGTCCGATTCTTCTGGTGGATTGATCCAACGGGTGCCATTCTTGTGAGTTAATCCCACTCAGTTTACATCGCAAAGTTTTACATGACTCATTAACACTACTGACTCAAAAATTGATCGGCTTTTTGGATTGAATATAATGCAGATCGCTTTGTACACAATTGGCACATGGGCGAAAACAGTCATTGAAAACGTATGGTCACTAATTGGGAGGACAGCGCCACCAGATTTCATAGCGAAGTTAACCTATCTAATATGGAATCATCATGAAGAGATAAAGCACATTGACACTGTACGAGCATACACCTTTGGTACTCATTACTTCGTTGAGGTGGATATCGTGTTGCCAGAAAACATGCTGCTTAACCAAGCACATAACATTGGCGAAACACTGCAAGAGAAGCTGGAGCAACTACCTGATGTAGAGCGAGCATTTGTACACATAGATTTCGAGTACACACACAGGCCAGAGCACAAAGCCAAGGTGTGAGGACTTAAAAAAACAAAGTAGTTGATGAGAGTTTCTGCATTTTGACTAGAACTCGATTTTCACTTTCTTCTTTTAAGGCGCTTATTGGTGGTGGTTACGTTTATCTCGCTAATTCCTAAATCCTGATTCTTGTAGCATTTGTTCCCGAAACTGCGTAGCAATTCTTCCTGATTGTGAAAACTGGTATAGATTTGCGCTTATGCGTCTAGTGTACTGCATGTTTTCGAGGAAGTTTTAGTTGCATAAAATTATTTGTCTATGGATAACAAATCATGCAAAATCGAGGTTCAACTCGTAGTTTTCTTAAGGGATGATCAAAAGCAGGTACCGCTATAAACTTTAGGAACCAAAACTGGGACTACAAGCACTTGGCAATGATTCCTAAAACTTGGAAGTAGAACCGGTGCTAGCGGTTCCTTAGTTTTTGGAACCGTGTTTCTAACAATGGCCGATATACGATGAAAAGCATTACTAATTTCAGGTGCTGATGCCTCTCAAAAAAAAAAAAAATCAGATGCCGATGGTTTTACTGCAGTTACAACTTACAACAAAGAAAGCAAAGATCGATTTGGTCAAAAAGTTGGCATTTGTAGAAAATAAGTTCAAAGCATTGCAAGATAATGAGTTTGATTTAATCCCCATCATGCCAAATGACAGTAATGATAACTTACATGCAATGTTTTAAAAACCGGAACGGACATCAAATCGGTCGTAATGAAGAACTGAGTTATTTCAAGCACAAAAAGTCCTACATCATAACCCTTTGGAGAATTGGAGGTAGGCTAACTCAGAAGAGTTAAGGATAGTAAGGAACTCATGGGAAAAAAAAAATGGCAGCTCGGTGCACATTGACGTCTCCGCTAAGCGAGGGTTCGAGGAATGGATGAAATTGATGGACAAAATGAATTGATCTCCTACTATTAGAGAGCAAAGATAAGGGATATCCAGAATAATGATATTTGAGTACTACTTTCATGATAAATTAAAGAAAGAAAATTCAAATATTGGTTAGCAAATGTCGTGGGTGAACCAAATTAATTCAATATTGGAACTATGTATTGTCTATGTAACGTTGATCAAGTAAACAAATTGGAAGGTTTTGATTAACCATGCAAGTAATCTAGGTAGAATTGGACAAAAAGGTCCCTAATAAAATACTCGAAGGCTAAAATTACAAGTCTAATCGATTCAAACCCAATAAGTTCGACACAGAACTAACCTAAATGGCTAAAATTGCAAGGACCACAAGTCAATAGAGACTCAAAACGAAAAACGGGTTCATGACCCAGAGAAACGGGTCGGGTCGGACTAACTTTGACAAGTGTAGTGCAATTGTGCAATCACATGGTTTCCCTTTTATTTCTTTGCTCAGGAGCACCGTGCTTCATACTCGTCTTTGTCCGAGACTCCGAGTAACAGAGTTCTGGTGACATAAGATTCGAGTGAGCAGCTATGAAGAACATATAATAATAATATTAATAATCATTAATCAGAGTAGAGCATCCAGGAAGAAACTCACAAGTCACAAGTAAGAGAGTTTCGTATCTTTCACTCTTTTCCTCCTCATCCTTCAACGGCAAAAACCCTTTTCATTTTCCAGAATTAGGGTTTTTCGGCTCTTCCAACATGGTATGTTTCCCCGTCTTTCCCATAATTTCATTCATTTTTACTTGATTTTTACAGTGTTTTGATGTATATATTGTTCAAAGTTTGAGTCTTTTTGCTTGGAAAATTTGGGTTCTTTTCGTTTTAGTCAAATATGTGAGGGGGTTTTGAAAAAAATGGAAAGAATTGACTAAAAATGGAGGGAGTATATATGTTGGGTTCATTTCATTGGGTTTTAGGGTTCATTGCATGATAATCCCAGCCGAAAATTTTGAGTTTGTTTGAGTGAGTGAAATGGTGTGTTATTTGGCTGAATTGGCAGAACAAATTGGGTAGAGGACAGCGCGACAAAGTCCAGCAGTTCGTCACTATTACTGGTGCAAGGTAACGTTCGTTCGTTCGTTCATTTGTTTCTTGTATTATTAGTGATTTTTGGTTGTTAAATGCGGGCAGATTATGTTTTTTGTTGGCATCTCTTTTGGTAATGATTTCCGAAGCGAGTGACCCGATTCTTATCATACTTACCTTGGTAGGTAGAGACGTAGAGTCCCATTGTGCATCGTTCTGTCTGAAAGCCGGTTTTTCTGCGTTTCCATATTTGCTACAAGTTGCCACTGTATTGAATTAGACATGTGAAATTTTGTCAACAAACTGCTGCAAATTGATGTGTTTCTAGCATTTCCTACAAATTGTCTCTGTGTTTAGATTAGATTAGATTTGGATATCCGAAAATTCCAAGTATGCCATGGACATCCGACTCGAGTTGAGTTACCGGATGTGCTCACCATTCGAGGAGGCTGTGTCTATGAGGTAGAGGTGATGCTTCAATGTGCGTAGCTGACTAGTTCATTTTTTCAGACGTGTTTAGACTAGTTGGAAGATCATATTTCTAATTATCTTTGCCGAGAACAAAGGAATCATGGGTAAATTTCCAACTTTTATTTTCCTCCATTGTTTTAGGAAGATTTGTTTCCTATTATAGAGTAGGACATTCAGGGCCAGATTTTCAAGAGGTATTACCTGTCCCAGTCGAGCTATTCGTAGCAGATCTTGTATTTCATTTTGATGAAAAGTTTGGAATATGCAAAGAGCTGTAAGGGTAATTCGTTCGAAGGATGAACCCTTAGCTTACTCGAACACTTAATTGTTTAGGAGTGGTACTCTAGGCTTTTCAAGTTTCAACAACCCTGGTTGTTCCAACTTCCAACCTATTTTAAAAAAAATTCTAGGTGACAGATCTGTGATAATCTCATTTCTTAGATTTTAGCTAATACTCCGTATTTTTAAGGAATGATTCTGGGGATAGTTCTATCCCTCGTTACACTTCTGCGCGCAATTCGTATCACCTGATGCCCAACAAAAACATTGGTCTCGTTATTGGTAATGTCATCTACACCTTTCCAACCGCTCCACATTTTGCCAAAATAATTTTCATCATAGAGAGAGTTCAAACACTAGTAAGATGAAGCGAGGACCTTGAAAATGTCCATGTCTCCTTACAGAAATTGGGTCAAACAGATCAACTTCTCACTACTTTGCGTCACATGTCTTTCTCCCATTGGAGAAAGGGGAGGGGAGGGGGTAAATTTTGATATAACTTTATGTTGTCTGGTCTTCTATAGTTCTTGATGTTTGGAAGCTCTATTAGAAATCAATTGTTATTGAGCTACATATGGATCATGGAAATGATACTAGGTTCACCTGCTGGATACTGAGCATAAGTTTTCTTGAGTGACAAAATATGATTCTTTCTGCTATGCAGTGACAAAGTTGCTCTTCAGACGCTGAAGGCTAGTGACTGGCATCTAGAAGCAGCATTTGAAGTATTTTACAGTCAACCTCAAGTGAAGTCGGTTGCAGATACTAGACATCTGGAAGAACTTTACAACCGATACAAAGGCATGTGCATTTCTGTTAGATACTCTGTTGTTCATTTGTGGCATTTGTTATCTCGTTGTATAAGTTTTGCCCCCCCCCCCTCTTCCTCTTACCAGTAAACACCGTCAACGTATGTTACATGCTATAGTTATCTAGAAATTGCTTTGTCTTTATTATTTGACAATTGGCATATTAAGTCTGCTAGTGATAAATATTCGGTGAAATTGTTGGGCATGTGTTGCAGATCGTTATGCCGACATGATATTGGCTGATGGTATCACTCTCCTCTGCAATGATCTACAGGTCAGTCTATCATCTTAATTGATTATGTTTTTTTCTTTTTTTATCTGAGTAACTCAACATTTTTTATTCTGTCACTATATTTTCTTGTGGGCATTTTTTAAAAACTAAAAATTCCTATCACTTCTTTTGTTTTATAAATGTATTGAATTTTAGGTCAACTTCATTGAATTTGTTCTGTACTACATTTTAAATAATGTCATCCATCATTCTCAGTTTGATTTATTTTGTACTATTGAATGATTCTTGACACTTCTTTTTTGGCAGGTTGATCCTCAAGATGTTGTCACGGTAAGTCCAAACATCTGGACACACTGCATCTTTTTCTTGTATGATACATGCTTCACATACTGAGAAAGACTCTCTTGCATATGTAATACGCTCTTTGTTCCACACTTCCACCAATCCCAAGGCACCAACCCCTACCTTCATCGCAGCCCTCATTTTTTAAAACACTAAATGTAGTGGCTGGAGGGTGCTTGGCGGGGGTTGAGCTGGCTGAGGTAGCGTGGCGGATAGAGAACAAGGCCATGTAATGATAATTGACCAAGGGTGTACATTCATTTCTCAAAACTTGCGTAAGAGGAAACATGAACAGCTGAATTAAGAGCCCAAAGGAAATTTAAACTATGGAGTGGAACTGTGTTAGTAGTTGTTCTTCGAAATTGATTTTCATGTGATTTTAGTCACGCTTATGCTCGTTTACTCATACCTTCTCCGTTCTTAATGAAGGTCTCCTCTCTTTACAAGTTTTACTTGTGGATTGAGCTATGTGATAAAGTACTCATGCTTAAGTGAACTCAAAAGTCCGAACAAATCTTATTCTGAGAACTTTAATGTACTTGACCTTCCCTAAGCACACTCATGTACTTCTTGTAGTCCACTGAAAGTACCAGTATCAAAGTTGCTTTATTGTCTGGGAAGCCACTTAAAATGATTAACCAGTACTTTAAAGAAGCTGAAATCCGCTGACTGCTTTCGGCCTTTCCCATGTTCCAGTCCCAGTCCAACCCTCTACCTCTTGCTATTTCTTGTTCACAACCTAGCACTCAAGAGTGGACCATATAGGTCAAAAGGGTTTGCATCTCTTTAACATAGTAATGTTTAAGATTGTCTATTAATTGTATGCCAACCATAATTGTGGTTTCTATATAACCGCCTCCCTGCTATTTCCTGATCGTATTTGTATCCCTTTCATCAAAAAGTAAGATAAGGAAATGGCAACTTATACGGTTATCTTAGCAGATCATTGCGTCTTTCATAAGCTAGCACTATACACCAATACTTGTGTAACATTATGAATTCTTCATTTATTTCAGTGTAATCTAGTTATCTGCAGGTATTCAGTGAAGATTTCTCATTCTATATTGTCTCAATGATTCTACAAGTCATTAATTGTTGTGAAAGTTTTCTCTTGACATTGATTTCAAAAGTGATGAATGTGTAGCACTAATTTAATGGAGGCTCCTCAATAATTGCTTGTGTATTTTAATGGCATGTTACATCAAATTCTGATTTGTGGTTGCTTCAGTTGGTTATCTCCTGGCACATGAAGGCTGCAACAATGTGTGAATTCTCGAAGCAGGAGTTTATTGAGGGATTGCAATCTATGGGGCAAGTTTTGTTTTTCGTTACATAAAGTTAACTCTTTATGTTCTGAAATTCTTATAATGGAGGCAAATCTCATGCGGTTATTATTTTGCCGCAGTGTCGATTCCTTGGAGAAGTTTCGTGAGAGGATTCCATACATACGCTCTGAGCTGAAAGACGATCGTATGTGTAGTGACCCCAGCATAGTATATTTTATATATTCTATACGTTCAGATATATATCCTATTCTGTGCACTCTACTCCATTAGTTGATTTTTTCTCCTTTTTGATTGGCCAGAGAAATTCCGTGAAATTTATATCTTTGCTTTTGGATGGGCTAAGGAAAAGGTAATTAGTTTATAGAAGACTTGAACAGCATTAACATCAGCGATTTATTGTCATGGTCTAGTTTTTCTGCAAGTTGAGTTCAGGAGAAGCATATCTTGTCAAGTTTTATGTTCAGTTTGTTGAGGATTTGACCCACTGCACTATTATAAAAAGAAGCATAGTTTTATGTTCAGTTTTTGAGGATTTGACCCACTGCAGTATTATAAGGAGAAGCATATCTTGTCATGTTTTATGTAAGTTCCATGTTCGTAGATTGAGAGAATATTTCTGTGATTGTAGGGTCAGAAATCTTTGGCATTTGATACAGCAATAGGGATGTGGCAGTTACTATTCGCTGAGAAGCAGTGGCCCTTAGTTGAGCATTGGTGTCAATTTTTGCAGGTAAAAATTATGATACTAAAAACAGTGCATTTTCCTTGTGCACTTACGTGCAATGGTTAATTTGTTGGTTAGTCCATCAGAAGAAAGATGACATGTACAACTTTTTTTTTGCACAAAATTAGGATATTAATAACGTACAGGTGGTGGGGTTTATAATTAGGACGAATTATTCTGTTCACATAATTAATCCCTCCACGACTCTGCTCTCTCTTCCTACCGTCTCTCCACTCTCTCTCTCCTGCCCTCTTTTCTCACTTGTCACTCTCTCATTTCAACGACCCCCCCCCCTGGCCATTGACAATTAATATTTCTTGAGTGTGAAGAGTCTCAGCCTGCCAGTCCATCTAGCAACAAGTAGTGACAAATCTGGGTTTCTGGTTCGTTTTTGGGAAAGGAAGGTGGTTGCCTGTTTTCATCAGTGGTCATATCTTGTAAGAGAGTGAAGATCAGTGATGATGATGATGATCGGCTCATCATCGAGGGTAGGTGATGATGATGTTGTGATATGGGGTGTTGACACTTTTTATTTGTTTGGGGAACAATCGATGATGATGATGATGGCAGTGGAGATATAGGGAGAGAGAATGAAGGAGGGAGGAAAAAAATGGGAGGTTGATGGGAGGGAAGAGATAATGAAGGAGGCTGTATGAGCATGAAGGAAGGATGATTAGAGGTCCGAGGGGCAGGGTGGGGTAGTTGGGAGTCTTAGGTAGGATGAGAGAGGTAGGGGGTGGGGGATCTGATTTTGGGGATGTAATTATCTTGGTAAGTCGGTGAACTAACGCTGATAGTCAGGGCAGTGGCAAGCTAGTTTTTGGTATAAGGAGTGGTAGTTTTTGCAAATAACAAAATTCATCTGGACAATCTTTTCAATTCTTTGCAATTAGGAATGTGTCAAATTATGAAGGGGAGCCTTGGCGCACCGGTAAAGATGTTGCTGTGTGATCGATAGATTAATTCCTGGGAACAGCCTCTTGTCTAAAATTGACATGGGAAGGCTTGCCCCTATACAGTGCACCGAGCTGCTCTTTAGGAATGTGTCAAATTATATCTGGTTTGGAGTCTTCTCTCTCTCTCTCAACCATCTCATATTTATGATCTTTAATTAATTATATTGTGGATCTCTTACTTCTCAAATAAAAAAAACTTGTATCATGGATATCAAGGATATTACCACTTTTTCTTTTTTTTTTTTTTTTTTTTTTTTTTTTGCAATTTGTGTCTATTTGTGATTGTCTTATACATCTCTGGTGCTGATTGTAGGCTCGGCACAATAAAGCTATCTCAAGAGACACCTGGGCTCAATTGCTGGAATTCGTGAGGGTAAGAGGCCTAATCTGAAACTCCCTGATTAATCTTCACCATGAAGGGTCAATAAGTATAGAGTTGTTGATTTTCTGCTGGGCCCTTTGAAGCTTCCATATCTAGCTTTTTGGCCGCAAGTTTTTTATGCTCTTGTAACATCAACTTGCCTACCTTTGATGGCTGGTTCTTTCCGTAGAAGGCCAATGCTGATTTTGGTTGTCTTTACTTTTATGCAGACAGTGAATCCAAAGCTATCCAATTATGATGCAGAAGGTGCTTGGCCGTATCTCATTGATGAATTTGTCGAGTACTTGTATGAGAATGGCGTTGTCCAAAGGGGTTAATAAGTTCCCAAAATTGTAATTGGTTAGCTGGTCATGAGTACATTGGGGAGGGCTTCGTGTTGCTTGGAAATTGTTTGAAAACTCAGATGATCTATTGAATGGTGGTGTTTAGAATAGATGTGGAGAGTAGAGAAGCATTGAGGATGTGTGTGGCTTGTGCAAGTGAATTATCTTATGTGGTGAATTGGTGATCATAGTTGTGTCATCTTGTACTTGTACCTGATAAAATCCTAGACTTTCGTTCAGATGTTATCGGCATTTCCTTGCATAGTTTTAAAGTTCTAACTGCTGTGTCCAACTTAACAGCAATTTCTGTGTTTCACGAAGAGAGTAAATATCAGAAATTCTGGGAGCAGCACTGTAACGCTAACGCACTCTTGGATGCTGGAACTGATGCGATTTACTAAGACGTGCAAAGTTTTCCAAAAGGAAGTCGGTGCCAGTTGCCACCACTGATGATCAGAAATTTGTAGGGGAAATTGTGGTAGTTCGTTCGTCTCTCGGTCTTGTAGTAATAGTGGTTCTCGCGACCATAGTGGACTGAAAGAAATGTTGGTGGCTATGAGTAGGCATCGTAGAAATTCCATTCCAAAGAAGTTGGTTTAGATTCATTTTTGATAAACGGAATACTTGAGGATTCCATTTTCGAGTACAGTGACCAAAATGAACTCCCATTTCCAGCTGCCTCCTACGGAAACCCAGATTGAAAAAAGAAGTCATTCACACAAAAGCTGCAAAAAAGACAGCAGTGATACCACTATAAATAACTTTTTCAATGTTGCCATACGAGCGCAAATGTTACGAGAAGACCTCGTTAAATTGCTTTGAGTAATGGCAGCTTAGATACCTTATTTTCACCCCCATAGACAATTGTCATTTGGAACTTAAACTTTCGAATTCCATAACTTAAAGGCTCCTTTAAAACTAGGACTACTCTCGTAAGTTAAAGAAATTGAGCCGAGAATGACAAAAAAATTGCCCACCCGTCTCCAGTTAATTTCAAGGAGCCTTGCCACGAACATTCTAACACGATGAATTGAGTATAAGAAATCGAACCTTGGTCACCAATAAGCGGAGTTGTAAAGCGTCCATGTTCTTGATTGATATTCAGTTGTTGCCAGACAGTACTAATTTTAACCATTTCGACAAATGTAACCTAAGCACTACCACCAGTCAAAAATTACTTAATAACGTTTGAATAAAGGGTCAGAGCTTGGAGTAAATATCCTCATTGTTGAAAGCAAGTTGTGAAGAAAGGTTCCCACAACAAGTTGAGTTTCACAGGTCCTTTTGACACTCTTACTCCAGGAACCAACTCTTGCCTGTAATGGCTGAAAATCATGCTGAAAGATAAGCTTTCAAGCTATCAATCATTGAACATGCTCTGTGAAAAAAAAAAAAAAAATTCATTGAACATGTAAGATTGTTGGCTCTGTAATTTTGCAGATAGCACAATCAACCTTCAAAAAGTACATTCACGAAGAGATATCAGATCGACGGTACAGAAGATGGGGAATACAGATTAGAATAAACGAGCCTGTTTCCGTAACAACTTCAGGCCCTTACATGCAGATTGCTATCATAATTTTTGTTAATACAGCAGGCAACAGCAGCTCTAGCTGCTCTCACTATTGATTATTACAGAAATCCGGAGTCCCCAAGACCCATTTATGGGTATAACATCAAAGATCACACAAAATTTGTAAAGACTATATATCATTGAAGCTCATACTAGCAAAAATCGAGGCCACGAATAATCCAAAAGTCCACGCCTTGGTACTCAATTAGCTGCCACCAATGCCATGTGCTCAATCAAGTCTAAAACACGGTTGCTACAAGAGGCCAAAGCAAAAATTTAGTCCCAAAACCCAGAAATGCTAGGAAAGCAATGAACCTGGACTAACATAAGATAAGAAGAGTTCAGAGTCAAAAAGCTGTACCTGTAACCCCATTCATTGTCATACCATGAAACCAGCTTCACAAAAGAGGAACTCAGTGCAATACCAGCCTTGGAGTCGAATATGCTTGATCTGGAGACGAGCGGCACAAAATAAATACAAGGAACAATTTCATATGAAATAAATGAGTTGGCGTGTCAAACTACAGGAGCTTGAAATATTCTGACTAGCATTCTCCATCAAAATTATACTACATAGAATGTTCATACTGAAATGCCTCGATTCATTTAGACTGATGGTCTAATGGACAAAATGTCTACACGCACTAAAATATAGGGCGCAAGACACAACTGGCACTAATGTAAAATTCAACATTGATTCGAGGGACTCGAGAATCTTTTTTTCATGAAAATATAAAAAAGTGCAACAAAAGAGAGAGAGAGAGAGAGAGAGAGTACACCATACCTTGAGTCACCGACAAAATCATTAGAGACAACATCATCCTCTGTGTATCCAAGAATGCCAACCAGTGGCCCTTCTGAAGCAAATCTGAAGAAAAAACATACATGTGTGGAACAGTGAGCAAATCACTACACACTATCCTTTAGGCAAAAGGATAACAAGAAAACAGATGAAGCGGAAAAGAGTACAGCGAGCAACGAACAGTAGAAGATCCAACAACAGAATAAACACATACTTGATAGCAGCTTTCACATCTTCGTACGTGGCACTTTTTTGAAGTCGACAAGTCAAATCCACAACGGAAACATTGGGTGTTGGCACTCGAAATGCCATACCTGTAAGTTTTCCATTGAGTTCAGGCAAAACTTTCCCAACAGCCTGCAATAAACCAATGGCATGTTATGTGAAGAAGAACAGACAGGAGACGACATCTGCAACAGTTTTCAATAGCATAATTGTGCATACAGACCAACATGTTGTACAGAAAACACTAACTGGCTTCTGTCCATTAACCCCCAAAAAATTAAACCTACACAAATGACAAACCAGACAGTTCCCCTTAGCCTTTTGGACAAAGTTTTAGGCAATACAACACAAGTGGGAAGGGCGAGGTAGGGTAAATATTCCTACCCATGTGATTTATTGAAATAACAAATGGAGGCACAGGAACCTCCCCAGAAAAGAGAAGAAAAGGGGATGAGATCGACAAAAAAAGGAAGATGAAATGGAGTCACAACATTTACTTCATAACAAATTTGCTGACGTGTGAGAGCACCAAAAGGAGAATTGTCCTTGCAGAAAACCCTTCTACCCCCTTACATTTTAAGTAACAGCCTGTCTGTGACCACAGAAGCCAGGGTGCATGCATAAGTTTCATATGTACTTCAGATCAACCATTGGGACAAAAAGGTCTGAAATGAACTATATGTAACTGTGTCCGAAGTTCGAACTCCAGTTCTGCTTCCACATTGCCATGTGAACATAAATTGCAAATAACAAGGTCCTAGCTGTTCCCCACACCCCGGCACCCTCAATGAGAAATTTTTTCTTATAACATTCCACTACAGTTGTAACCTAGCTGCAAGGGTGAAGCTCAACCCCCCCCCCCACCAAAAAAAAAAAAAAAAGGTGAAGACACCACACATACACAGCTTTACCAAAAAAATTTAAGCAATTTGGTAAACAGATAAATCAATATAGCATGCAATTATAGACCAATTGTTATCCACAATAGATTTTAGGACAAACTACAAAGTATTCGTTTCTCTATGGTATCCAACTATCCATACCTTTGCGGCACCGGTAGAACTAGGGATAATGTTCTGCGCAGCTCCACGGCCTCCTCTCCAATCCTTCATTGATGGCCCATCAACAGTTTTCTGTGTCGCTGAGACCCAGGAGCTCAGATTGTCAAAAAATAAACCAAGTGGAGGTATGTTTTGTGACAGCACCATGCAGACAAAAAAGAATAATTTGCCAAGGGAAGGCAGAAATTCACAGAACCTGTGGTGGCATGCACAGTAGTCATAAGTCCTTCAACAATGCCGAACTCCTCGTGAACTACCTGTGGCACAACAACACAACCAGGCCGGAGAACCAAAGTACTTAGAACAGTTCTCATGAGTATATCTGTATATGACAGCATGTTTTTAAAATGGAAACCTTGTGAAATCCAATGCAGCAAGTGTGGGTAGTTTTAGAAAAGTACTCTAGTTATTTTGTATAAGTGAAATAAGTGCAGCAACCAAAACAGCATCAGATTAAAGCCTTTATTATTTTTAATCTTTCCATTATTTTTAAAACTCCTTTTAAATGTATTTTAACATTATAAACTTGTTCACATGATTTTTAACTTATATGACAGTTACATATGACGATTCGTGTTAGCCAACCCCAAATCATTTTGGGAATAAGGCTTGGTTGTTGTTCCCGTCCTTGTTGTTGTTGTTGTGTTAAGATTCTTGGAGAGGAGAGAGCTGTTTGGAGGCAAATTTATTTCATTCTCAGTTTGAAAATAAACTTTTGTTAGAAGAAAAAGAAGCAAAGCAAAAAAGGCTAATAGCAAAAAGTCAGGTGGTGCGGAAAGCTTTCTAACAGAAACCTGTGCGTGTTCCAGGATAGGTATAAGGACATTAGGACAAACAATGATTAATCAAAAATGATGAAGATTTCCATCCTATATTTAGCCTAACAGTTGCACATATGCAGTTTTTCAACCTCTCATAGATGCACAAATATGTCCAAAAAGAATAAAACCATAATTTCACAAGAACAAATGTGTAAAATCAAAACACCACGAATTTGAGATTCAATTGTCAAACCCTCTAAAAAGACTGAGAAAACAGTTACCACACCCCCAGGACGGTTGAACTACATATTAAGCTGAAACATTTCAGTGCAACAGCAATTAAGCTCAAACACGCCCTCCAAAGTTGATAATTAGATTAAATATAGTCCAAACCCCCAACCTCTGGGCCATCTCTGATATAGAGTAAATATAGAAAGAATAAATAGGTAATAGGCAAGCTCACCTTCGCCAAAGGAGCAAGACAATTCGTTGTACAACTTGCATTGGAGACAACATCCATGCTTGGCTTATATGTTCTCTCGTTGACACCTACCACAAACATGGGTGCATCTGAAGATGGAGCCGATATAACTACCTTTCGAGCACCTCCCTGCAGAAGTTTTCTTTTTATTTGTTATGATCCTCAAAGGGAATTACAACAAGGAATACAATATATGATGATATTACACCCACCTTCTTGTGAGCAGCCGCCTTATCCAGGGTTGTGAAAACTCCTGACGATTCAACAACGTATTCAACACCATTATTACCCCATGGGATTTCTTCAGGATTCCTGTAAAATAAGGTTTAGCTATAAGGCAGGACACAGAGCCAGGTTGTAGTTCCACTTCCAAATTTAAAGCTTAAAGTGTAGAACAATTCAACATATGATGATGAGATAAATGTCGACATTGTATACCTTTTACTTGTAACTTTAACCTGCTTTCCATTGATTTCAAGAGTTGTATCATCCACTACCTCAATGGTCCCATTGAAAACACCATGTGTTGAATCATACTTTAACATATAAGCCTGGACACAAAAAGGATGAAAACAATAATGCCTAAACCAAATCTCATGGACTAACCAGAAGAGACATGCAGCCAATTAACATAGAGAACAGTAAACAGCTCATCTTACCATGTATTTGGCATCAATGAAAGGATCATTCACAGCCACCACTTCTAGATCATCCCTAGATGATGCAATTCGTAGCACTAGCCTCCCAATCCGGCCAAAACCTTGAAATGCAAGAACGTTAAACGACATTCATTTGATTTTCATTGATACCACATGCCCCACTAGAAGAAAATGTAAGATATTAATCAATGATGAAGGCAAGGAGGTCATCCATATCCTCCATCTGACTTATGTCATGACAAAAACAGAGTTTGTGTTTGTGCATTAAAAGGGAACTGGCACTCTGCACATCTCCTTATTTCATGTAGACCTTAATACGCATGTTGTTTCTCCTATTAGCTTAATACCAAACCACTGGATATTATAAAACTGGGGTGTAAACTGCCACTAACCATTCAATGAAACACCAGCTGTTGCGGAAGTGTACTCATTTTTTTTTATAAGAGAAGTGTACTCATTTATCCGTAATAAATAGGTATTCATAACCTATTAGTCACTTCAGCACAATCAGGTTCGCAACTTCTTGTTGTCCCTCTTCCTTACAATAACTTTTGATATGATGCACTTATGGCCTAACGAGTATACAGGTTTTTTAGAAGCACGAACTGTGTCTCATTTGAGTCAAAAGTTATGAGGAATCCAAAGGATTTGAACTCAGAAGAATTCCAAACACATTCTACAAACTGATAAATGCTCGAACTCATTCATTTTTCCCAGAGTACACTTGAGTGACTTGACACCTGGATAAGACTTAACGTGTACGAACAGTTGACACTTCTCTTTGGCTCAAGAAGGTGAATTGTATTAAGAAAAGACTGAAAATGACACCTACCCTGTATCCATGTCAAGCATGTCGCAATAGAGTCTGAGTAACACAAGAATTTGGGATTTGATTTCTAGATAAAGCAGTTGTCATTTAGAAAGAATTTGCTGAGCTTCCTTTTTTTCGTTAATTTCCTTCAGGTATAAACCTCTCTGAGTCTCACTTAATTGGAAAATCAGACCATTAAAGCTCAATACTCAACCAAAATGGGATATTGATCCTCTTCATTCTTGGTGAGAACTGCCGCTAAGTCATCCATGAATGCACCTCCATTCAAACATCAAACTACAAACCTTTACAACCAAACTCCTCCACTAGATTAATTGCTTCACTCAATCGCAGAAACTCCAATTCACTTTTCCAAGTCCCCCTTACCTACCCATTGGCAGAAGCCTTTGAGGCCCTGGGGTAATGTTGTTACCTGTTAGTTACCCCCTTCAACCGTTTAATTCATCGAACTCTGAATCCCATAAAAATTTTCATGTTCAAAACTTATAAACCTTCTACTCTATGAGAAGTGGGGACCAGTGACATATGGATGGGACTTGGAATGTGAAGAGACACGGAAAGTAGAAAGTGTGCCACTTTTTTTATTTTTTTCACTGCTAAGTTTTTGTTTCGCCAGTCCACCACATTAGTCACGTGCCCCCACTTCTTAGTCCTCAAGAATAGAGCTCCGTAAACTTAGTCATTAGTTTCACACTTTCACAATCACCTAGTGAGAATTCTGACTGCAAAACTAAGAAAAGTGTATTCTCAAAAAACAAAAAGTGAAATTCAATTTACCATTGCAATTTCCAAAAAAAAGTCATACAGAAAAGCACATATGTTTCGAAATGCATTTTAATAATTAACTCTAATAGGAGGGTTTAACGGTTCTTTTAGTTAAGTTCAGAATTATTGCCTCAAAGGGACTGCGACCTCTAGTTTGACACCTCATATGATGTAAAAAGAAAAAACACAAATCACTGAATTGTATATGCTCAACAACAACAACAACAACAACCAAGCCTTATTCCCAAAATTGTATATGCTCAATCCAAGAGAATATAACACATACCATTGATTCCAACCCTGGTCTTCCCACCACTTCCTGATTCTGAAAACGAACAAAGCAGAGAGTCAGAAACCACACTTAGCAAACATAACACGATCATACTCCAAGGGTATCAACTTCTAATTTAAACACTAAACTAGCCACTCACTTTGAGCAGTTGTCGGGATTTCAGTAGCTGTAGCTTTGATAGGCTGGATACCAGACGATTTAGATATCCTGTTTGATGCACACAAACGCAACTTACATCAATTCCCATACTGCATGAAACAACGATTTACTCACAAGCATGAGTCTAAGAAGACTCAGCACAAGATAGATGCCTAAACAATTTCTAGTAAAATCTAACAGCAGCTTAACCGCTGATAATGCAATCTGACACCTCAAAATTGAAACTGATTTCATGAGGTCAATCATTAAAAATGATCCATGGTACTTGAGCAACTACTACAACTCACGCAAAACCGACTTATGGTTCTTCCATTTATTACTTTCCTTTACTACTCCCTCCATTCATATCCAACCTTCCCGTTTCATCAGGTTGGTTGCGAGACCGATTTATGGTTCTTCGATTTATTACTTTACTTAACTACGTACTACTCCCATATGCGTAGATGTGTTATGACCATAAAATATCATGCCTGAAAAGACTAACAATAACATATTCCACCTCACTACAATCCAATGCCAAACAGATGCAATACGCGTAAAATCGTAAAAAAATACTGAAAATCCGTAGAAGATTCTATACATGATGTAGAAGACATAAATTAAGAAATACAAAAATAGTTAGAAACTGAACTGGATGGAAGAGGAAGCGTTACGAACACGGCCGCCGAAAATGCCACTCTGACTCTTCAATGATGAGCTCACATTTGCATCAAATCTACCCAAACTTACCTGGAAAATAAAAAATCACAAAATAAATCCCCACACAAATTCCAAAATCACAATCTCTCTGTTTTGTTCATAAGAGACTTTTTAACCTTCAAGTTTAATCACAAATACCAAATTAAATCGTAAGATTCGTGAACATGAGAGATCAGTAAAGCCTAAATTCCATTAAAAAAAAAGTGAAAGTGAAGAAACCTTGGAAACATCGGAATGGCGGAAAGTGTCGAATAGAGGAGTGGAAGGAGCAGATCGTAGGAGTGAAGAGAAAGCCATTAGAGCAGCTAATTGGGAGGAAGAAGGAAGGCGGAGGAAGAGAAAGTAAAACCCTAGAAAAAATTAACAATTTTTTTGTTGTTTTTGTTGTGACTTTGTTTGTGTTAGCTAGCTTCGTTGGTTTCAGGAATAGAAAAATGGAGGAGGTTGTTAGGTGTGAGTTGTGACGAGTGAGTTTTTGTTTTAAATTTTTTAAAGGAAGAGAGGGGGGAGATGCTTTGACGAAACTGCGCTTGAGAAGTTGAGAGGAGAAAAATTGTGAAAGAGTGTGTGACGAAAGTGTGCATGTGTTGGCCCACGTCAGGATCTGCTGGCCGTCACGCTCAAATATTTTTGTACTACATGTTATCGAATAATAATACTAGTTTTTTTGAATCAGACAATATTACACGAGTTTTTATATGCAATTGTTGCCTTTTGACGACCGTGTACATCGCGTCTAGAAAGGTAGAAAGTACCACAATGCACTGTAAAGAAATAAAAAATTTCTCATAATTTTGGAGAAGTTAATGTTCAGATACTTGTGAAATTTATTTAAAATGTTTTATTCAGTGAGAATCATTTAAAATGTTTTATTCAGTGAGAATCCAATCTTTAGAAAACTCTCGCTTAAATTTATCTACATGGATTACAATATCATGTGTTTTAGTTTTTTTTTTTTTTAATAGAAGGAAATTCATTCATAATAATTAGCCATACGACATCTACAACGAGTACTGAAATTATCAAAATACAACGCTAAAATCAAATGAAACTCAAACCTCCACAAAACTACAATCATTATGTTAGATGACTCGTGATCCGAAAACCCTCTATAATAATATTGCTTCATGATACAACTTGACCCGAGGGGGCCTATTGATCTTTTATAGTTTGTCAAAGGATAAGCAGATCCGCTAGCCAGTAGAAGAGAATTCAGCATATATCTCAACGTCATGGCAAAATTAATGAACGTCAGATCCTCGTAGAAGTCTCGCAAATCTCAGTATATACCACCTATATGGTGGTAGAGATACCCTCTCGAGGAAATTTGGGGCTTACCACCAATTGATGGTGGTAAGCCCCTAGCTTCAGATTTAGAGGCTAGGGTTTTTGAGAGAGAGGGAGAGGAGGCTAGGGTTTTTGAGAGAGGGGGAGAATGTAACAATACTTTTAATGTGTTTTAATTTGGGTAACGTATATATGAAAATTACACTACATGTATCTTTAAATTGGTGTCGAAACTTACTTCAATCTAAGATCCATTATCACAATAAAGAAGAAAAAGATGGAGACTGAAATTAATAAAGAGTGCAAAAGTTAATAAAGGTGCAGACTCAAATCCAAAGCTTACACATCTGGGAGTTTTCTACAAATCATGTCTTTCCCTCGCCTTTAGATTAATAATGTTGCGTTTACTATAGTGACAAAGGTAGAGCTGTGCAAAATACATTTATGAGAACGAAAGAATAACATTATATAGAACGAACTCAAAACGCATAATAAGGAAAATATATACATACAAAAAAATTTCAAAACGAATTTGTCCAAATTCTGGGCAAAATAATTTTTGCCCAAATCAATTTAGGTTATTTCTGGTTAAAGAAAATTTCGCCCAAATCAATTTGTGGGTTAGAGTGTTTGTTAATTTCATGTCGGGAGTGGATTTGAGAGTGACGAGAAGTGTTTGTTAATTTCTGGGTTGATTTATGGATTTGAAGGAGGCGATAAAAAGTGATAGTTTGATTATCCAGGTGAGGTTAGGCGAGAGTGAGGGTCTGATTCGAGAAGTTTCTCCTAAATTTTTTGGAGGGTAAGTGGCCAAAATTGGTTGTTGCTTGCCAATGACAAAAAATCATAGGGATTTCTTTTTCCTTCGAGGGTTGCATTTGGTGGAGCCAAAGGCAACCACAATCGTCAAATGCAACGGCCCACCTATCTAATGTTGCAATAGCTACTTTGTAAAAGCAATAGATAGAATAAAGTTGTCATAGATAGGCTAATGCAACGCCTATTCATGAACAGTTGCATTTGACTGCTTGCATTAGTTCATGAATGTAGTAGTGATATTATTCTGTTGATATCAAATAAAAGTTTTCTTAAAAGTGCGAAATTTCGGGGGCATTACAATCTCGGTTTGTAGCAATACATTATACTAAAAATCTTTGTGTCCAACTTCGAGATCTTGGTTCATGATGTGCCCTAGGTCGTGAAACTTGATGTTATATACTGGTGTTATACCATCATAAAGAACACTTGCACCATGAAAACTCCAATTTAGCTTTCTCCTCGGTAGTCTCTTATTAGCAGAGTTGTTCCCATGCAAGCCCTGCGAAATATAAAACAATTATATATGTTTAAACAAAACTTTGTTTTTAATGTGAATCTCGTAAAATATAATTGCAGTCATTTGGTAGCATGTATAGAGTCGTACTTCCTTTCAATTGCACAGTTTTTATGAACTTATGTATGGAATGTCGCAAAGGTTTTAAGGCAAGGTAAGTCTAGTATGTAGGATTTCAAATGAATTCTTATATGAAAAGCTTGGCTAGATAAGATCCATCCACGATTTCTTAGAAAATGAAAGGTATGTTGTCTTCAAAAAATAACAACTAAACAAACAACTCTTACTTCATGGATTCCCTACAATTTCAGATACTCGTGGTTTTACCTACCATCTAAGTGACCACCTATCTTACTCTTAATTAACACGTACCTGGTCTATCTCCGGATCCATGTTTATTTTCTTAGTCGGGCGTTTAGGATGCAATCCCAATTGAATGAACTCATCAACTTCGTTCATCGATCGGAATTGGATGTCGGTGTACACATGAATATACACCTACAAAACAAGGTGCATGCAGTAACATATCATTGTAATTTACAAAAACAATGTCTTAAAACGCTTTAACAAAAAGAAAAAATAATTGAAAGTGAAAAAAAAGTTGAAGTGTATCGAATGGTTGCATTTTTAAATTGGCTCTTGGATTTTTTTATGATTTACTAAATTGAAAAATAGATCTAAAAACCACATTTTTATTTTCAATCATATTAAGAAGTGTGAAAGATATAAGAAATCATCTTTTTTCTCCCCCGCAGAAAAAGAAATCTTAAGGTATGGAGAACGTTAGTTCCTCTTGTTTTATGTCCCCTTATAATAATTTTGTGTCTAATAATCCCTTTAGTAGGGTAAACGTCTTAGGGCATGTAAATGATTATGACTAATGAAATACACATCAGTTCCATATAAGTTTTTTTACACCAAATATATAAGGGACGCACCGTATCGGTTCTGTGGTTGTTGGCTCGTGCGGTTGTCCTTATTAACCAACCTTCTAAGCGATGACGTAGGGGAAAACTTGATTTCTTTTGCATGACATCATTAGCTACTTTAGCATTGTTGGTGTTTGCCTCTTCCACCTGCATTGTTATAATTTTGTTTAAAATAACTTGTCAAAATACAACATAAAAACGAGATTTGTTTTTGTAAAACTCTTCCCTATATACTCTCTCCATTTCGATGA
Source organism: Spergularia bocconei (assembly GCA_963457585.1). Lineage (NCBI taxonomy): Eukaryota > Viridiplantae > Streptophyta > Magnoliopsida > Caryophyllales > Caryophyllaceae > Spergularia > Spergularia bocconei. Next base: position 10,300,540 of record OY734951.1, on the reverse strand, counting down.
ATTCTTTACGTTGCCTTTTGCACAAAAACCAAGGAAGGGAGTGTAATTAGTCTAATTACTTTCTAATCCTCTTTCCCAGGTACTTACTCATTTCTCACTCCTTCTCCATTGTTCTCCCAGATCTTCCCCTAAAACTAATGTTTCTCCAAATCAACCCTTCTATTTTTCTTTCCCAGCTCCCTCTCTCATTTCTCTAATGCTGCTCCCTGCTCCCTCTCTCATTCCTCTCTCCTCCCCCTTTGGTCATCCAACAGACTACCATAATCAACATACAAATAAAACCACAATAATCCCATCCAAGTGATGAAATCAGTATGCAAATATAGAGAAAAAACGAGAGCCTTGATATTAAACCCATATCCCACCTAATACCCAGATTTTTGCCCCCAAAAAACCCAGATTCTTAATTAAATAGAACATAGAAATACAATTTGAATCACAATAATCCAGGTGATGAATTCACAAGGGGGAAAAATGTTGATGGTAAAGCGCATGTTTTTCCAAAAAGAAAAAAAAATCGGCCTTTTCTTGTAAATTCGATCGAAAATTCGGAGATTCGATCGTAGAGTTTGATTAGGAGAGAACAAAAGTGTTCGAAGAGGAGAGATTAATTGAAGAAATCGACATTTAGAGGAATCTTGAAGAACCTAGATGAATGTGAGGGGTTAGGTAGGTGAGAGTGGGTACGTTGGATAAGATTTGATGGGGGTTAATGGTGGATTAATATTTGGGGGGAAATGTTAGGATTAACTGTGTTTATTAATTATGTTCACTAGGTTTACAAAATTTAATGATCAACTAAGTAAGGGTTAAGGGGGATTAGTAAGGGTATAATAGAAACTTCAAGTGGGTTAATTTGTCCCAAAATAGAAACGTAAAGAATTGACTGAAATTGCCGAAAACGGAATACGTAAAGAATTCATTGAAATGGAGGGAGTATGCCTTTTCATTAAACACTTCCTATATTTTTATTTTTTTTGTTTGTCCAACACTCCTTATATAATGCTTTGCTTGTGAACCACCCTCGAAATCACATTCTCGATATTAGTCAAATTTTATTGACTTGCCATTTACACGTGCCTTTTGTATTTAGTTTCAAAATATTTGTTTACCTCTTTCTCTTCGCGGTTTTTTTGTTTTTTCAATTTTTCATTTATGAAATTTCTTTATGTCTTTTCCCTTGTCATTTATCATATTAAAGTTTTTTTTTTCTCACACTCACGATATCTCTGTTTCAATGAAGCGAAGTTGGAAACCTAGAAAAACAAATGATATAAATATGATTGTTTACTCTCTCTCCCAACTATTACTACGAATTGATATTTGCGGAAGGGGGCTATGCAATTTGAATATGGTACTTGAAATTTCATGTAACCATCACTAAATGTCCTAGTCGATTTGATTTTCTTCTGCCGTAAGACGTGAAAAGAACCAATACAACCAAAAGTCTAAACTGATATTTGAACCCAAGCCAGCCATTGTTTTTATACATTAGCATGCCTACTTTTTTTTGTAGGTTGAAAGAGGCAAATATGAGTATGCTAGCTTAGAGAGCCAAAGAACACCATAAAAATCAAGCAGACTGTAGCTCTAAATTTTTTTTTGCCAAAATTGCAGTCAAGGATCAAAGTATCGGAAGTAAAGTAGTGGACCATATAGGGAATGAACAACTTCAGCAATCTGAAAATGATAATGCTTTCATCAACTACTACATAGAGCTACTAGGGGAGGCAAAGGAGGTAGAAAAGTTGTAAGCTACTTTCTAAAGAAACGTGCATGTATTCAGTGTTATCAACGCCTTGCCCTCAAAACAGTTTTTAATGAGAATGAAATCAAACGCGCACTATATAATATTGATCCTCAAACCTAGGGCAAGATGAGTTCATTACATGCTTTTTAAAGAAAAATTGGGGGATAAAAAAAAAAGAGGATTACTCCAAAGCTAGATGATAGTTTCAACACTAGCAAAATGATCAAGCAAACTAAAAGTCTCATTATCACACTTGCTCCTAAGAAACCTAACGCAAGTTTAGTCACAAATTTTAAACCAATATCGCAAGATATTGGCTAATAAGTTTCAATTGGTGCTTATTGGTTTAGTTGGGGAAGAGCAGATGACCTCTGTAAAAGATAGGACTGCATTTCACGGGTATGGGCAAACAAATGTAAAACCTAAATGTTTTATTAAGGTAGATATCAGTTACCATTTGACTTAGTGAGTTGGAGTTTTATGGATATGTTCGTCATACTTTCAACTTTTAGGTTCTTGGTTTGGATTATTAGATGCATAACTTCCACTTGATTCTCTATTATTAGCTCAAATGGCACAAACCTAGGCTTTTTTTTAAAGTAAATGTGGGCTTAGACAAGGAGGCACACTCTCCCTTTACCTATTTGAAGGTGGTATGGAAGTAATATCTCGATATCTTAGAGAGATCCTTGGTAGCAAAAACTTCAGTTTTCACCAAGAATGATCGAGAATCAGACTGACTCATTTAACTTTTGCAGATGATCTCATGATTTTTTGTTTTTCACAAGGGGAGATGTCCCCTTATTGGATGCAACAATAAAATGTTTGAATAAATTTGTTGAAATTTTGGACTACAATCAAACTTAGCAAAGATTGATATCTACTTTGGTGGTGTTGAACCATATAACCAAGCTAAGTTCTCACAAGTTCAGGTTTTTCTGAATAATCTTTCTCATTCAGATAACTAGGCCTCTCCTTAAACTCTGGTAGACTCTGAACATAAAGTTCAGCTATCTTCTACTGACAATCACGGGTTTTATTGGGCATTAGACATGGCATCTCCTCTCTTAGGCATGCAATGTGCAAATACAGAGAACTAAGTGATTTTCCCTTAGAAAATTTTTCGAGTTCAGGCATTCTTACCTTCTTACAAGAAATATTAAGTGGTTTGTGCAAAAAAATCTTTTGGAATGAGGAGAAGAATAAAAGAAAAATGGTTTTCTTTAACTGAAAAAAGATTTGTTCACCAAGAGAAGAAGGGGGTATGAGCATCAAAGAAATTTTATCATGAAATAATGCTTTTCTTGCAATGTGGATATGGAAACTTGTAAATGAGGGGACAAGGGTAATGGAAGAAGTGGATTAAGTCTTATGTTATCCATTAAGAAAATCTGTGGACTGTTAAAGCCGACAACAAGCTCTGACCCTAAAAGTTGGAGAAATATTTTAAAGGAAGAGACGAAATGGTGAGTAAGCATAAAAGCATAGATGGTACCAACAGTCTGATAATGGATTGTGCAAAAAGTTGTACATATCAAAGAACAATTTCCTAGCATCTATGGCATAACAGGAAAAAACTGTCTAAAATAGATCAAATAAACAAAAGCGGCTTAGTGTTAGTTAACATATGGTATATATGCAAAAAAGCAGAGGAGAGTTGTAACACCACGGCTTATCACATGAACCGGAAGTAGTCACCGATGACAGATTGCCGCGCTGTGTATTGACCAACAGACCAACGCGGATCCTTACGCCGCAATTTGACCTCACTCTTGCGCGCCCTGGGATATTTCCCACGAGGTCACGCATCCTGAATCTACTCCTCATTAAGCACGCTTAACAGTGGATTTCATATTCCATGAGTTTCCTAAAAGGAAAGTCGACTTTGTTGGTATGAGTAGCAATAACAATCATTTTAAGCATCTCATATGAGCTCTTAATATCTTAGAAACCTCCTCTGAAATTTGGGGTATTACATTCACCCCCTCTTAAGAAAGCAACGTCCTCGTTGCGCCTGACATCCAATCATAGTTTAATTAAAGGATCTTACTCCCGCTAGGCTGTTGTCCTGGGCACTCCTGACCACATGACCAACACGCAGTCGCAGGGTTGCTGAGTCGTTAACACTTATTTTTCAGATGTGAATTTGCAAACGTGGTTTGGAGTAAAGTTAAAAAATGGTTAAGGAACTTTCACAGAGGTAGATCTTGCACAACCATGTTAGAACTCTTATTAAGCATAAAAGGGATGAAACTGATTGACAAAAGTCAAGAGATTCAATCTTACTGCTTTGTAAGGAGAGAAATTATCGACCGTCCAATGGCGAAAACTATAGTATTGACTGGATAATAGGCAAAATAAAGTATGAGGCGTGCATAAGGGTTTTTGCTTGGTTAAGAAATTGCATTTCTAAGGAAATTTGCAGTCACCCTGTCCTGATGAATTCCTTACCTTTATGTTGGGCACAAAGGCAAAGACAGGAGAGAGAAATACAAAAATATTGCATAAACACATGGATGGTGGGACAAATTACCCTAATGCATGTGGGGTTTATGTCTTTTTGTGGTTGACGTAAAGTTAAATTGGTCATTTTTCAAATTAAATACAACACAATAATAAAAATGTAAGGAGAACACTTAAACGGGACAAAATAAAAAGGATAACGAATTCCCCAGGACGGAGGGAGTAATAGCTATGCTGCTAAGCTGTAGGGGTTGTTGCACTTTAATATTTTAATTTTGTAAGTATTTTCTCTTTTTTTACCCCTTATGAATGAATGAGAAGGACCAAAAATTTCTTGGAAATAAAAAACAAAGATGTTGGGAAGATTTGTATGAATATAATAATAAAAAATCGATGTCCCATGGTTAAAGGTACGACAATTTTTAATACAATCTATGAGCTACGAATTCAGAGAAACTAAATGTTAGGATTTCCAGTGATGTTCCCAGACTCAATGATAAAATATTTTCAGCAATCGTATCATCGTTGTCTGAGAGCTATCAATAAGTTTAGTAGCTCAAGTCCTCGTTATTGATTGTAATTGAACTTGTTATTTTTAAAGTAGCTCATTGTCGTCCTTGGGAAAACTATGTATTCGCTCCACGTTGCTGATTGATTATGCTACGTCATATATCTTTCCAAGACTCGTATAATTTCTTACTTTGTATAGTCTTCTACTTATTCTTACTTGTGATAACATAATTTGAGAACCACAGTCCCACAAAGATTTTTTTTTTAAGAGAAAGAGATCATGTACATTAGAGATATTAATGTATCCCATGAAGATTTTCAAAATAAATATTTTTTATTAGTTTTAAAAACCGTCTGTTTTGTCCTTTAGTGTATTAACTTTGTTTCTTCTTCATTTATTCTTTTGCCGTTGTCCTACTATCAAAACTCACACATTGTTAACGTGCAACAATTCGCATATCGAAACGATGTTAACTACTCACTCCGTCCTCTAATGATTGTTAAAATTTCCTTAGTTGTTTGTCCTAAAAAAATTGTTTATATTGTCTTCTAAACATAACTACTTTTATCACTTTCATATTTTTGGCATATTTCATTCTCTTTTATACTATTCTTGGTAAAAATTAATGACTTAGGTATTACACAAGTAAATATGTAAAGTTCTTTAAATGTTTCCGTTTTCATTTTTTAACAATCATTAGGAGTACTACTAAATGAATTCAAATAGTTTTCATGATAATTATTAATCTTATGATCACAAGAATAAAAGTTCATTAATGTTCAAGTTACACAACTCTCTAAAAAATGAATGAGAATAAAAAGAAACATCAAACTTACTCTCAAAATGCAATCGAGGACTAAATTTGGTTTTTGTTTACTTGGTTAAGACTAAAATATACAGTTAGTCATATTTATATGAAATAACAAGATAAATCACCACTGCACTTGAAATATACCATTTCATCATACTCTTTAATCGAGTGAAAATTTTAGTGTACCAACAAAAAAATTCTTAGCTTGTTAACTTAGAAATAATGAAAAATAACATCATCTTGAACTAAAGTTCGAGTGTATTAGATTTATGTGACCGAAATAGATGTTAAAACAACATAGCGAAAAAGTTGATACTTTCAACTAATAAGATAACATTACCAAGAAACTTTTTTTTTTTCAATCAACCATTTGAATTTAGATCTTCAACAAATTTTTTATAAGTTTAATTAAAGAGAACATTGGTGTACAATTTTAATATCTTTGGATGTGGTTGAATATAAAATAAGAGACAAAGTTTATGCCAGCTAACAATATATCACTTACCTCAAAAAAAAAAAAAAAACAAAAACCCCTAGCAACGGGTTAATCATCTTTCCCACTGAGTGAACATTACTTTTTAGTGTAATCAACGATTTTTTTCCTTTAAATTTAAATTTTAAGAAATGAGCAAGAATATAGTTATATACTTTCATTCTATTGGTTTTCTACGATTTAATACGTATAAAATAAAAAAGGGGAAAATTTTTGTCAAACATTTTAGTTTGTTAATGATCTTTTCCATTGAGTCAAAGTATAGTTAATCAAATACTTTATGTGTTGACTAGCTTCATGCGTGGGTTAAACAAAGCGATAAAGCACGTACTTTCTATATAAAATGAAAACAAAAACCTACTAACATTTGATCATTTCACTCTGGATCAATCACGAAATCTAAAGAATGAAATGTTTTAAAACCAACATTTTTATATTCTAATACTTGAGCCTTTCGAATTGTTTGTCTAGGTCTCATTTATACTTATTGTATGTTTGCACGATCATGTTCTATATTAAAGAGTCATTTTGTTTATAATGTTTTATCGAAATCTCTGAATGGTCACAATTACATCTAGTTCACATGGTTGTCATCATATGGATGTAATTGATTAATTATAGTGAAATTAATATAGAAACCACTATCCAATTAAAAAATAAAAGCTAAGATGAATAAGTTTATAACAAAATTTAATGTGTAGCAAAGGAAGTGAACATTATTCTTTTTTACTGGTTGTAACCATGTTGGTTATGAACTTTTAATATTTTAAGCGACAAATATAAAACGCAACCACTTTAACGAGATTAACTGTATTTTAGCAATTCGATTGTTTTATTCTTAAAGAGAACGAACTTACAAAAGCATGTAGCAAAGACAAATATAATTCTACATCAATAAGGAAATAAATTTTGAAATTTAGTTACACAAATTACAAATACCCTAGGATTGAAAACATCGAATACAACTTAAACTAACATATAATTATGATTAAATATCGAATGATGAAACAAACTCGTTACACTCATTTGTAAAATGTAAGTTATTAGTAATCCCAAAAAACAAAACTAATTAAGTACAACATCGTATTAATAATCATGTCTACCAAAAGAATTTCGAAAGAGAAATGAATACCTTAGAAAACCGCATCTCATCAATTTCTTCAACAGTGTGAAATTGAGTGGGACTTTTGGTCGAATCCATAATAAGCTTATTTTTTTTATTTGCAATTAGCAAGACAGGGTGCGAATCGAATGGTAAAGTTAAATATCGATTTAAAGGTTATAATAGAAGATAAAAATAAGAGGAAGATATTTGTTTCCAAGTTAACAAGATATCATTTTTTTTTCAAGACCGAATTTGTTTTGCTTCCTTAACTGGAAGAAATCAATGAGAAAAATGGTATGTAGATACTATTATGGTAAAAAACTATTAAATGAATTGTATATAAATGGTAATTGATAAAATATGATGTACTCCATGCATTTTCCTAAAACTTTTGTACAAATAAAACTTTTAATTATGGAAAAATACAACTAGCTAGACATCTTATTGCAGAGTGCATGTATCTCTTGATTTGTTTTCCAAAATATAACATTTTACACAATAAGAAGCGTAGTGTTTCATAACTTGAATCTCTTTGTTTAAAATAGAGTAAACAAGAGCTTTTTTTTTTAAATTATCAAGGTATATGTTGAACAATTTAAATATATTTAAAAATCATCATATTCTTCTAATTTTGTACTATAGTAATTCTAGCAAATATACGAGTATGTATTTATAGATTGAAATTTAAAATATAACTCCATCATATATGCCCGTGTTTAGTTCTTTCGTTTCTTAATTTATCTCATATCTATCTTGTATGTTATTGGTTGACTTTCAAAAACGTGTACATAATCAACATAAAATTATCCTTGTAGGGGTATTTTTTCCTTGATGATGCTTAAAAGTTAATTCACATGATGTTCATGACGATACTACCAAAAAACCAATAGAAATAAGTGAATTGACAAGAGCTGTAGTGAAAAAAAAAATGTAGTAGCAAGACATTGAGATACTACCTAATAACTTCAATATATAGACATGGATTTTTGTTTAGTAAAACCTTATATATGGAGGATATGGATGATTAATACTGCATGTGATCTACGTCAAATCCCATGTTTATGCAAGATTTTTATACGTCTGTTTTTTGTAAAACTGAAGTTTATTAAATCATTTCTATACTTCTACTTTAATTAATTAGCTAACATCATAGTTTGCGTGGCGAACTTTTAGATTATTCATCTAGGTTTCAAAATGGAAAACCTACGTCATTTGCTTACGCGTCGTCCTTATATTCACGCAATCAATTATCCAAAATTTATTTCGCCATAGCCATTTCATCTCCATAATAATGAGTTTTATTTCAATATATTAAAATGAGAGGTTACTTGAAAAGTTATTTAACTACTAAGTGCATTAAATAATGTGAGATTTGGCTCTTGGTTTGCCAAATTTACGGTTATAAGGTGATTCAAGATAACAGTATTACAATATATAAGTTTGATTTTGGTGAGAAATATATGCACTTCACATATTTTCGAGCTTTTGAAATGACAAGAGATAAAATAAATTTCTATCAATATTTTAAGTGGTATTAAATACCAATTAGTTTTAGGAATCCCTCATGATAATGTTATCCCAAGTTTGTGTATTTCGTCTCAAATTTATCATTTGTTTCGATAATGGTATTCCAATAAGTAGTTATAGTTTAATGCGATTTTTTTTTGGCTACATGTTATACCGATATTATTGTAACGAAAGTTGATATGTTTGGTCATATATATCTTTAGAAAAATATTGGCAACACAGTGTGATCTTGATCTTTATGGTTTGCATTTTCAAAATTGTAACACACCCATCAACTCTATATGTTGGGGGTGGATTCATCGAATGAGAGATGAGCAAGGATCTCTCACCAAATACCTGCAAAAAGGGAAGCCCCGTTTGCAACAGGCGTCATCCCTCCGACGCTCAATTCAGTAATTGGCTCGAGGTGGGGTGACAATAAAGACCAAAGTGCCTTTAGCTCGTAAATAATCAAGGTGAATAATCAGAGAAATAATTGAATATGAGAATTTGTGTAAAAATCCATATTTGATAGCTCATAAAGGTGGGTATTTATAGGAAATGATGGGGGTACTAGGAATCAACCTAGAATTCTCAATTCAATCCTGACATTTTATTTTGCTTTAATTTGATGGTTACCCTTTATTGGGGTTTATTACATCACATGGGCCTTTATTATGGTAAACTGACCAAAGGGATATGCCGCAATATAAAAGTGGTACAACCAAAGCCCCTCAAAGCCTGGTCGCCCACCTCCTTGTCGACGAGGCGGACTTGTTAGCAACGACTAGGGTACGACCCCTGGCAAGCCTTTGCCGAGTTATACTCTGAGGACCTTGGTAAAGTCATGTGATGTAACGTACCCCTTCGAGGCTTCCGCATTCTTGCGACTCGTTTAAAGTAGGTGTGTTCGAAAATTTAACCCCCTCGAATAAGGAGGGCTCGAACTATGAATGGGTTGAAAATTTCACCCCTTCGAGTCCTCTATACCATGACTTGTTAGAGCTCGAAAATCTCACCCTGTGCAATGAGACTGATGCTTCGAACTACGAATGGTTCGAAAATTTCATCCTCTTCGACTCCTCAATCCCTCGACTTAGGAGAACTCGAAAATTTCATGACATGCTTAAGTCGTATGTCTACAAATATAATACCAACACGAACCTAAAACCTAGTAATGGGTAAGTGGGTGTCGTATCCAAAGAGAACGTTAACTATCTAAGTGTGTAAAAGTAACTAATTGGGGGGTTTTGAGTTTGTATTGATCAAATGTTCAAACGAAAAGAAGTAATTCGCAATTCAAATTAAGGGAAAAGTCCCGGATGATTAATATCCACTACAGTTCATCCAATTGATCATTGTTTTCACTTAGATCAACTATGTTGAGCACCTAGTTTTGAAAACGGAGTTTTCGGTCGTTCTGAATTAATATCTAGCAAGAGAGGTTAGCGCTACCTACTACCCCTAATCGATGAATAAGTAAGACGTGTGGCTGAATTCATTTCAACGAAAGTAATAAGCAAGAAAACAATAACAACTAGGATAGATAAGATCAGGACACACGCAGTTTCGATCTTCAATCAATATAGCAATTCTCTTTTAAACCCTAAATCTATGATGAACATGGAATTAAGGTTTACTTTCTACTAGTGAATCAATTAAGCAAACAATTCGTGCTTTGATTAATGATTCTAGCAATATGATTTAATCTATGCCTAATTAATTGTACACCTAATTAACGATAAATCTATCAATAGCAATTGAACAAAGAGAATGAGAATACTCAACGATAACTGAAATAGATAGAACTCACAATTGTCCGGATGAATTTGTAGCTTCAATTAATCAAATTCGAGAAATAGGTCTTTAGCCTGAGCTTGCATAGTCTTGAAATTAAAATAATACAAATTAGATCTTGAAAACTAAATGCATAAAACTAACGAAAGTTTAAAGTATAAATACTAAAAGATTACAAAACGAGATTAGGAAACCCGTCTAATACACCGACGCAGCAGGACGACTCGTCCATAGGGGGACGACTCATCTGGACGACTCGTCTACAGTCAGACGAGTCGTCGAGATTTCTCGGACGTCTCTGTTGATGTCATCTCAACTGGGATGATTCGTATACGACTCGTCTGGCAGTTGAACTCCGGACCTCTTGTTCTTCACCTCTCCGGATCCGCATTGCTCTCGGGATTCCTAGTAACCATCATTATCATTTCATTCCCGAACTTGCAAAAATCATCAAACTCGCATATATATTCTTCAAATAAGCTGATATACACAATTTGTAGAATAATGCCTCAAATGATCCTAAAACGCTATGAAAAACCAAAATAAAAGCCGCTAAACCCACTCTGAAGTGGGTTATATCATTTCACCCCCTTGAATGGGAGTTATGGCTGGAACTATGGACAATTCGAAATTTCACCCCCTTCGAGTCCTTAATCCCAGGACTTGGGACTTGGGAGAGACTGAAAATTTCACCCCTTGGAATTGGGTGATGGCTCAAATTATGAATGGTTCAAAAATTTTATCCTCTCCGATTCCTCAATCTCATGACTTGGAAAACCTCGAAAATTTCACCCCAGGAATTGGAGTGAGGCTCGAACTATACCCTCTTCGAGTCCTTAATCCCATGACTTGGGAGAGCTCGAAAATTTCACCCACTCGAATCGCAGTGATGACTCGAACTAGGAATGGTTCAAAAATTTCACTCTCTTCAAGTCCTCGATATCATGCCTTGGGAGAACTCGAAAACTTCGCTCCCTCTAATGGGAGTGATGGCTCGAGCTAAGAATGGTTTGAAAATTTCACTCTTCCTGAGTTCTCGATCCCAAGACTTGGAGAGTTCGAAAATTTCACCCCCTCGAATGAGAGTGATGGCTCGAACTACGAATGGTTCCAAAATTTCACCATCTTCGAGTCCTCGATCCCATGCCTTGGGAGAGTTCGAAATTTCACCACCTCAAATGAGAGGGAGAGCTCGAACTATGAATGGTTGGAAAATTTCACTCTATTCAAATGGGAGTGAAGGCTCGCGCCATAGTGGCTCGATCGAGGCTGGGCTCGCACCTCCCTCGGGTCGAGCCCCTAGCCGACTCGTTCTTCGGCTCGAGTGTATTTTGAAATAGAGTAGTGTTATTCGTCGCCAATGATTTATTAAAAACGCCCAATTTTTTTTCAAATTTTCCAAGTTTACCCTTTACTTTCTATCTCATAATCTTTTACGGTTATTTGCTCGAGTTCTCGGCAAATACTCATGAATCATGATCATACCCATCACCATCGCTGCCGCCACTACCACCACAATGATTATCAACACCACCTTTCTCACCTCTACTACTACCCCTATCCCGTCAATCCGTCATTATTGTAGCCATTGTGTTCATCATACGTCTACCTTCTACAATGGCCTGTAGACGTGCGTAGCAAATGTGTTGATATATTTGATGGTTGAATAGAGGCAGCTTCTAGCTAGGTGGGTCATCGGTCCATAGTTGTGACTCGAACTGGGAACGCCAGTGATAATGCGAAAACGTTGGTCGATTCCTGGCAATGATTAATCAACAAATTGATCGGGTGGCTCCGGTGGCCAGTACTTAGTTCAAAACTATTTTTTACGTCATTGAGTTTTGAGCTATCAGGGAAGGACATTAACAAATATAATAAGAAAATAAATGGCTGAGGGTCAATTGGTGATGGTTAAGTGAACATGATGTCTGATGCAGTAGCAGAGAAGATTGGGTGTTAAAAATAAAAAGGGTATTTTAGGAATGTATAGGGCAACATTAGTAATTGAGCGGGCGACAAATAGCTCTTCACTTGAAGTAAACCTCTTTGTCTTTTCTTAGAATTGGCGGAAATTTGAACGGTTTTCCACGCCAACCGGCCGTTGCTTGAAATCACGCAAAATGTAACCTCAGGAATATAAAAATTTTACGAGTCCCACGCCGTAATGATGACTGACGGCTATGAGAAGTTGTGTAAAAACTTATGTTTTTACCATTCTGCCCTCGTCGGCGTGCAGGAAGAGAGAGAAAAATAGACTGATAAAGAGGTTCTTTTTTTTTTTTTTTTTTTTTTTTTTTTTTTTTTTTGTAAAAAACAAAGATCTTGGAGAGACTTGATTTTTGGTTCATTAAAGGGGAATAGGGTAGATATTTATTTTTTTTAATTTTTCATTTCGTGTTTCCACTTTTGTGTTTTTAGTGGTTCATATTTAGCCAATTTTTTTCTAGTAGTTTGGTATTTGGCCCCAAGAGGGAAAGTTTTGGCGCTCACCAAAATCTATTGTTGCCTTGTGTAAAAACAATTCTCGCAACAATGATGGATTCGTATGGCCACGTGAAGAGGAGGCCTAGTGACGCGCCGGTTAGAAGAGTAGAAGGGTGGAGAAGTGATAATATTAGTAGGGGTCGGGGAAGACCCAAGATGACTTGGACGAGGGTGATTAGAAGTGATATGAGCTTCCTAGGACTTGAAGAGAGTATGGCGTTGGATAGGGCAGGGTGGCGTGACTCTATTCATGTGGAGGACTTATTCTGACCCCTTTTGATTTTTTTTTGTTTGGTTTTTCCAACTATTTTTTTCCAAAACTTTTTAACTTGTGTTCAAAATTCATATGTTTTTTTTGGCAATATTTTTAACCTTTTTATTTATTTTGACGTCTTTTCTAAATTTCCTTTGAAAGTGATTACATACTTCTAAAAGGTTTACAACGTTTTCGAAATTTTTTGGCGTTCACAAGACGGTTACTGGATGACGATTCATGTTAGCCGACCCCAAATCATTTTGGGAATAAGGCTTGGTTGTTGTTGTTGTTGTTGTTGTTGTAATGATGGATTCGTATATCGATCACGTTATGATGACATATTGACATGTTTTAATATTTGTAAGTTAGTCACTAAGAATGTTTTATTTTTTAAATTACAAAATATGCTCATACATTTATACAACTATATGCAAATATACACAAACACAAGTTATTTAACCGAAAACGAGATGAACAACAAGTATCATTGGATAAGAACAATTGAATGATTCAAAATGAACTATTCTTAAATTTAGGAAAATGTTTATTTGAATTCATCGATATATAAAGATCTAAACTCAAATTTGTTAGTCATTAGTCATTACACAAGTTAAGTACAAGGAAAATTTAACAATAGTAATCCCAACTTTGGTTGGTTCTCCCGAAATAATTCTAACTTTCATTTGTCCCAAAATAATCTCAACTTTCAAATTTGTTTCTGAAAATGGTTTCAATATTTCCGAACCTACTGATATGTACTCCAAACTTACAAATTCTTAAATTATTATACTTCTATTGTTCTTTACAACCCAACATTTAGCAACAACCTACAACGCAATCACATGTCATGTATTCATCCTAATAAGATTTAAGGGCTAACACAAAATTAAAAGTTAAAAAATATAATCTCAATTCTCACTATCTTTCCTCAATACTCATCAAAAATGACCTCATATACCACAATCCCAAGCCCAAGCCAGCATGGTTGTCTGATCAAGGTGGAGGCATAAGAAGGGCGGGGAGGAGAGAGAAAATAGTAGGGGTGAGTTTATTTCTACATTCGGGTAGTAAAATGGAATAAATCAAGGTTTGGAGTAAATTAAAATGAGATGTAATTAGGTTCGGAAAATATTGGGACTAATATAATTTCGGAAACAAAGGTGAAAGTTATGATTATATTGGGATAAATGAAAGTTGGGATTATTTTGGGAGAACAATCCAAACTTGGGATTATTCTTGTTAATTAGTGAAATCTCTTTATATTGATGATCCAATGTCTATTGCTGACCTATTGTATATATGTATACCTTAAAAGTTAAATCGTAAAAAATGAAAGAGGAGGAAGATAGAGGTCTAGAGAAATTTAAAAGTATAAGAATAAATATACTGTACTTCTATGTATATCATCTGATTCATCTCGCAATTGTCAATAACGCTAAAAGCTCGGACTTTCAAAATTGAGAACCTAGTCTAGTCTTAGAATCATATTCGCACAACCCTTTTACAACAACTTATGATAAGATAAACCTAATTTATGAAGTCCATCAAACTTCTGATTTCGAATCATTTGTCCTTGTATTAATTGGTATGTATGTATGAATAACGTGTTATAATATCAATAAATAACTTACTGTAATAAAGTCAATAAATTGTGAGTTTCTTAAAACTTCACTTATTTATAATTCGCGAAACGAATAACCAATTTTTACTAGCTCGAAACCATTCATCTAATATAAACTCAAACTCTCGAATTATAGAGTTAGCGTTTACGAAAGACGTCAAATCATTTTCGCATGGCGCCAAAAACAAATACTCCCACCAGTTCTGAATGATCTTTTTGTTACCTTTTTAAGTCAGTTCTAAATGATCTTTACTTTCCTAATTTGTACGAGTAATGTTTTTGTGGTCCTAACAGTTTGTGAACTACCCACTTTCATTTTTCCACCGCATTTTACTTCATACAAAAAGTTTTGTACTATTTTATTGTGAAAGATCAAATATAACAAGAGGGAGTATTTCGCTTTTCATTTTTGGCTCAATTATTTGACAAGATAGTTTTGGGCCACTAAAACACAATTAAAAAAAAAAAACACACACACACACACACACAATTAAGGAAAAAGATAAGATAAATTCCTCTTGGTCTTTATTTTTTACCAATCACACACACATTCACGATTGTGTGCAATCTGACCCATCTTATCATCATCTTCTTATTTTTTTTAAGCGCCCTCATCTTCTTATTATTATATCTCAACAAGTCAACATAGTAAGAAAAAATATCTTCACTTTTCTCCATAGCGTTGTACAGTACATTTCGGATGATTTCCTCGATCATAAGATCTTTCTTCAGCATCTTTGACATAATCCTTTGTAAGTCCACACTAATTTTCAGTCTCTTCCTAGCTTACTGTCTTATCTTAATTAATCTTAATGTTGAGATTGGATATAGATAACTTTGAGTCTTTAACATTAAAGTGATCATATTCCTACGTCACTGAGTTACTACGTATCCTTTGCTATGCATCTAGTATGATTTTCCATGGAGTTTAATTAAATTTTTGTTGAGATTGAAGTATTCTGCATTTTGTTTACATTTTTTTTGTTAAAATGTTTTGTTGAATTTGTTGTGTAGAATATAGGAGCTCGAAATTGTAAAAGGAAGATCTTTTTTTTTTCCGCACTGTATGAGTCCAGAATATATAGCTAATAGGATTTATATATATTTCACAATAACATTTGCTTATTTTCTAGTCATGCAATTGTTAGGGTTGTTGTCTATACATACATTCTAATGGCTCAAGTCCCTCCTCAAGAACCCAGTGAAACCTTCACTCATCCTTTTAGTGGAAAAAGTTATTTCCACTGACTTATGAACAGTTTTTAGGAAATCGGAAAAGGAGGGTAAATATTTGGAGACATTATAAATTTTATAAGTGCGAAATTGGAGAAGTGTATGCCGTTTGTGCTCACTGCGAGAAAGTTGCATATAGAGTTGATCCAAAGCAAGGCAAAGGGGAAATTATGAGCGAGAAAGTTAAAGAGAGAACGCGATTTTAGTTCTTCGAAAACGAAAATAGGTGAGTTTTTCATCCTGCCATGGCTAGACATAGGAAATCATAAAAAAATGAAACAAAAAATCTAATAAAAATAGTGATGGGAAGAAAACGAACAAGAATCACAAGGAATGCCCTTCTGGAACAGATGCTCTGTGCCACAAATTTGTCAGCGAGATTGAGGGAATACCGCCATTAAATTTGTCTGATGAAGACGAAGGTGTTGATGATACGATTACATATGGGGTCCATTCCAGATGAGTGTGAATCAATACAAGCTAATGATGAAGAAGAAACAAGGAATTGACAAATTGTCACACACTGTAAAGGTAACACTTTTAACCCTACTTGTGAACCGATAATTCCAGATCTGAATGTATTGCAACTTACTGAGACTGATGTGAAATAAGGAACTGATTATTGGAATAATGTTGTAGTTTGCTATGTTGTTGTAACACCCCGTATATTTGAGGGATTATTTACTAAGGGCGTTACTCTTTTAATGAAGTGTCGGAGATTAAAATTGGGTTTGATTATAAGACATGAGATTTTATTCGAGGGTTTATAAGTTTTTACAAATGAAAATAAGGTTTAATTAATTATCTAGGTACCAAATGACCCTTTTGCCCTCCTTTGTATCCTTAACCTAAATACTACATAAACCCCTTTAAACCTTTTTTCATACGTACATCACCGTCATCTTCATCATCTTCACCGCGGAATCGTCCTCCATGGCCGCCCTTTTCATCCCTTCGCCACGCTTGACTCTTCAACCCGTTTTTGACGAAATATACACCATCGGACTCCCCTCTTCCTCCTCTACATAAAGGTATAAGTCTTGACTCATTTTATTCAGGTCTTACCGATGTCGAATTCTCGTAATTGATTCATATGTCTCCAATATATGCAAGTCTTATATCTTTTGACCATGGTAGTATTGGGTTTATAGTTCATTTTGAGTAAGTCATGGGTTGGATGTCATTTGGGAGTTGTACTCGAGTTTTACGTTTGTTTTGTTGGGCTTGCGTTATAGTGCAGGTGTGTCGTTGTTGTCGTGTTGATGTTATTGTTGTTGAGGGTTGCTATTTTTGTTGGTTTCGTTGTACGTCGTTGTTGTACTTGGTGATGTTGTGGTTGTCGTTGATGTTGGCGGTGTGGGTGCTTGGTCTCGTCGGTGTGAGTGCTTGCTGTTTTCATTGGGAATTTATGTTGCGATGCCGTGAGTATTAGCTATTGGTGGTCTCTAGCAGTTCAATGGCATCAAGCTTGCATCTCAATGGCATCTTGGGAATTGCTATTAGAATTTACGTATTATATGCCGAGGTATCATGATTAACTATCATGGGTGGTTTAAGTAATATTTTGGTTAAGATTGGTGGTTCAGTTTACTAATCTATATGTCATTTGGCCTTATCTAATTTACGGGTTAAAGGAAGTTCGATAGCACACATATATTTAATTAAGGAGAGGTTTACCGTTGGTTGAAGGTAAGAACATTGTCCCTCATAAGCTTGAGCTTCATTTCATATCATGATAATCCTTCGTATTCATCTTTGCTTCGATTCGTTGCTCACATTCTCTATTTTGAATATCTATCACCTATTGTCATTCATTATCTGTTTTGATCACCTTACGAGCATCCATTGATTTCTTACATCGATTATTCTTGTTGATCATCTATTGATATTCTTGTTCCGGCTTTGGCCGTTTATAAATCAAGCTACTATACGCGAATTATGTACTTAAGACGGATTAAAGATGTATCTAAATATATATAACTATAATGAGATCAGAATGATCTAAATAACAACAAAATCAATCACTGCCGCACCGATCATTCATCAACGCCAATCATTCCCGCCCTTCTCTTCGGTGCTGATCATTACCGTCTATCTTCATCATCAGCGCCGTTCATCTCCCCGACCATCCGATCATCACGCCGAACTCATCAGTGCCAGTCATTCAGCGTCGATCACCCCGATCGATCAATACATCAGGCCGTTCGATCCGAATATCGCCGGCAGCCTCGTGACTACGGTCATTCAACCGCCGGTCGTGTTCTCTTTCGCCGCCATTGGTGGGTTAGGGGGGGTTTTGGGTGGGTTGAAATGTTGGATTTTGGGGCTTTCTTCGTTGATCGTCTTTTGGGTGCTAGCCATGTATTTTTGGGGGTGTGTTGTCGTTGGCTGGAGGTCGGGGTGCCTCACTTTTGAGGGTACCCCTTACTTTTCTTTTTATTTCTTTTTTGGGTTTGACTTTTTGGTTGTCTTTGTTTGTTTATTTTTTTTTCCTTCCACGTTTTGGGTTAGTTCATTTGTTTTGTATGGCTACCCCTATAGTTCGATTTCATTGCCCCTTTGTTGGCATTAGCGGTTGTCAGGATAGGGGCGGTGTGGAGCTTACGAGGGGTTCTTTAATTGCGCACTTGCGTGACCGTCACTTTGACCGGGATGCTTTGAACGCTACTAAACTGGCTCTTTCGACTAGTTCAGTTGTTTATGATGAGGCAGAGTCTACTTTTCGCCGGATGGGTCGTTGGCTTTGTGGTGTATGTTTTAGGAGCCACACTGTTCGAGCTAAGTGTCGTCATGAGGATGGTTTGATTGTTGGTCCTCCTGATACGGGTGATGGTGTTGTTCATTTTGTACTTTATGATTTGACCAGCGGTACCTGTTTCCTCACCTAGTGGACTTGGGGCTGCTTCTGTTGTGCCGGACCCTCCTTTTACTTTTGACGTCGCATTGTTTGATAGCTTGCTTTCCAAGAGACTTTGCACTGTGAAGTCTATTCCCCCGACGTGTCGTTTGAGTTTTGCACGTGTACTCAAAGGGGCGCTTGATAGGGTTATTGGTCAGCCAGATGACATCTCCTGCTGGGTTCAGCTGCTTGTGTTGCCGCTGTGTGTCCTCCGGACATTTTCTCCGCGGAGTTGTCGTGAGCGTCGATCTTCTGTTAGACGTCATTTACAGGAAGAGAGTATTCTTTGTGCCCTTCGGTCGTGGGGTGAGCCGGGGGGTACTTGGGCGCTTGTGCAGGATGCGTTGGCTGCTTGCCCGCCTCCGTCTGTGGAGGGGGATGAGGACATGGGGGAGCGTTCTATCTTGCAGTGTAAGCGTAAGGTCTCAGATGGTCATTTTACTGCAGCGGTTCGTGTCCTTTCATCTTCTGGCATTGCTCCTTTCTCTGATGCTACTTTGGAGGATCTGACTGCAAAGCACCCTTTCGTGTCGGGGCCATCTTTGCCTTCCTTGCCTACTGATCAGCCTTTTTTAGATGCTCCTGTCGCAATTGTTCGTGATAGGATTCAGAGTTTCCCGCGTGGTACGTCATGTGGGCGTGATGGATTGCGTGCGCAACACCTTCTAGATTGTTTGAGTGGTGCTGCGGTAGCTGTTTCAGATGAACTCTTGGCGTCGATCACACATGTGGTTAACCTTTTCCTAGCTGGCCGGTGCCCTGCTGTACTAGGCCCTTATATAGCTAGTGCTCCTCTTACTCCGTTGGTCAAGCCCGGGGGTGGGATTCGCCCTATTGCAGTGGGTACTGTGTGGAGACGTCTGGTCTCTAAGGTTGGTGCTACTTTGGTAGGCCCTTCCTTGAGTGCTTACTTTGCTGATCTCCAATTTGGAGTGGGTGTGTCATCCGGGGGTGAGGCGATTTTACACGCGGTTAATCGTCTGGTCGAGGCGAGGGGGGATGAGGTTGGTCTTTCTATGTTGTTGGTAGACTTTAGGAATGCCTTCAACTTGGTGGATCGGACTGCTATGCTTCGGGAGGTCCGGGTTCGTTGCCCTACTCTTTCGCGATGGGTTGAGTTTTGTTATTCGAGTCCTGCTTGTTTATATTTTGGGACGCACACTCTCTGGTCTTGTCAGGGGGTGCAGCAGGGTGATCCTCTTGGGCCGCTGCTCTTTGCCCTCGTGTTGCATCCCTTGATTTGTCAGATCCGGGATTCTTTCGACTTGTCCTTGCAGGCTTGGTATTTGGATGATGGTACTATTGTCGGCGATACTGTGGTTGTTGGTCAGGTCTTGGAGTTGATTCAGCTGGCGGGTCCCCCTTTGGGCCTTCATCTTAATGTTGATAAGACAGAGGTGTTTTGGCCTCGTGAAGACCCTCGGAGTAGGCTCGACGGCATTTTCCCTCGTAATATTGGTAGACCAAAGCGTGGGGTTAAACTTTTAGGTGGGCCGGTTAGTGCGGATCTTAGCTTTTGCAGTTCTCTTATTTTGGAGTGGGTTACCAAAACCATTGCACTTATGGATGCGGTTGCAACACTTCGCGACCCCCAGTGTGAGTTGTTGTTACTTCGGGCTTGTACCGGTGTGTCTAAGCTTTACTTTGCTTTGCGCACTTGTCCGCCCCGTGTCTTTGAGTCGGCTCAGGTTGTTTTTGATGCAGCACTTCGATCCTCCTTAGAGCGTATTGTTGTTGCTTCGGGGCAGGGTTTTGGTGATTGGCAGTGGAGGCTGGCCACCTTGCCTTTTTCCCATGGGGGGCTTGGTGTTTATTCGGCTGGTGATGCTGTCAACTATGCGTTCTTAGCGTCTCGTCTTCAGTCCGCTGACTTGCAGGATCAGCTTCTTCGGCATGCTGGCGTTGTGTCTACCGGCCCATCCTTTGATGATGCTCTCAGTGTGTTTAATCAGACTATGGAGGTTGATATTTTGAGAAACTCTAGTGATATTGCTACACCCCGACTTATGAAGAAATTGGCAGATATATATTTCACGAGAGTCACTCAGACTGATGCTTCCGTTTTCTCTCTCACACCGCGACAGTTGGCCTTATGGCATTCACAGCAGGGTGAGCATTGTTCGGATTGGTTTCGGGTGGTCCCTATTTCTGGCTTAGGGCAGACAATGAATAGCCGGACTTATCGTTGTGTCTTGTGCTATCGTTTGGGGGTCCCTTTGTTCTCTTTGGATCGGCCGTGTTCTGCTTGTTCTCGGACTTTCGCTGGGGATATTTTTGGGGACCATGCAGTTTCGTGTGCCGGGGTTGTGGGCATCAAGCATCGCCACAATGCTGTTCGCGACACCTTGGTGGACGTCTGTTATCGGTCCGTAATTTCAGCAGGCAAGGAGGTGGACATTGGGCTGGTCGGCACTGATGGCAGGCCTCTTCGTCCGGCGGATGTGCTTTTATATTCGTGGGATGGTGGGCGTGACGTGTGTGTCGATTTGACCGGTTCATCGCCCTTAACTCAGTCTGGTTTGGTCGGTTTTGAGCCAGGCGGGGTTGTGCGTGCTGCAGCTCATCGTAAGCGTACTAAGTATGATAATTTGTGCGCTTCTTTGGGTTATGGGTTCCTCCCTTTCTTCTTCTCCTCTTTAGGAGAATTGGAGTCAGGAGCCGTTGCTCTGCTTCAACGCATTCAGCGGTACTCCAGGACGCAGGACATTGGTGCGCAAGCTGCGGCACATATTTTCACTCGTATTGGTTTTTCTATAGCCAAGGGTGTGGGGGCGCAGATTGTTTTGCGACTCCCAACCAACTTCTTGTAATTTATGAATTATACTTAATATATCAATAATATTCATACGTGTATTATGATGTTTAAACCACCTAGAGCGATTAACCCCTGATCAAGGTATATGTAGCTAGGCCGGAGATCAGCTACCGGTCTCCTAAATGACTTCCTCTTAGGGACTGTGCGTCCTACCGTCCCCCTAGGAGGGGTGTGCACACTCGGGTCTTTAGGATCGTTTTATTTTCGATGCTCTAGTGTTGGATCGGCTTGGGGTAGGACCCTTGCGCAATTAAAATATTTAAAGAAAGTTAAATAAGATTATTGTGGTGATGAATACCCCGTACGCGCTCTACACGACTCGTACCTTTCGCATAAGAGTCGCGTCCACCGAATTGCAGTATTTTTGTGCCGCTGATCTGAGCACGACTCGTGCCTTGAGGAGCACGACTCGTGCCAGGTTCCGTTTCAGGCTTTTGCCTCCTTTTGCGTTGCTAATCTAATTATTGTTAGCTACGTGCCATCAAGGCACGTATCTTAATTCTTTTCATCGCTCTTTCTTCTTACTTAGTACGTGCTGATGTTCTGTTTTTCTGGTTTGTTCCCTACCTTATTTTTGGGGCCTACGTCATTCTCGATGGCGTAGTTGACAGGTTTTGAAGTGGTTGCTTGCTAGTGGGGATGTCGTGCATGCTGGGGAACAGTTTCGTACGAGTTGTATATGAATTTAAGTTTTGAGAACTGTAGTTCGGCAATTTAAGTCTTCCGCTGTCTTTTTCTTTGTTGGATTATTTATTATGTCGTAAATTGGATAATAATAGCCTTGCAATTGACTTGGTAGTCAATTGCTGCATAACAATCCTAAATAAAGTTGTTTTATCGTTAGTAAAAATTAGGGTTGTTACAGTTGGTATCAGAGTGATAGGTTCTGATTCGTCGAGTCTACAAAAAATTTTCAAAACGAATTTCGAAATGTTTCTAAAATGGGGCGAGTCAGGTGCTTACATTCGCATGCTATTTGCTACGTGCTATTTGTTTCTTATACTACCCCATGGAGTTTTTGGACTAACTTTTGGGTTCTAAGAGTAGAAAGTTTAGAAGGACTCACTTTGGAGATTGTCTTTTGGTACAAACGGAAATTGATGATCTGTTGGTTTATGAATACTAAATTTTAGTTTATTATTTTGGATTTTATGTCGGATGGGCTTAAGGCGATTCGAAGTTTACTCGGAATAAGGTAAATTAAAAAATAAAGACACTAAGGACCTTTTGGATTATATTAAGGATGAGTTTGATGATGATGTTATTATTGCATTTGTACACCGTATGCTTACGGTTGCCGAGGATCTTGTCCTTGTAGAGGACCATGTGAGGTAGAACATGGCTTTACATTTGTGTGTGAGATAGTGCAGTGGTAAAACCACAAAATTAGGGACAATTGTGTATACCCTCTATTCCTTACTATAGTACTATATTCATGGTGATGAGTCAAGTGAGAAGATTCGGAGATTTCAATTGACAAACATATGCTTAGCCTTATAGAATCAACCCACCCTACTCCATCTGACTTTGTCACACCTGATAGATAAGAGTTTTAATTATTTTAAAGGAAGGCGAAATGTTGAAGAAGGGACTAATAAAGGTAAATCTAAGAGGGAGCATGTGAGTAGTGACCCTGCGAGTGGTTATCCCTTTTTGATCTCCGAGCTACTTGGATAAAAAAAAAAAAAACGATGTAAATGAGAGACCTGACTTGTGTGAGTTCTGGGAGGGTATGGGTAATCGAAATTTATTAAGGACATAATGCCTACTATTCGAGTTATTATTTTGGGGTTAGTTGCTAATTTTGGGGTTAGCTGCGAGGATTCTCTTTGGAAATTTTCCTATTGGAGATACTCATAGTTTTGGAAATGTTCAGAAGGAACCACACTCTATTGGCGTGAGAGTCGACATAACTTCTCAAGGGTGATGAGGTTTTATCGGTGGCAAGCCAAACTAACCTCGATCGATCGTGATCCAAAGTGTTAGTTTTTGAGTATTTCGATGTCTTTCATTGCTTCATTTCCCTTACATTTAGAATTGTGAGTCTTGTAATTATTTTTAAAAGGGGACAATGCCCCGGGGAATTTATTATATAGGGCTAAATTCATTTGATTGGGACTATATGTATGCTACTTGAAAGCTTGCATGTGTGTGTTTTGTGGCCTCGGGTTGTACGTCATAATGACTTGACTCATGGTGGCACCACAGAGGGTGTCCACCAGGGGCGGAGCTAGGATTTTATGTGTGGGGGTTCGGAAAATTGTGTAACTAATACGAAATACTAATATGGTAAAATCGAGTTTTTTTTTTTAATTTTTTTCTTTTCGAGAAAGGATTTTTAAAAATTTATGTACACTACAGGCCATTTAATATAGCCTCATTTCATAAATTTAAGCCAAACCAAATAAAGTCGTAAATTTTTGTTGTTGTAATAAG
This sequence comes from Spergularia bocconei, assembly GCA_963457585.1. Lineage (NCBI taxonomy): Eukaryota > Viridiplantae > Streptophyta > Magnoliopsida > Caryophyllales > Caryophyllaceae > Spergularia > Spergularia bocconei. Next base: position 10,276,360 of record OY734951.1, on the reverse strand, counting down.
CTCATTTTCACGAAAATTGTTCTTAGTTAAATATAAAAGTTATGCTTGTAAACACATGTTATAACATTGGCTGAGTGGCAGAGGAGGAAATTTCCATGTATACAACCCGTGTTCGAATCCTTTGGAGGACGGATGACACAATTTTTGCAAAATTTCTGAATCTAACTGAAAGGCATAAAAAAAAAGCTTAACATATCAATCCCACAGTGCTCGAACTCGCTACCTGCAGCGTGCATAAGTATCTACAAACCGCTGAGGCATCCATGTATTAGTGATTATGTCCAGCTAAAATAATTTATATTCTTGGGGAGAGGGGGTTCAACTGAACCTCTTGAACCCCCCTGGCTCCGCCCCTGATGTCCACCAGACTCGGTCAAGAGCAAGTCGCTGTACTCTCCGTCTCTTTCTCTCTCTTTCGTCGAATTCGTATCAGATGACTAATTGATGAATTATATGGCCACGAAACAAATGGAAAACAACTACTCTCAATTCAGAAGGAGTCCGAAATCAAATAAGTCATTCAAATAACCTGTTTACTCGTGTGTTAGTATTATTGCATGAAATAGCAAACCTCGTTCGTCCGAAGATCGTGTTTTAAGATAAATCTATTTATTTCGGGAATCTTCATCAGAATTCTTCAAAACACGGCTGTATGGGTGGAAGAAGCTGGTGACTATGGTTCTAAGGGAATCATCAGAGTTGGTTTGGGCTCATGTTGTGCAGTGTGGCTAGCGATGGTAATTACTCCTTACCCCTGGTTTTGTAGTATTGATTGATAAAACACACGTTGCTACACCAGTTTGGAATATAGATGAGCAAAGAGCGTTTTCAAGACATCTCGAGTTATCGACATATCTATATGAGAATTCCATTGGAAGACCACATAATAAAAGTGTCGGGCGCCTAATATATATTACGAATTATGGAAATTTGAGTTTATCCTGAGGAATCAAGCAACTGAAATTGGGAGTTTAAATTGCTAAGGTACAATTGGATTGATTAGGGAAAGGACTCAACTTTCAAGGTCAGTTACCCCTATTGGTACAGACTTGGTACAATTAATAAGATTAATGAGATGAAGGAGATAATAGGGTTATGACCTCCAGAATATTTGGAACCCAAAGGGGTGATACGATTAAACTATTCACTTGCATGACTTGAGGATGTGATTAGTTGGTACGTTTCGGGTATGAACTAACGAAGTTAAGTTATTACGGCAAGTGTTTCCATCCTCGTTTAATGTTCACATGCTGAAATTTGACAAAACTGTATAATAGGAATGAAGATATGAGCTGTTTTGGGACATCGAGCAATAAGGTGTAAAGGTACGAGAACTATTTCACTGTGCTACAACAACGAGGTTTTAGCTTTGAAAGACTATTGTACCATTTGTGGTTAAATTATTGGACATGTTTGCAGCTATACTCTTTAATTTCTTTTACCACCATTGTACTTGGAGGTTGAAGTTGAATGATTTGGCTATAAGTTGAGTAAAGAGAATTTGATACATAAGGAATTGGTCTGATATGGTGTTGTTTTATGATGAAGTTATAAACGTATTATAGACAGAGCGCAAGGGACATGTACATTAATAGTATTCAGTGCACGGGGATAAACTACAAGTTTGAGGTGCGAATTGAATCACTTAACGATTATGGGATTAAGTTATAGAAAATGAGTTAAGACTGAGGCATTTCTAAGTTTTGAACCTAACATCACACTATTGGTAAGGTGGGTTATGGATTTGACATTGGTATGCATTTATTGTAGTTAGAAGATCAGGATGGTCTAATTTAAGGACAATATATTGTTCCAAATTCAATGACTAGCAGAGTAATTCTAGTGCTTCGTGCTTATAGGATACTATGATTCGTCACCGGTGCTTTTGGCATTGATTGACCTCAGATGGTAATTATTGATCATGGTTGGACGGATAAGTTAAGGTTGATATTGGGTATACTAGCGGCAGATACTCGGAAAGGTAACATAAAACGAAAATAATTGGGTGGAACTTGGTTGCATTGTAAATGCATGATCTTACTTGTTACTTATGAAAGGAGTCGATTTGGATTGATATCAAGTTAGTCGAATTGAGAGGGGACTATGTACAAGAAATGTTAGCGCAGTAGCGACTAGGCTTGCTACCTTTCCATAGTATTATGACATGGAGTTCCTATACTTGGATAAACTGCAGTTTTTATTGGTTGGTACAATATCATGTGTTGAGAAATAAATAAGAGGACGATATATGAAATGAGCACTATCCGAAAGAAACTAAGGGAGATCATAACGTAAAGTTAATTATCAGTGGTGGTTTGGTAAGGCCAGGACTTGGGATCTATGTTTGTAAGAATGAAGTTTCTGCAACACTAGTTAATGGTCATGAGATTTCCTAGGGGTACAATATTCGTTGGATGTGATTGCAAGTGATCTTTGGATGACCACTTATAAAAACTACGCGAACGATGGATTTAATTAAGGACCCCTGCGGTAGGTCCCAACGACAAGAGGATTGTTAGTTCGAGGTGGAGAAGAAGTGACCCTTATGTCTATACACGGTGTAAGTCTATGACTTGAGCATCGTTGGAGGAAGAGATATGGAAGGAAAACTCCTATCTATAAAGAGATACTCCTAATGCATGAAGGTGCTTTGATTAGAGAATTGAATTTGGTTTATACAAGTAAGAAGGTTGATTATAAGAGATACCTAAGAAATGATATGAGATACAAATGGATAAAAGTCGAAGAGCTACAACGTGCGTCGTTGGGCAATATAATAGGTGTGAAAATGACCTACTTGAGGTTAGATTGATGATTGAAACACCTGTAATTTCGTAGACAACAAGCCCACGTTAAGGCCAGCCTGAAGGGCTGAGCCGGATGTATAAATAAAGAGTCAAACGTGTGACATTCAGCGTAATTATTGAAACTCAACGAGCATCATGAGGTGAAAAGTTGATAAGGATAACGAACGTCAAAAAAAAAATATTATCAATAGCCCCGGTTAGAAATTTTTACAACTTATGGAATTGAGTAACCATTGTGAATGACTAGGAGACAGATCCCCAAGCCCTTGGATAGATCAAGCGAGTATAGAATTCGAAGTGGAGTCTTGATCAGTAAGAAAAAGAAGACTGGTTACTGCGATCAAATAACTAATAGATGACGATAGTATCTTGCTGGATAAAACGTCTCTAAGGGTCTACAAATATGGAGATAAAAATGGAGTCTAAAGGGGCGCAACGTCTATTATGGGCTTGCTACGGCATCATAAGAACGACTTAAGTGGGTCACAAAGAAAGGACAAACCAAATCATTTTGTGGAAGTAAGTGATAAATTGACATAAGATGGGAAGAATACACGGAAATATATGACATCATTTGGCCAACTGCCTATATTCATTAAAAAGGTATGAATGTGCAAGTCACAATTACCTATGAGTTGGGACTTTAGATGCAAGATCTACGACAGTCTTGATAATTACAATACTTTGTCTGGATGGGAACATTCTAACAAAGTCTGATATGGTAAATGGAAACGATGAGATTTAAAAGGGACTAAACATTTCAGTAAAATTTTGTCGGTATGGATTTACTTTATTTATGGTTTGGTATATTGTCACAAGTTGGAGTTGCCGGCCGGCTCTGGAAAGGTTCTGTTTTGTCAATGTGTTTCGTGTCGATCGATGACACAATATTTTAGAAATTACTGAGTAGACTGATAGTATTTGGATTACATTTTACGAGCAAGGAACATTATCAAGCATAATTGATCTGGTATAAAAAAAAAACAAAGAACGCTCGTATAGCAAAACCTTGTGATGTGAAACCGGTGTGGTAGATGCAAGTGAAAAGAGGCTTGTCGATAATCGGAGAAGTTTCTCTTATGTTTATATAAAGTACTTTTGGTTCGAGGACGAACCTTTGCTTTAAGGGGGATGAGAACGTCACGCACTCCTCCTCCGCTCTCAACTATGCGAACTACATGTTTGTTATTATATGAGTTGTTACGATTTGACCTGATGAATTGACATACTTATCTCGTGCACTGATGGCGCTTATATACCTATTTTTGTGCATTAATGATGCACACGAACTTGTTTTGTGCACCGACGTTGCACAGTTAATAATATTTGGTATCGTTTTGTGCCAATAATCAAATTTATTATATTGCGCACTTTTCCTTCCTGAAATGCATTGATGGTGCATTTCTAGCTAAACATGACTCTCTTGTGAGGAAGTGCATTGATGGTGCGCTTTCTCCCTCCCTTAATGTTATATCTTTGGATCCTTACTTGTCATCTCCGTTCTCTTTTTGCGCTATTTTTCCCTTGTGTTGGAAGTTGTGGATGTTGGTTGCGAGAAGTCAAGTCGGTTGAGAAAAATTGAATTGTAGAGAGTGCAATTTATTTAAAGAGAAATTTAAATCTTCGGGACGAAGATTTGTTTTAAGGGGGGAAGTCTGTAACACCCGTATATTTGAGGGATTATTTACTAAGGGCGTTACTCTTTTAATGAAGTGTCGGAGATTAAAATTGGGTTTGATTATAAGACATGAGATTTTATTTGAGGGTTTATAAGTTTTTACAAATGAAAATAAGGTTTAATTAATTATCTAGGTATCAAATGACCCTTTTGCCCTCCTTTGCATCCTTAACCTAAATACTACGTAAACCCGTTTAAACCTTTTATTTTCATACGTACATCACCGTCATCTTCATCATCTTCACCGCGCAATCGTCCTCCATGGCCGCCCTTTTCATCCCTTCGCCACGCTCGACTCTTCAACCCGTTTTTGACGAAATATACACTATCGGACTCCCCTCTTCCTCCTCTACATAAAGGTATAAGTCTTGACTCATTTTATTCAGGTCTTACGGATGTCGAATTCTCGTAATTGATTCATATGTCTCCAATATATGCGAGTCTTATATCTTTTGACCATGGTAGTATTGGGTTTATAGTTCATTTTGAGTAAGTCATGGGTAGGATGTCATTTGGGAGTTGTACTCGAGTTTTACGTTTGTTTTGTTGGGCTTGCGTTATAGTGCAGGTGTGTCGTTGTTGTCGTGTTGATGTTATTGTTGTTGAGGGTTGCTATTTTTGTTGGTTTCGTTGTACGTCGTTGTTGTACTTGGTGATGTTGTGGTTGTCGTTGATGTTGGCGGTGTGGGTGCTTGGTCTCGTCGGTGTGAGTGCTTGCTGTTTTCATTGGGAATTTATGTTGCGATGCCGTGAGTATTAGCTATTGGTGGTCTCTAGCAGTTCAATGGCATCAAGTTGGCATCTCAATGGCATCAAGCTGGCATCTCAATGGCATCTTGGGAATTGCTATTAGAATTTACGTATTATATGCCGAGGTATCATGATTAACTATCATGGGTGGTTTAAGTAATATTTTGGTTAAGATTGGTGGTTCAGTTTACTAATGTAAATGTCATTTGGCCTTATCTAGTTTACGGGTTAAAGGAAGTTCGATAGTACACATATATTTAATTAAGGAGAGGTTTACCGTTGGTTGAAGGTAAGAACATTGTCCCTCATAAGCTTGAGCTTCATTTCATATCATGATAATCCTTCGTATTCAACTTTGCTTCGATTCGTTGCTCACATTCTCTATTTTGAATATCTATCGCCTATTGTCATTCATTATCTGTTTTGATCACCTTTCGAGCATCCATTGATTTCTTACATTGATTATTCTTGTTGATTATCTATTGATATTCTTGTTCCGGCTTTGGCCGTTTATAAATCAAGCTACTATGCGCGAATAATGTACTTAAGACGGATTAAAGATGTATCTAAATATATACAACTATACGTGTATTATGATGTTTAAACCACCTAGAGCGATTAACCTCTGATCAAGGTATATGTAGCTAGGTCGGAGATCAGCTACCGGTCTCCTAAATGACTTCCTCTTAGGGACTGTGCGTCCTACCGTCCCCCTAGGAGGGGTGTGCACACTCGGGTCTTTAGGATCGTTTTATTTTCGATGCTCTAGTGTTGGATCGGCTTGGGGTAGGACCCTTGCGCAATTAAAATATTTAAAGAAAGTTAAATAAGATTATTGTAGTGATGAATACCCCTTACGCGCTCTACACGACTCGTACCTTTAGCACAAGAGTCGCGTCCACCGAATTGCAGTATTTTTGTGCCGCTGATCTGAGCACGACTCGTGCCTTGAGGAGCACGACTCGTGCCAGGTTCCGTTTCAGGCTTTTGCCTCCTTTTGCGTTGCTAATCTAATTAATTTTAGCTATGCGCCATCAAGGCGCGTATCTTAATTCTTTTCATTGCTTTTTGTTCTTTCTCAGCACGTGCTGACGTTCTGTTTTCTGGTTTGTTCCCTACTTTATTTCTGGGGCCTACGTCATTCTCGATGGCGTAGTTGACTGGTTTTGAAGTGGTTGCTTGCTAGTGGGGATGTCGTCGTGCATGCTGGGGAAAGTTCGTACGATTTGTATATGGATTTAAGTTTTGAGAGCTGTAGTTCGGCAATTTAAGTCTTCCGCTGTCTTTTTCTTTGTTGGATTATTTATTATGTCGTAAATTGGATAATAATAGCCTTGCAATTGACTTGGTAGTCAATTGCGGCATAACAATCCTAAATAAAGTTGTTTTATCGTTAGTAAAAATTAGGGTTGTTACAGTTGTGGGGGCTAATCCTTCTCTTGATACGATGTTAGGCTATTTCAATAGGATTTAGGGAAAGAAAGGTCGTGATACACTTTTGTTGTGCAATTGGCCTGGGCACAAAATTCAGAAGCGTATAATAACAATAACAAACAACAATAGAAAAGATCACACCAAGATTTAATGTGGTTCACTGTCAGCGTGATAGCTACGTCCATAGGGGCTAGAAATCGATTTCACTATGGTGGGGATCAGATTTACAGATACAAGATGAATTGAGCATCTCTCTAGATCTGCTAGTCTAAGAACTCCCCTTTGTGTTGCTCTCTCACTAATTCCCTTCCCACAATAAGCTAGAGGAGTTGAGTTTTTACATATTAACCAACTTACCAAAAGACCTAATGGATGTAGGAAAGCAATAACTAGTAAATCTCCCAAAACACTCTAAAAGTAATTAGGAAAGAGGAAACCTGAAGAAAACATTTTCTTGTTTCTTTGCTCTTGTTCTCGACCACACTCATCACCAATATAATGATATCTATCAATTTGCGAGACTCAATAATTGCGACGTTCTAGTCATAATTTCAACAATGTCTTGTTGGGCCCCTGCGTCCGACGACTACCAATTCATTCCTTAATTGTGTTTTGGTTTGTGAGAAAATATTTTTTAAAAAAAGAAAGGAAATTTGGGGGTGTTACAACCTCGACCCTCAATTGGCTTTAATCCACTTCTAGGCTTGGTCTACCCTTCATCGGCCAGTCACAGTCTCTATGATACTCAAATCAAGCCCTCCCAATATTCAATGGCTTTCATCTTTCTTTTTCAAGCCAGATTAAATCACTAAATCCTACATCCAAGCCTTACCATGCATATCATTTATTCCATGTCTATGAGCCTAAAATTTCAAAGCCTTCAATCTCACATATTTCACTGAACCTTCATTTCAGCCTTGCCTACCCCTACCCCTCACTTAGGGTCCTCGTCACAAGATTTGAATCACAAACTGTTTTGTTATACATTGTTCATATTCTCATGGATTACAGTAGTGCGTTCAATTCAACATCATCAGTTACTTTTTACCGAACACAAGAAATAAAAATCAATTTCAAATGAAGGAGATTTAGACCAAAGATGTTGCCAAAGATATCTAGTACTCTATGTTAGGCATCTATGTTCGACTCTAAGCTTGGGAGCTTCTATGTCAAGTGAAGAAAGAGAATATAATCCATTCTCAAATGCACACACGACCAATTTTGCCTCTTTTCTGTAAATAGTTTTATCACCATGTAAAACACAAGAGTCTAGCTCTATCTATACATTTCATGTCCTCTCATGCATTAAACACGTTTGCATTTATTTACGCATGAATGTCTAAATGCCAAGACTCTGTTAAGGTCGGATTGTGTTGCATTTTCTAAAGTCTCCACGAGTTACACTTGTTGCATGCATGTCATTAGTTCACTTGCATTTAGCGTCTCATGTTCATCACAATTCAAAAACACTATTCAAAAGCAAAATGATGAGCGCAATACAAGGATAATAGAAAAAACCCAAAAGCTCTCAAGCTTAGGGTTAATCTACACCATGTCTCTACCAAGGTTCACAAGCCGTTAGAGAGCAGAGCACACATGAAGACCTTTCTACTTTCTTACCTCGATCATTACTACTCAATTTGAGCACACTTTGGACTGTCTTGACAATCGCAAGAAATCAAGATCTCAGTCCCCAAAAATACGAATATTGTACAAAAATAAAATTCTTTCGTCAAGTACAAATAGTTTACTAGACTATAAAACTAACACACTTTGCAAAAACATGTAGTCAAGAGACCTTGAAAATTTTGCAGTCCCCAGACCATAAATGTTCCAATACAGCTGTCACCAGACTATAAATATCCAGTTCAATTCAGTAGTCGCCAGACTGTAAATGTTTAAATTCTGCAGTCGCCAGACTATAAATTTCAACTTCAATTCAGTAGTCGCAAGACTATAAATTTTCAAGTGCAGCAGTCGAAAGACTATAAAAATCAAGTGAAGGAGTCGATAGACTATAAAAATTTAATTTTCCAGTCGATGGAGTATAAATGACGACTTATCCTAGATGGCAATTTCGCCCATTTAGGATAACATTCTACTACGCGTCACCTCGTTTCGGATGATAACTTCACCCATCCGGAATGTCACGCATTTTTGTCAACAACGAAGCTATGTGAATGCCTGTTTCGAGTGGTTACTACGCCCATTCTAAATAGGCGAAATCTATCAACAGTGCGCAAAGCATGTCTTAAATGACAACTTTGCCCATTCAAGATACCTATCTTACACATTTCGATTGATAACTTCCCCCGTTCGAGATGGTTACTTTGTCATTTTTCTCGATGCTTTATATGACTTAGACTAACCCTCTGTGTTCATATTTTGCATCCAATTGCATATGCGTTTGTTTTGTGAGTGTGATCCTTTGACCTTCATTTTCTCAAAGAATCGGTCAAAGTGGGGGCTCCTGTGCACACCCTACTTGGGGCCTTTGCTTATAGTGCCCGATGATTAAAAGTGGATTTAACACCATAATCGGTTTTGTATGCCTTCGAGATTTATACTCGGGTTAAGGTCCAAATTGCCGCTTGATTTAAAGACTACTTGACCCCAGTGTTGTTTGGATTAAATGTATTGAAGGATAGTATCTCATCACTTTGACCCAATTGGAGTGAACATTCATTATATTCAGCTCGATTGTGCAGTATTGATTTTAGGTGTGTGGACCTTAGTAGCTTGATGTCCTTTGACATCCTAGTGGCATTTAAGTGAGTTTTTCTCACTCACGGCATATACTGGAGTTTGTTACACAAATTTCCCCGTTCACACTCTTACTTTATCCGAGTAAAGGTCACTTTCCCATTTTCATTTCATCATTCATCTCCTCGTATTTTCCATCATTTTTTCAGCCATTATCTCCCCATTATTTTCCCATTATCTTCATACATTTATCTTTTGCATTTGATATTTTCCTTCCATCATTTTCACACCCACATTATCTTATCATTTTGTTTTCTTGGGGGCTAAACTTAGGGTAACCTAACCTAGTTAGTTTCCTATATAAGGAGTTCTCATTTTTATCATGACACACACAAGAAAAACCTAGGGAGAATGCCACGCCGCTAGCCATTAAAAACCATTTTCATTTATCCTTGTTCTTAACCTTGAGAACAAGGGCACGACACATACTATAACATCACACTGTCATATACAAATACGCGGAATCGTCCACCATAGCGCGATCACCACTTCGAAAGTAAAGACTCGATCGTTGGGTCAAGTGGATGAAACGGCTCGCGAGTAAGGGTTGGGCTCCTTGGCATACAAAATCGAGATCCACGAGACATCGCAAGTAAGTCCTGAGATCTTTTAACAAATAGATAAACATTTTTTTCTCAAATGGTTTTCTTTTAAAAATGATCTCGCTTATAATGAAATACGCATGTTTGGTTTTGCATATGTTCCGTAAATTTACGTAGTACGTTTTATAGTTGTTCTTTTGACATTGTTTGCTTATCATGCATGTTAGAATAGTATATAGCATGTACGGTGGTTTCATGTACTCCGTATGTATATGAGCATATGTTATGATTATGGTGAATACTTTGCATACATGTGTTGTTTGTATAAGCATGAATTTTTTCTTTACGCATAAATTTCATTCGTTTTGCATGCGACGTGTTATGTGTATCCGTCGTCGATTAATTACTTTTAATTTATCATGGATCAGTTAGTAGAGACCGTCGACCACGACGGACGGCTTGAGTGCCTAACATTTTCCCAACCCGTAACCTTGCGCAAACCCATTTTAGGTTTGTGGATTCCTAGAAAGAAAAACTCACTGACGACTCCTAGTCAATAGCAATTCATTTAAGGAGGGCGGATCGGCCCACCCGGCCGGTACGGTACCTCACAGTTTTCTTGGGTTATGCAGTTTTTAATTCAAAGGGTTTTGAACTTGTTACACTACAGTTTGTGAGTTGTAGTACTTAACATAATGGTCATAGTTATATGCTCACTGTTTCATAGTTGTGAATTAAAAAGGCTCCAGACACGACAGGCACGGTAATCGTCCCAGCGCGTCTCTTGCGGGCGCGGCTCACTGGTTTGTCATGTAATTTTCAAATAGTCGTATCTCCTTTATTACTTGGCCAAAGAAGGCTTATGAGCACTTTACAGAAAGTTAAGATCATGAAATTTCACCTTCGAGATGTTTCATAGTAAAACTCCAAGTAGTTTGAGAGATATGAGGCTCCAAAGTTGACCCTTGCGTAATTCAATTCCAAATTGCTTCGAATTGCTACATTTTCAATCAAAACGTTGCACAATCACAATATAATATGTGTGGACCATAATCAACATAATAACATTGTAATGGTGGATCAAGTTTGGCCTAGTGGTTAGGAACTCAACCTGTATGGGGGTTGTCACGGGTTCAAATCCTCATACCCCCACTCCCGCAGCCTTAGCTGCTCCTTTGTACCAAAAAAGTAAAATAATAATAACACCGTAATCGTCTTGTAAATCGTATAAAATAGCAATAGAAACTCTAATTCATCAATATCTTAGTGATATACATGTGTTTGATCATGTAATTGTTTCTACATGAAATTTATATATCTTAGGGATATATAAAGTAAATTTGTTTTACATAAAAATCTAGATATCTCGATAAGTTTTTTTTTTTTTTTGTGTGTGTAAATTTGTTACTTAATGATCTTAGTGATCATTGGTCATATACAAACTAGTTTTGTATTAAGTTTATTAGAATTATTATCATATGTGTTATGATTGTTTTCTATTGGTTTATTTTATGTAAATTCTTTGTCCATCAAAATTATAAATCTAAGTTTTATATTCGTTCATGCTAATTAAGTTGATTAGTGAACTTCGAGAGTAATCAATGTTTTTTGTTTCATTGTGAATTGAGCATTAGCTGCTAACTATTCTTTTTTCCTATGTAGTTTATAAGAAAGTGGACTACATTTGCATATATAGTTTGACCCTTCAATGACTTTTGTGGACATCAATGGTGCATTCTCGATACGTCGTGATCGGTCATGACATAGCAATGACAAACACGTCCTCCATGAGAATTGTCATCTCATATTCTATCGAGCGAATTTGTTTCTTCGATACAATACTCCCTATACATTTACGGTGCGATGTTTATTTTTCAACAATTAATTTGTCGATACTCTGGATTCTAGCTAATGCATTTGATATATAATGATTGCAATTGCGAGGAGTAGCGAATAGAGATGTTTTATCCATAGCGGTAAAACAAAAGGGGAAGTTCAAGAAAGGTGCGGGGAAGGGTAAGAAACCCGCGCGTGTCAAAGGAAAGGGACAAGTTGCTAAAGGCAACAATTCTATGTCAAGTACCACGTCCTGGGTATTAGACACTGGATGTGGATCTCACCTTTGTAATCACTTGCAGGGGCTGACGAAGGCACGTCGGCTGGCAAAAGGTGAAGTTGACCTCCGTGTCGGGAATGGAGCTAAAGTAGCCGCCGTATCTGTAGGAACGTATATTCTGTCATTGGCCTCAGGGCTAGAGATGTATCTAAATAATTTCTATTTTGTATTAACTTTAAGTAAGAATATAATTTCCGTTTCTGTGTTAGACGTTGAAGGTTTTGAATTGTCAATACGAAACAACTGTTGTACCTTCTTGTTTAATGATATGGTGTACGGAGCTGCCAAATCTATAAACGTCATTTATTTTTTAGATTTTACAAATAAAGTCTATCATGCATGTAACGAACAATGATGAGTCAGACTGAGATTCCTGATTCATTCTGGGTTTTTGCTCTCCAAACTGCCACTTTCACACTCAATAGAGTCTCGACTAAATCAGCTCCAAAAACTCCGTATGAGTTATGGAGAGGAAAAGTTCCAAACCTCTCATTTATTAAGATGTGGAGTTGTGATGCATATGTCAATAACAAGGTTGAAATTAAGTTTGCACAAAGATCTGATAATTGTCTCTTTGTAAGTTATCCTGTACAGACTCGAGTATATTACTTCTACAATCGTCTAGAGAAAAAAGTTTTTGTGTCTCGAGATGCTGTCTTTTTTTTTTAGAAAAGAAATTTATTTCTAAAAGACAGAGTGGGAGAAAATTTGAACTTAGTGAAGTTCATGAGCCACAACTGCAAAATGAGGCTCAGAATGTTTTGCCAGAAGACATTCCTGAATTGTCTTACTCTGTGGTTCCATTTTCCACTCCTAGAAGGTCAGGCAGATCAATCCACCCACTAGATCGATGCTTAGGTGTGATCGAGGATGGTGGTGATCACTTTTTTCTTCGAGAAAGAAATGAGCCTGCAACCTCCAGAGCAGCCATGACTGGACCGAATTCTGCTAAATGGCTAGAGGCGATGAAATCCGAGATAGATTCCATGTACGAGAATCAAGTATGGGACTTGGTTAACTTGCCTCAAGGAACCAAGGTTCTTCAGTGCAAATGGATCTTTAAGATGAAGACCGGCATGGAAGGAAATTAAGATATTTTCAAAGCTCGATTGGTAGCTAAAGGTTTCACGCAAGTTCATGGTTTAAACTATGACGAGACCTTTGCGCCAGTTGCAATGCTTAGATGTATTCGGATAATATTAGCGATTGCTGCTTTTCATGATTATGAGATATGGCCAGGCGTTGGAACCATCGGTTCAACCATGTGATAAAAAAAAATGGTTTCACCCGAAGTGTCGAGAAACCTTGTTTATACATGAAATTTAGTGGGAGTAAAGTAACTCTCCTAATCCTATATGTAGATGACATATTACTCATTGGGAATGATATCCCCAAGCTTAACTCCGTTAAGGATTGCTCGGGAAACATTTTTAGATGAAGGATTTACGAGAGGCGCAAAGCATCCTAGGAATTCGGATCTATAGAGAGAGATCAAAAAGAATACTAGCGTTAAGTCAAGAAACTTATATTGATAAGATTCTTGATAGGTTCAATATGAAAGACACTAAAAGAGGGTTTTTACTTATGGGAAGTGGAATAAATCTGAGTAAAGCTCAGTGTCCAACTTAACCTAAGGATATTAAACGCATGAAATCGATACCTTACGCTTCCGCAATCGGTTCGATCATGTACGCTATGATGTGTACGTGGCCAGGCGTGTCATATGCTTTGAGTATGACAAGTCGTTACCAAGCCAGTCAAGGTGAAAGCCACTGATAGCCGTTAAGAACGTCCTTAAATACTTGAGAAGGACTAAGGACACGTTCTTAGTCTTTGGAGGGGATTCTGAGGTTCGTGTAAAGGGTTCCACGGATGCTAGTTTCCATACAGATCGAGATTATTCAAAATCTCAATCAAGATATGTTTTTACACTAAATGGTGGAGACATATGCTGGAAGAGCACCAAACAATCGGTGACTACGAATTCTATAATGGAGGCTGAGTATATTGTAGCGTCAGAAGCTGCAAAAGAGGCAGTTTGGATACGGCAGTTCCTGGAAGGGTTAAATGTAGTCCCTTCAGCATCGGATCCTATTGCAGTCTATTGCGACAATAGTGGAGCAATAGTTTAGGCTAGAGAGCCTAAGTCAAGTGACAAATCTAAACATGTACTAAGAAAGTTCCATGTAATTAGAGACTTTGTGGAACGGGAAGATATATCGATTTTTAAGGTTAGGATAGACGATTATATCGTTAATCCTTTAACCCAAGCTGTTGTCACAGGCTAAACACAATGGTCATGTTGCCTCAATGGGTTTGAGGCGTATGCCTATTATGTGTTAGATTATATGATGTAAATTAATAAGTGTATAAGTTTTTACATATATATAATGAATAAGTTCACTGTTTTAAGTTTTAATAAACTTTTCTTTTAGTTCAGTTTTTGATGAAATTCTGAATTATATATTATATACTTTGTTAATTCCTAATAGGTCGTGGAGACGATTTGAATCCTATTAAGTGAACAAGATTAACATCATATTTTGTCTCTAGTCATAAAATGAGGTGACGTCTCAATTGACTAGATTGTAAGTCGGTTGATGACTAGTTCAATAGTCATAGGTTCATGGAGATGAATAACCGATTACATAGACAGGCTGTAGAAGACACCCTGTCAGACATTTAACCAATTATACAACCTTTATGCCTGGTCGTGGCAAGGTAATCTATATTATTCCTATTAGTCGAATCTTTCGACCTGAGATTATTTGTCTGAGTTTATACAGCAGGTGGTGACTTTGATTTAGGTCCTAAGTCGTGCCGTAAAAGGAGGCTAAAAGGGCATCTATTGGGTCATTACCAACTGCGGTATTCATTGTAGCATACATACGACAAACCAAACTGTTGTTGAAAGTTAATGTAGTGTAATGGATACCTGGACTTATATCATTAGCCGCGCTAACCAAATTGTGTAAAGTTGGAGTCTGTGAGGTAGCTAGTGAGCGGATTTCGCAGTACACCACCAGAATGTGCATATATGTGACATAACATGCACGCAAGATTTTGGAATTTGAGATGTATATGTGGTCCTTATTGCCTTTATGCTGCGGTGTAAGGTTTGAGATATGTTAAAGGGTTGTAAGACTTGTAACTTGTAAGTCTTTAAATCTGTTGTTTTTATCATCTATGCCAACTGCTAGCCTTTAGTCCATGTTTCTGAGTCACATGTTCTTGGATGGAGCAACAGTTATATTGATTGGCAATCCTCTTCATCTTTTTTTAACTTTGTCAAATTTTAACATGTTTGACTACCTGAAACCCCTCTAATTGAACTTGTGACCAGTGTTCTCTGATTGCTGGCCAACTTACATCCAGTCTCTCATCCGTTACTTGGATAATTGCTGGTGGATCTCTCGGTCATGCCATTATACTACTTTGGATTCTATTGACATACAGGTAAACTGTTTAAACTTGTTCATTAGAGGACCTCATTGTTCGGTTGAAAAATTATTCTGAAATCCTATCTATATTTTGGTGCAGCACTACTACTGGAGTTCTTGGGATAGTTTACCCTCTCTTGATGGCTACACTACTTGGGATTGGCGACGGAGTGCTAATGACACAAATCAATGCGCTGTTGCGCAAGCTCTTCAAACATGACATGGTAATTTAACAACCTTTTACCCTTGACCTAATTTAGTCTAATTTGATTCAAGAACAACCTTTCAAGTCCAGCTCTACTGCCTCTTTCCACTTCATATCTTAGTCAAAGATATTTTTTAGTTTGATCATACTTTACCATCGTATGTTTTCAAGATAATATCTAAATTTGTTTTCCTCCAACACCAAAAAAAATAAAAAATAAATAAAGATTAGTTGAACTATGAGACACAGACCATGGTATGCTTTGTCGACTCCACCCTTGTTATTGCCTTTTTCTTTTAGGGATTGATCTTATAAGGAAGCGGTTCGCAGTGCTGTCAAATTTGTTCCCTTGTCAGCTTTCGGGGCAATATAAGTCCCTGTGTTCTCATATGAGACCGATGGGAAGGCGGTTAGAACTTGGGAAATACATTGAAAAATGAGTATATGTCTTGTTAGCAGATCTTGAGTTGAGCATGTTTTTTAAGTCTTGGATAAATCTTGAGTTGAGCATGTTTTTTAAGACTTGCATCTGTTTCCAAGGTATTTGCTATCCTCTCGAATGAACTTTTGCATTCACTGTTTACTGTGTAGGAACAATCTGTTCCTTTTTTTTTTTAAATAAGATGGACTTTCAAACAAGTTACTCAAATAGGATAAAGGGGACATAAGCATGAATAAGGTTGAAGGTAGTCTTTGTTTCCTAAAGTCGAACTTTGAATGTACGTATTTTCTTGTTCCACATGTACTAGAGTCAAATCTGAAATTTTGACGTCTGAGGTGAGAACATGTTTTTTTTTCTTTTCTTCATATTAACCGCTTATGTTTAATTAGTCTTATCGTGATTGTTTGTTAGATGGGATAATATTGTTGAGATTGCCATTCTTTAGAGGCTATTAGCTCAAGGTGGAAGAGCATGTGCATTTGCACAAAGATGTGGGTTCAAATCCCATATAGCCTATGAAACAAAATGATGTTACGTGACATTAATATATAGTGAACGAGACTAATATTTAATATGGCTAATAGGTTAATTTTCGGCTTCTAGTTTGTGATGGATGTTCGCAAATGTCGTCTCTAATTTGAGATGGAAGTAGTTGATCGTCTCAAAATTCGAGACGGAAAAATTATTTATTCCATCTCTAATTTGAGACGGAAGTTTGAATCCGTCTCTAACCTATTTGAGACGGATATCCAATTTCGTCTCAAATTTGAGACGGATCTGAAATCCGTCTCTAATAAATTTGAGACGAGGCTTTTTTAGACGGATCGTATTCCGTCTCTAATCCGTCTCTAATCACAGTTTGAGACGGATTTCCTTCACAAAAATCCGTCTCTGTTTAGCTTTTTTCTTGTAGTGTGCATGAAACAAGGCAAATAAGTCATGAAGGGATTGTCCACCCACATCAGGGTATAATATCTTTGGGCCACTCGAGGAATTATGACAGGAAATGCGTGGCCACGCTCGGAAAAGGTTTATGATAGATATTCCGGTCAGACAGTCAAAATCCAGATCGAGAAAACCACTTTTGATAATGATCCAATGCAAGTTCGACCTGAAAGATACTTCGCATTGAGTGGGAGATATAACGGACAAGAGAATCGGTAGCGCATGACTTATCTCGGACAAGTGGGAGATTGTTGGAGTAGGTGTCCTCCGACAATAATGCGTTGACTAATAAAAAATAATTAGGAGTAAACTTGGGATATATAGAATATACTAAGTCAGTTGATTAACTTAAATCGATAACGGTTGGCTGGGTAGAGTTTGACGTTATTGTCGTTTGACGGCGGTAATCAACTGATCCCTCTCGGTCACACCGGTAAAGATAGTTTCTGCAAAAGATATTATATTTGTATTTAATACAATATAGTATAAACCCTAATATTTCAGTTAAAGAGTTAACTGATTATATCGGATAGTGTTTTGCGAGTTCTGAACTCTGGTCGTAGAAATTACGATTTTTTGTGTGCATTGTCAATATAGACAATTAGCTAATTAAATTACAAATAGTTGTAATTTAGCTAAAACGATGTAATTATTAATTATTTTATAATGATGTAATAATTAACAAACACTTAAAGAAATAAGTGTACAAATTATACCCAAATTGTAACATAAGATGTTAAAGCGTGTATTTAG
Organism: Spergularia bocconei; assembly: GCA_963457585.1. Taxonomy (NCBI): domain Eukaryota; kingdom Viridiplantae; phylum Streptophyta; class Magnoliopsida; order Caryophyllales; family Caryophyllaceae; genus Spergularia; species Spergularia bocconei. Next base: position 10,258,485 of record OY734951.1, on the reverse strand, counting down.
TAAGGGAAAAATAGTCATTTTGCTACCACACTATATATAATGTGTTTTATGGTCACAGCACAAAACAACACATCATTATTCACATATTGATTTTAGAGAGAGAGAAAGAGAAATTTTCCATTTTTCTCTCTAAAATTCAGCCAACTTCAAACACCATTAAGATCAAGTTTTCTTCATTGCATTTCAATGAAAACTTGATCAAAACACTTATCTAACCCTAGAACAACATTAGCTAAAGTGTTAGCTAATTTTATTTTGATTTTAGGGTTTTATTCACCTATTTATACTAGCTTATTTTGGGTGAATTTTGGAGAGCTACTTTGGTGGATCAAGGGAGGAGGTTTCCTAACTTGGAAACTCAAGATTAAGGAGGAGGATCCCCATAAATTAGCAGCTCAAGATTCTTCATTTGAAGGAAGGTCAAAATTCCTCTTGATTAAGGTATAAAAACTTGTTTTATACACCTTTTCTTGCTTTAATCTTACATGCAACTAAAGATCATGAGCTAAACTTAATTAGGAGTAATTAATTACTAATTAGAGGAGTCTAATTAGAGGCTAAATAACTTTAATGTGGTATCAGAGCGTGGATTTAAGTTGCATGTTAATTTTAACCTTTAATTAGGTTAATTAGTAACTTAATTAATTTTTAATGATAAAAGTTGGTTTTATCATACAAACTAAAGTTGCATGTGATGTTTTGGGCATGTGGATGCTCCAACCGATGGTATTTTAGGAATTTATTTGCTAATTTTGCTTATTTTTTGTTGTTTTTACAAGATTTGTGCTATTTTCTAATTAATTGGTAATTAGATTAACATGCATGTTGATTTTGTTAATTTAAGAATTTATAATTTTTCCAGAATTATAATAAGTATAATTTCCAGAAATTATTTCATAATTTTATTGACCATTTGTTATTAGTTAGTAATAATATATATGGTGGAAAATTGATTACTTAAGAGAAAATGATGCACTCCTAAACACCCTTAATACAGAAATTGATGCACTACCAAGTCACTTCAAGAGATGGTTTTAATTTCCAGAAAATTCAGAAAATTTACTCAATCTCAATAACTAAATTCTCGATGGATTTTAGGATTATTGTTGTTTTTGAGGATATGGGGTTTTCTTGAGAACTAGCTAATGAAAATCCGCAAGACAAATAATCGAGCTTAATTGTTAAATGAGGAATTAGGAAAAGACTGAAGAACAGAGCAGTCTGTAACACCCCGTACTTTTTGAGAATTTATCTAATTTTTTTTTTTTTTTGTAAAATGGTAGCTTTTATTCATCCACAAGGGGCAGAAAAATAAAAGCGAGGTGATTTTACAAAAAATGAAACCCACTAAGAGCACAGGAGCTCCTACATTACATTCAAGCTCTCAACAATTTCGTCATGAAACTGATGTTTAGAAGCAGCTAGCAAACGTACACTAACAACATACTTAATTCGATCAATAATCCAATCCTTGCTGTGAGCTTGGTCCATGAAAATCCTCACATTTCTCTCATACCATATCATAGCAACTGTAGCTGTGAGGCTAGCACAGTACCACTTGAACCTCCAATGCTTAGCATGCTTCCTTTGTATTCCCCATTGCAGTTCTCTTCTCAAACTCCATGCATTCCTTTTCAGACCATTCCAAATCAGAATTTTTTGCCAAACAGCCTTTGCAAACTCACAACTAAAGAAAAGATGATGGTGTGACTCAGCATTTGCTTTACAGAGGACACACCTGTTTACAATTATCATACCTCGTCTTATTAGATTATCAATAGTTGGAAGTGCTTTTTGAGTTGCCATTATGCATAAGAAGCTGTATCTGGGCAGACTAGCAACATTCCAGATCACTCTTTCCTCTTTAAACTTGTCATGATGGGTTCTGAAGTTATCATAGGCAAGCTTTAGACTGTATTTACCACCCTTTGTCCACGAATTTACAGCATTCTCCGCAGCCATAGCATCACCTGTCATTTCCAAAATCTCATCTCGTACATTTAGAATTCCTTTCCAGCTCTCAGCATCATTAACTTCCTTATTCACTCTCCAAATGCTGCCTCTTTTGATTTTATAAGCTGCAGTCCATTCATACCATAAGCCCTGTTTCTCATTGCAAACTCTCCAAATCCACCTTGATATTGCTGCTTTATTCCAAGATAATAATTCCTTGACACCAAACCCTCCTTCCTTTTTTGGAGAGCAAGAGGATTTCCAACTCTTGAAGGTTAGTTTCCTTTTACCCTCATCTATACTCCAAAGAAAGTCCTTGCAGCTTTTTTCAATCTGTTGTACAATGTGCTTTGGAAGAAGAAAGCTCGAGCACCAGAAATTTTCAATACCAAAGATAATGGAATTGATAAGCTCAATCTTTCCAGCATATGAAAGCATGTTGTTCGACCAGTGGTGAATTCCAGCTCTGATTTTGCTTAAGAGAGAAATATACATGCCAGAGAGAATTCTGCTCGAGTTGAGAGGAATACCTAAGTACCTGAAAGGAAGTGTCCGCTCTGTAAAACCAGTGTTATTCAGAATAAGACTCTTCACTGCAGGATCAACTCCCCCAAAATAAATTTCCGTCTTAGCAGGGTTAGCTTGAAGACCTGATATTTTAGCAAACAAGTCTAAGCATTCTGTTGCAGCAGCTACTGATGGAGAATCACCTCTTGTGAACAGCATAAGGTCATCAGCAAAACTCATATGAGTAAGCTGAATTCTAGAGCATTTTGGGTGAAATGAGAAATTTTTCTTCTTGGGACTGGTTCTCATGTACCTTGAGAAAATCTCCATGCATAAAACAAACAGATAGGGTGACAATGGATCACCCTGTCTTATACTACATTTGCCTTTGAAAAATCCCTGATTTGAGCCATTAATTTTCAGTGTAAACCAGGTGCTAGTTATGCATCCCATGATCCATCTTATAAATACTTTAGGGAAATTCAAAGCCAGCAGCATATTCTCCACAAAACTCCAATTCACAGAATTGAATGCCTTCCTAATATCCACTTTCATCAGACATCTGGGGGAAATGTACTTCCTACCATAACCCTTTATAAGAGCTTGTGAGACCAAAATATTGTCAAAGATGCATCTATTCTTCACAAAAGCTGTTTGCTCATTACCCACAAGCTCAGGGAGCACCATTTGCAGCCTGTTGGCAAGAATTTTGCTAATCAGCTTATATAAAGTTGTGCAACAGGCAATGGGCCTATATTCAGTAACATTTGTAGCATTAGTCTTCTTAGGAATGAGAGCAATAACTGTGGTATTGGTCTGTTTGTCCATTTTCCCAGTTTGAAAGTAGTGTTGAACTGCTCTTGTGACATCCTTAGCAATTACTCCCCAGGAATGTTTAAAAAAACCTGCTGAGAATCCATCATGCCCTGGGCTTTTATTGGAGTGAATAGTTTTCAGGGCATCAAAAATATCTTTCTCTGTGATAGAAGCTGTCAAAGCATTCTGCCATTCATCAGAAACACATGCTCCAGAGCTAATGAACTTCATATCCAAAGGATCAACTCTTTTCTCAGTCCCTAATAAGTTTTCATAGTATGCAATGAAAGCCTGAGCAATGCCAGCCTGATCAGTATATGATTTCCCATCCATTCCTACTACCTTATTAATAAGATTGTGATGCTTTCTGACTGCAATTTTTGCGTATAAGTAGCTAGAATTGCAATCCGAAAGCTTCAAGTCAGTTATCTTTGCTCTCTGTTGGAGCATACTCATCTCTGCTTTCTTTATGCAACAATACTTTTCCAGTAAACCTTTCTCCTTCTCTAAAAGAGTAGCATCTCTTAGATTGGCCTGAATTTCTGCTTGGCAGTTTCTCAGGTCTGCCCTGCTGTTCTTAACTCTATCAGTCAGATTTGAGTACTGATCCTTGTATAAACCTGAGAGAGCTAGTCTTACCTTTTTGAGCTTGAAAAAAATTCTGTGCAAAGGAGAACCAGCAACAGAAGTACTCCAAGCTTCAGCTACTATTCCATCATATTGAGGATTTTCAGTCCAGCAATTAAGGAATTTAAAAGCCCTTTTCACTACATTCTGAGCTCCAAATTCAACCATAATGGGAGAATGATCCGAGATACCTGAGGGAAGGAATTCAGCATAGGATGATGGGAAAGAGCTCATCCATGCTTGGTTAGCAAGAGCCCTATCCAATTTTTCCCAAAGTCTGTCATCACCCCCTTGTTTATTTGTCCAAGTATATTCACAACCATATCCTTTTAGGTCATCCAAACCACTATCCACTAGACAAATGTTGAAATCTGCCATATCAAGAGTGTTTGGGGGGTTCTTACCAACTCTCTCAATATCTGATCTCACAATATTGAAATCCCCCAAGACTAGCCAGGGGAGGTTAGTCTTGTGGCTGGTGAGTTCAGTCCATAAGTCTCTTCTACCAGAGGCCTCATTTTTTGCATAGACAAAGCAAATGAGGACCTCCTGGTGAGTTAGAAGATCAACCAATTTCCCAGTAACAAGCTGTTCTGATTCCTGCAACTTCACAAAGTTGACAGTCTGTGGGTTCCAGACAATCCAAATTCTACCACTGGGACTAGATTTGTAATTATTATCACTAGCTAGATGCTTAAATATGCCTTTGGTAATTCTTTCCTTTTTATTCACTTTTATCTTGGTTTCAAGTATGCCCAAGATATCCACCTTATTACTCCACATGAATTGCTTAACTTCCTGCTGCTTAAGGGCTAGGTTAAGCCCTCTTATGTTCCATGAGGAGATTTTCATTGAGAAAGGATGTCAGGAGGAATATCCTCACCAACAACATTCTCCACCAAAATGTTATCCTCCTAGAAAGTCTCAGTTTGCAGAGCAGCAAATCCCTTTTCAAGCCTGATACTCAAGATGCCCTGACTCAGGTTAGTAAATTTGTTACAAACCACAGTGGCAGGACTTCCAGTTTTCTTTGATTTACTTTTCCTCACAACAGTTTTAAAACCCAGGTCGTCCACTTCATTTGCTTTTGGAGATGGAGTCTCAGCAGCTTTCTCTTCAAAATCAGCTTCAATTACTTGCTGCATTTGTTGAGTTTGCTGTTTAACAGGCTCATTTTGAACCACACTGACAGGCCTGTAGACCTTCTTTGGGGGCTCAGTATTTTTAGGCTTGTTGTGCCTACATTTGACAATATCATGACCCATCTTGTGACATCCCTTGCAAAAGTAGGGGACCCATTCGTACTCAATTTTCTGATCAATTTTCCCATAAGGAGTGTTCAAAGTAACATAATGAGGAAGGTCCTTTGAGATGTCAGCTTCAACCAGGACTCGAGCAAATGAAAGCCTGGTTTTATGAGTGGTGGTTTTGTCTGCATAAAGTGGCTTTCCTATTTTACTTGCAATTTTGCTCAAAGCAGGTGCAGACCAAAAGAACGGATCGAGATCAGGAAATAGAACCCAGATTGGGATGGTGGTGATCCTATCTAGGTTTTGTGCAATCAATGGGTCCCATTGCTTTAAAATCAATGATTTTCCTCCTACCATCCATGGCCCCCTGTTCAAAACTTCATCAACATCCTCCTGCGAGCCAAATCGAAAGGCAAACCAACCCTTCTTGTAGTATTGAACTGTTAGTTTTCCCCCATCCCAATTTTTGTTTACAAAATCCTGCATTTGTTGCACTGTTGGCTTCCCTCCTATAACATTTCCCACCAGAGTAAATTTCCACCTTCTCAATTCGTCCTCAACATCTTCTTCAATAATAGTTACTTCCTCAAAATGTGTACTCTCTTCACAGTAAAACAAACTCATACCGGGTTTAGGTTGAGTAACCTTTGCCCAAGTTTTTGGTGGAGCTGTTTTCTGTGTTTCAGGGTTAACATTCTGGAGTTTTTCATTTCCATTTTCAATTGATTTTCCAATTAGGGGCGGGAAATCAGTCTGAACAGCATTCACATTAATTGTAGTTTCCTTCTCCTTTGTACTAATTATCGGTGACTTAATCAATTGGTCGAGAAATTGATTCAGACTTACCGGCGTTCGCGGTTGTTTCTCCATCTGGGTTTGTGAATTCTCTGTGGGTACATCGCCGATTGCCTCGATTTCTGTATCAGATTCATCGTCTCGTTGCGCTGGTTGTTTTGGTGCTTTTGGTTTGGGTGGCCGTCCCCGGCCCCGTCCTCCTCCCGCCATGAAAGAGCTTGCGTGAGTGTCAAGCTAGGTGAAGCTCACCTGGTTCATGGTAATACACATAGAATAAAATCTTACATTGTTCTTAAAATTTATCTAATTTGGGTGTTACTAATTATATTGAAATTAGGATTTTTTGGTTTATTTTTTTAGGAAGTTATATAGTAATTTTCGGATTTTAAAAGGGTGAATATTTGTTTTGTAATCCATTAGTGATCTCGGTTGTGAAATAGATGATACAATTAAGTTTATTGAGGAGGTCTTACTTATGGAATGTTCGATTACATTCTCAATCATATGCCGTTTCGATAACTTTTTTAATCGTGAAGAAACGTTTTCTTAGTCGTTAAGTAATCTCTTAACGTAAACCCGGAACAAAATTGTGATTGTTCCATTTTATCATTTGAGGAGCTTTCCTTGGTAAATATGAAGTCAAATGACACAAGTTACAAGTACATTCTCAACTTATACAATCTCAATCTACACAATTTCAGAAGTTTGTGTGTAGCGTCAGGGTTAGAAACCGATCTTATTTCGTAAGCACGAGGTGCCGAGATTACAAAATAACTCCTAGATGATCATACCTTCGGTTGGTATCTTATTGGACCGAGTCGGGAGCTAGGTGCTTGAGTGCTTGCCGCTGATATATGCCACCCAACAGCTCCAACTTCATCACACGTTTTCTCCTTCATTTCAAAGCCAAATGAATTGAAACAAAAGCCAAAATTCATATAATCTTTTATGGCTACAACTTTGTAGAAGGTTTCGAGTCCATATTTCTTGATTATCATTACCAAATTTATCCAAAACTGTGAGGTGTCTTTCTACGCGCAGTTCTGGACCACTTCTGGTATATTGGTCATAACTCCTTCTTTTGGTAAGATCAATCCTTGGTTCTTGTTTCTATTTACTATTAAGATGTATGAAAACAAACCACAATTGGTTAATTTCATTTTCATTATGATTTAGTTGTCCAAATCATGTGCTAAAGTAAACCCTTGTTTCGTTGTTCTTCCTGTGAGTATCATGAACATAGGGTCTTCGTAATTTGATCATAACAGCCTCATTTCTTCATGTATTTAATTAAAAAATAAAACTCAAAATTGAACTTCAGTTCAATCTCTTGATGATAGGCTTTTGTAATGCTTGAAAACCTGTCGTTATGATCATCTTATAGTTCCTAGAAGTTGGATGCGCATTTAGTACTCTGTTTTGGAGCAGTTGTGGTATTTGGGCTATAAATCCTTTGATAGTTAATGAAATTTAACGTTTGATGTGTTGAAATACTCCTAAGAGGCAGTCTTACAAGTTACAGTTGGTTTTGTGTCTAAAAGGTTAGGAATCCATTACCAATTATCGTCTAAACACCAGTCCTGTGTTCTGAAACATGAAGAGGGTGCAGCCTATTGTTATATTGGATTTGGACAAGTTATACTTGGTTTCTTGGGGAGATTTTTGGTGAGTTGAATAATGATGTATAGTGATTTGATGTACCATGATTATATGGTTTGTTGGAGAATGATGTATGGAGGTTTTGGATGCTTGATTCGTAGTTTGGAGCTGTTCGGGATAGCTAAGAGCTTTATGAATTCAAAGTGGTTCTATTAGCCGATTTTGAGAAAGATTATTAAGGAGAAGTTAAGCGTGTCTGGTAAGAACATTAACCCCTCTTGAGCTTGAGCATGTTTTCATATATTATTGGTGATCCGACTTTTCAGTTCATATCTTTTACATTGCGTTTCATATATACTCTTGTCGTTTCTAAATTTTATGAAGTCGGATAGTTGAAATTCAACCAAATGAGATGGGGCTCGACCCCTCCTTTGTATATTCGATCTTTGTACTCGTCTTTGTTTGATATTTGACTTTGGTCTGAGTTGTCATATGAGATGGATTCTATGAATGTAATAATGTATCTAAGATGGATGAAATGGCCTTGTTGAATAATGTTACATCACAATCTGCTAAAGCAGGCGTGACCACTGGTCCGTCGGGGAGTTACATATACACCTCTGATCAAGGTGAAATCTGGGCAGGGTTAGCTACCAGTCGCCTATTAGACTTCCTCCTAGAAGGGTTACATCCTACTGGCTCTCTAGTGAGGGGTGTGCACACTCGGGTCTATAGGGAGGTTCAGGAGCTCTAGTAGCGTGTTGGGATAGGACCCAATCACGAAACCGGACTTTGATTGTTGATATATATATTGAACTGTTTGAATCTCAGCCTTGAGCTTTTGTTATAATTCTGTACTTGGCTTTCTTTGACTATGCGTTGCTCGATCAGCTACGTACCATGAAGGCGCGTATCTCCTTTTCCTTATTGTTCTGTATGCTTTTGAGTTCTTACTCAGCCTTTGCTGACGTTCTATGTTTGGGTTTGTCTCTACCCTATTTTGGGGCCTGTATCATTCTTTGATGATGTACTTGACATGTCTACTTGAAGTGAATTGTTGCATGGACGTTTGTGCATATCATGGGGCTAGCTTGGATTAAATGATACTCCGGTTGAGACATTTTAGTTAGTTGTACTTGTCACTTTAGTTGGGATTAGGTTTTTGTAAACTTGACTTCAGTCTTCCGCTGTCAACTCGCTATCATTTATATAAATAAGTTGGTTTAAATTTATCAGTGTTTTAGCCTTGCAGTTGACTCAGTAGTCAATTGCGGCATAACAATCCTAAATTTTTGTATTATTAAATTTGGTCAAAATTTAGGGTTGTTACAAGAAAACAGAACTAGTACAGATATGGACTTGGATGAAAATCGATTCCCTCAAATTTTCATACAAGAACTGAAAGTTTGCTCTTAGGGTAACAACACCCTCGAACAACCTTCACTATGGTGTAACCCTCCTTCTCCGAGCTGCAACTCACTCACAGATTTGGATTGGAATGCTTCTCGCATTAAGAACGAGATTCTCTCTCACTCGTGTTTTTTTTTTTTTTTCTCTAAATACTTCTTGTTTCTGATTGTATTATGTTGGCCTATAAATAGACCTTAAAGGGCAAGTTTCTGATATGCTTTTACAAAAGAAATAATAAAAACCTATGGATATGCAAAAGAAAGCTAATGGGAAGCCGTGAGCTGCTACATGCATGTTGTTGTCGGGCTGTTGTTCTTTACCTTGATACTAAGTCTTCTCCTCTCCTCCACATATTTAATTTGTTGATTTAGAGAAGTCTTCTGTTGACCAAAATATAAGCACATGTCTTCCTAGTCCTAATTTCCTAATTTGCTACGTAAATTATCCCTTGACTAGTGTCAATTTACAAAAAAAAAAATATCTTTGACACATAACAAGGCATTAGCATAATCCTACCACTAATTACTGCTAATTTAGAACTTACAAATTGCATTTTAACTCAAACTTACACACGTAAGTATCAAAGCAATTCCTAATCCAAAGTTAATCTGATTAGTACTAGGGACGAGCATTAAACCATATTGGTTAGGCATGTCGAATTCATCAATAGTTACCACAAGTGTATGCTCTGCATTAGAAAATGACCAAAATAATTGTGCATTTTTTTGTCCTTGATTAGCTACTGGTTGTGAGCTTAAATCACATAATGAAAGAATTTCTAAATGTTTTTCTATAATTAGTTATGATTTATTCAGATTTTTTCGGGTTTATTATGTGATTTTTGGACAAATAGTTAGCAAATATAATCAAATTAAACTAATTAATTCAATTTTAGTGGAGACTAAATATTGAAAAGAAAATTTTTTGGTGGTTAGTTTAAACTTAAAAGGTGTTTTAATTGTTGATTATTGATTCTAATAAGTTAGAATCGGAAATTTCTAAATTTACCGGGTTGCTTATATTATAAAGTTGAAAATCTGATTTTCGGTCTTATTTGCATGATTCTAAGTATAGTATGGCCATATAATACTATACTGTCGGTACTGTACCAAAATGTAAAGACGGTATCCGATTGGTTTGTAATAATTGTGATCTCGTATCGCCGGTTTGTAATTATATTTAATTTTCTTATTTTTCAAAAATGTATAATAGGATAGTCCATATGTACATTTTTTATATTGAAGACCAGCGCTTTTTGGGGAGCCAACGGTTGGCGAGTCGAGATCGAATTGAAGATGGAGCTTTTGAAGCCTAGTTTAGGTTTAATTGCTTTTATTAGATTCTAGTCTTATGGCCATACTAGAACTTGGATTTATTTGATGCATGCTTGGTTTAATTTTCGCACAATTATAACCAAACGCATATCCCACATTATCATATTCATTATCCGCGACTCGCTAGAATTAGTTCACTTAAAAGCGATAGATAAAATATGACATGATCTCTCACAATTCTAAAATCGAGATTTAGTCCTTCCACAATTCACACCTATGCAACCCTTGTTCATTAGGGGCACGCTCGCCCTCGCGGGGTGTTTCCTTTTTACCTTGGGGGAGTAGGTTAATAAAGAGTTATTACGAGTGAATTTTGGTTTAATCTTGACGTGATTTGCAATACAAGCCTTGCAATACGGGACTAAAGGATTGAATTAATTGAAATCGATCAACCGAGAGTTCTAAGTGTAGAATCAATCATTAGTTGGTTCACCGAAATTACATAAATTTGGGATGTATCGCCCTTTGCGTGCCTAAATTTAAATAAGATCGAATCTCGGAATCATTTATATAATTTAGAGAGATCATTATATAAATGCCTAAATTGACAATGAATATAATCGATTGTTTTTCCCACGTTGTAGTATAAAATTCGAAAATGGCTAAATCGTCCAATTCAGTAATCTCCACATACTCCTGGCTACGTAATTTTATGGAAAAGAATGAACTAAAAGAGGATGGAAACAATTTTACTGATTGGGAGTTAAACCTGCGATTAGCCCTTCAATATGATAGAAAACAACGTTTTCTATACGAACCCCCGATTCCCGCTCCAGGTCCTGACACCACCCCTGAAATGATACAAATGTATGAAGAGTACAAGCATGAATCTGACCAAACTAAGAATGTATTGATTTTTTCTATGCACCCGCGTTTAAAGAAACGCATGATTGATTTCAGTGCGTATCAAATATTCGCTCAGCTCACGACTAGTTTCTCGCAAAAGCCGCGAATACTTCAATACGAAGCAGCTTCGAGTTTCTTTGAGACTAAGATCTCAAAGGGCCAATGATGTGGTGTGATTGTAGTGCGTTAATCCGCATGTTTTAGGCGTCTTAGGATGTATTTGAGCGCGATTTTGTCGTGATTCGTGGACCGCGCCATTCGGAGTATTTTGTAGCTTATACGGCGGTTTTGCGGATTCTTTTGGTTGCTCAAACCCTTGGCGATTCTTGGACGATAATAGTTGGTCAAGCTTGGGGTTGTGACGAGGCATGGAGAAGATAGCTTGGCTTTGCATCGGGATTGGCGCACCAGCTCGGGATTAGGAGCGGAGAAGAAGGCGAGGAGCTGCTGTTTCTCGACTCGAGATTTGGGATTCTCGAGTCGAGGAAGCTCACTCTCGAGTCGAGAAGTACTTTCTCGACTCGAGATTTTCCCTACTCTCGACTCGAGAAGGTGTTTTCTCGAGTCGAGGATTTCTGACGCTCGACTCGAGAATTGCCTCCTCGAGTCGAGAATTCCTGTCTCCGGGTATCTTCGATTGAGGCTTTAGGCGGTTGCTTTTGTGTTGGACTCTTTCGTTTTTGTCCTGTAGTGTCTTTTGTTTTTATCTTGAATAAAGGGGCATGAACCCCTCCCTAGTTCTACCTACCTTGGGATCCTACCTACCTTGTATATAGTCACTTTTCTTATTATTTTCATCTTAGACTTCATTTTAGAGAGATTTCATAGTTTTAGAGAGAGAATTAAGGAGAGATTAAGAGTTTTGTTATGAATTCCATCTCAAATCTTGTTGTAATAATTCTCATGGAAGGCTAATCACCTTCTAGACTCTTGGTGTAATCAAATTCTCCCATCCTATATATTAGTAAGAATTTCTTCTCTCTAATTTACCTTTAAATTCATAGTAATTAATTCCTTGTTCTTCAATTGCTTGATTTACCTTTATTTTGTCTAATTGGTTGATTGGATTGAATTGGGTATTTCTTATGCTTGGTTTTTAATTGATGGTCATTGATTATTAACCTTAAAGGAAGCAACTTTCACATGTTTAGTGTATGGTTATGACTAATTTGTGATTGGGGAATTAATTAGGCAACTAATAGATTAGATTTGATTAGTGTCGCGGTTGCGGCTAATTAGATACTAATTTGGGTTGTTGTTAATCTTTCATTAATCCTTGCTCTTTATGCCTTTGGTTTTGATTTGTTTGAGTGGTCACTAGACAAATTAGGACTAAAAGGAGGGGAATTTGGTAGCGGTTGCTCAAATTCCCCAATAACGTGGATTAATTGGTTTCAAACCGGGATTATCTATGAATGGTATAATTAGAGAGAGGTAAAAGCTTGCGATATTAGGGTGTTTGAATAGATTATCACCGAGGGTCGCCTTAGTAATCTTGATAAATCGTTAATTTCTTGTTTCGTTAACTTTCAAACTAAAAATCCCCCCTTTTATTATTTATTTCGCTTGTTTATTTAATTTGCCGCTTAGAATTGCATATTAGGCTATTCCTCTTCCTTGTGGATACGATACCCACTTACCCTAACTTCTTAGTTAGTAATTAGTGGTAATTTGATAGGATTTGACGACAATCTAGCTATCAAATTTGGCGCCGTTGCCGGGGAAGAGGCGTTTTTAGTCTTTTTGCTATTTTTGTGTGGATTTCATATTATTTGTTGTGTGTTTTTCTTTTTGTTATTTTCATTTTCTTTTAAGTGTGTTTGAGGCTTGTTTTATTTCTCCTTTGCGGCGTTTGGGCCACTAGCCTATGGTCCAAACCCGTACTACTAATCCCGATTTGAGTCATTTTGAGATAGATTGGGAACTCGAGAGAACGTTGAGGCAAAGAAGGAGAGTATCACTGGAGCAAGTGAATCAAGTAGTTGAGGAGGAAGGGAACGTGTTCGCCGATTTTGATTTGTTTAGGGAGGACGGTTCTTACACTTCCGCAACTTCCGATTTTGTTGATCTCAATACAATGAGTATTCGCGAACTCACCGCCCCGGATCTCTCACAACAACCCTCATGTATTGTTTTCCCCGAGGATGAAGCTACCTCAAGAATCGAGATCAAGGGTGCCTTGCTACACCACCTACCCACGTTCTATGGACTTAGCACCGAGGATGCTAACAAGCACATAATGGGGGTCCACTTGGTGTGTAGTAACATGAAACCCCCGGGGGTTGACTTAGATACCTTCTTTTTAAAGGTTTTCCCATTCTCTTTGAAGGATCGTGCCTTGAATTGGCTCTACACTCTCCCCCACAATAGCATCACCTCTTGGGAATCATTGAAGAAGGCATTCATCCACAAGTATTTCCCAAATACCAAAGCATCCGCTTTGAAGAAGGAAATATCGACAATCGAGCAACGGGGTGAGTCCTTGGCATCATATTGGGATAGGTTTCGAGAGTTGATTGCTAGTTGCCCCTATCATGGCTACAAGGAGCAAGATTTGATCCTATTTTTCTACCACGGTCTCGATGATCAAGACTATAGACATGTGGTAGCCGCTAGTAATGGTGGGTTGGACAAGATGACTCCGGTTGAAGCTTGGGACTTGTTAGAGGAGTTGGCGACGAATTCACGTGATCGTGAGTCCAAGAGGTGTGTGAGGAGAGTGAACATGGTGGAGACGCCTTCCAATGAGTCTCAAGTGGGAGAATTGACGAATATGATGAAGGAACTCCTCCGAAATCAATCAAGGAACTCGCAACCTAGTGAGTATGAAGAGGTGAATGCCGTGGGTGGTTTTCAAGGGAATTCAAGAAGATATGACCCCTATTCAAACTCATACAATCCGGGTTGGAGAGATCATCCTAATTTGAGGTATGGGAACAATCAAGAAGTTAACCGTGGCTACAATCAAGAGGGTAACCGATTCCAAGGTCAAGGAAGTGGAAACAATGCTAGCTATAGCTCTCAAGGGCCTAGGGACGGGAGTTATACTCAAGGAGGCCAAGGTAACTTCAATCAAGTCCAAGGAGGTGGAAACAACTTTCAAAATGGTCGTTTCCAAGCTAAACCACCTCTTTCCGGCCAACAATCTCAAGGTGGTTCTTCATCTTCAATGTCCGCGGAGGAAATGATCAAGGCATTGACCCTCAATGTCACGAATATGCAAGCCTCTATGGTTCAAAATCAACAAGAGACGAAGGCAAGCATTCAAAACCTTGAAGGTCAAATGAGCCAACTATCAAGTGCGGTGAATCGATTAGAGTCAAGAGGGTCCACCAAATTCCCATCTCAAACCGAAGCCAATCCCAAGAAAAATGTGAGCTTTGTGAGTTTACGGAGCGGTAGGAAACCGCATGAGCCGGATGATCGAGGAAATGATGAAGCTTGGGTTGAAGATGTGGAAGAAGAGAACAACAATGTGTCGGGAAATGAGCAACCTCGGCTCGAGGAGCATCCAGCTCGAGTCGAGGGAAGTAGGAGTGGGATACACTCTACTGGAGAGAATCTCGAGTCGAGGGCACCATTGCCTCGACTCGAGAAACCAAGCCGCAAAAATAGTACCACTGTTCTGAATCCTCGACTCGAGAAGGATTTGCCTTGAGTCGAGAGAAATGGTCCTCGAGTCGAGAACGGGGACCCCCGAGTCGAGAAAATGACACCTGAAAAAAAGCCCTTCTGATTTCGAACCTCGAGTCGAGAAAGAATTTTCTCGAGTCGAGAGACCTTCGTCTCGAGTCGAGAATAATCCACCTCGACTCGAGAATATCTCATCTCGACTCGAGAATTCTTCTCCTCGTGTCGAGAAGTCTGCTTTCGAGGAAGTTTCTCTTGGCCCTTCTCCTATGCTACAAGATGAGGATATAGAGGTTGATGTTCCGTTTCCCGAAGCACTTAAGGACACTCGGAAGTACAAGCACAACTGCGACATGTATGCCCTCTTTCAAGATTGTAAGGTAAACATTCCTTTTCTCAATTTTGTTAAAAGTGTTCCTAAGGTGGCGAAATTTGTTAAAGACATAGTCACACCTAGACGATCACCTAAACAAAAAGGGAAACAAAAGGTTAAAATGAGTGAGCATGTGTCGGCGGTTTTCCAACATAGATTGCCTAAGAAGTGTAGGGACCCGCGAATGTTTTCTATTCCTTGTACATTAGGAGGTGCTAAATTTGATAGGGCCATGTTAGATCTCGGTGCTAGTATTAATGTCTTGCCTTATTCCGTGTTTGAATCTTTGAAACTTGGTGAATTGCATGACACGGATATCATAGTTCAACTAGCCGATAGATCAAATGTGTACCCTAAGGGCATAATTGAGGATGTGTTTGTTGAGGTGGATAAACTTGTTTTCCCGGCCGATTTCTATGTGATTGAAATGGAACACGACTTGCATGCGGCCCCTATTCTTTTAGGGCGGCCTTTTCTCAAAACGGCTCAAACGAAAATTGATGTTGCAAGTGGATCATTAACAATGGAATTTGAAGGGAAAGTTGTCAAGTTTAATGTGTTTAACTCCATGAAATACCCCTCGGATACGCATTCAATCTCTTCTATTGATGTTTTTGACCCTATTGTGCAAGAGGTGTTTGATTCACATGCTAATGTTCTTGATGATGTGCTTGGTCAAATTGAGTCTAGTAGGATAGAGAATTCCTTGCTTGCTTCTTTGTCCACTAACTCGCAGGAAATGGCTCATGAGATCGGTAAACCGTTTCGGATAAACTACAATTGTACGCGGTAACTCTTGAGAAACCACTTGATCGACCCAAGCCCTCTATCGTTGAAGCCCCACAAGTTGAACTTAAGATTCTTCCGGACAAGCTCAAGTATGTATTCGTGGGAGACAAGGAAACTCTCCCCGTGATAATTTCAAGTCAATTGAGCAAGGGTCAAGAAGAACGATTGATCGAGGTTTTGGCAAGTCATAAAGAGGCTATCGGTTGGACAATTGCCGATATTCGAGATATTTCCCCCTCCACGTGTATGCATCGGATCATGTTGGAGGAGGGGGGGAAACCCGTAAGGCAACCTCAAAGACGGCTCAACCCGCCAATGATGGAGGTAGTCAAGAAGGAGGTTTTGGCAAATGGGGATGATTTTCCCGATTTCGGATAGCCAATGGGTGAGCCCCACACAAGTTGTTCCAAAGAAGGGTGGGTTCACCGTGGTTGCAAACAAGGAGGGGGAAATGGTTCCTACAAGGCTTCAAACGGGTTGGAGAGTTTACATTGACTATCGCCGTCTCAATGCCGTGACAAGAAAGGATCACTTCCCATTGCCGTTTATTGATCAAATGTTGGAACGGTTAGCGGGGCATAGATTCTACAACTTCTTGGATGGTTACTCCGGGTACCAATTGCCATAGCCCCGGAGGACCAAGAAAAGACCACGTTCACTTGCCCCTTCGGTACATTTGCATATCGAAGGATGCCCTTTGGGTTGTGCAACGCCCCGGCTACGTTCCAACGTGCCATGATGAGTATATTCTCCGATCACATTGAGGAGTTTGTGGAAGTTTTTATGGACGACTTCACCGTGCATGGGGACACCTTTGAGCAAGCTTTGAATCATTTAGAATGGGTCCTAGATCGGTGTTTGGAGTCTAATTTGGTGCTCAATTCGGAGAAATGCCATTTTATGGTGGAGGAGGGTGTGGTCCTAGGCCACGTGATCTCGGAACGTGGTATTGAGGTTGATAAGGCTAAAGTGGACGTGATTTCCACCCTTCCCTATCCGACTAATGTGAGAGAGGTGCGGTCTTTCTTGGGTCATGCGGGCTTTTACCGTCGGTTCATAAAAGATTTCTCGAAGATTGCCGCTCCTATGTGCAAGCTCATTCAAAAGGAATCGGAGTTTAACTTCTCCATGGAATGTCAAGCCTCGTTTGATGAGTTAAAGGCTCGACTTGTCTCCGCCCCCATCATTAGAGCACCGTGTTGGTCGCTTCCCTTTGAGATAATGTGTGATGCAAGCGATTACGCGGTCGGAGCCGTGTTAGGCCAAAAGGAGGGGAGAGCAAGTCATGTCATACATTATGCTTCTTTGATGTTGAATGAGGCGCAACGTCACTATACGACTACGGAGAAAAAGATGTTGACGGTTGTGTTTGCTTTGGAGAAATTCCGACCATATCTCTTGGGAACAAAAGTGATTGTGTATAGTGACCATGCCGCCATTCGATACCTAATGTCAAAGAAAGAGGCTAAGTCACGACTCATCCGATGGGTATTACTCTTGAGTGAATTTGAGGTTGAGAAAAGGGATAAGAAGGGTGCGGAAAATCTCGTTACGGATCATCTAAGCCGGCTCGTGCATGATAAAGACACCTCTTATGCCAAAGATAGAATTGAAGAGAGGTTTCCGGATGAGTCATTGTACTCTTTGAGCACTAAGAAGATCCCGCAACCGTGGTTTGCAAACATTGTCAACTTTCTAGCATCCGGTCAATTCCCTCCCGGGTTCACCAAAAGTCAAAGGGAGAAGCTTCGGAGTGTTGCACGGTTCTACATGTGGGATGATCCGTACCTTTGGAAACACGGAACCGATGGGGCTATACGTCGATGCATTCCCGACGATGAGGTACGTTCTATCCTAGCATTTTGTCATTCTTATGCATGTGGTGGCCACTTTGGTTCAAAGAGAACCGCGTTGAAGGTGCTCCAATGTGGATTTTATTGGCCTTCACTCTTTAAAGACGCTCACGAGTTTTGTCAAACTTGTGACAAGTGTCAAAGAGTAGGCAATAATTCACAAAGAAATGAAATGCCTCAAACTCCCATTATCTTTTGTGAAATTTTTGACGTTTGGGGCATTGATTTCATGGGCCCTTTTCCAAATTCCCACGGCCATTACTATATTTTACTTGCGGTGGATTACGTCTCCAAGTGGGTGGAGGCGAAAGCCACTAGAACTGACGACTCTAAGGTTGTTTCAGATTTCCTTCGATCCCGTATTTTCTCCCGTTTCGGTATTCCAAAGGCGTTAATTAGTGATAAAGGGACGCATTTTTGTAACCGGACGGTGAGTGCTCTTTTGAGGAAATTTTATGTTGTTCACAAGGTGTCCACTTCATATCATCCCCAAACTAATGGGCAAGCCGAGGTGTCAAACCGGGAAATCAAGTCTATTCTCGAAAAGATGGTAAACCCGAGCCGCAAAGATTGGAGTTTGAGATTGGATGATGCGGTTTGGGCTTATCGAACGACCTACAAAACCCCAATCGGGATGTCTCCCTACCGATTGGTGTTCGGTAAGTCATGCCATCTTCCGGTTGAGATTGAACACCGAGCATATTGGGCCATCAAGAATCTTCATATGGGAATGAGTGAAGTGGGGGAGCACCGGAAACTTCAATTGCATGAGATGGAGGAAATACGGTTGGAGTCCTACGACAATGCGGCGATCTACAAGGAAAAGACCAAAGCATGGCACGACAAATTGATTGCACGGAAGAGTTTTGAAGTGGGGGACAAAGTGTTACTCTATCAATCAAGGTTGAAACTCTTCCCGGGCAAGCTTAGGTCTAGATGGATTGGCCCGTTCACCGTCTCTAAGATATACCCTGGCCTCATGGAGCGATCGAAATTTTTGAGAAAGAGGAGGAGAAATCTTTTAAGGTGAATGGTCATCGGTTGAAGCCGTATTATGAAGGATTCAAGGTGGAAACCGTGGAGGAAATGGCTATCTTTGAGCCAATGGTTGGAAATTGAAGTTTTGGAGTTGATGTGTCGAGCCAACGACGTTAAACAAAGGCGCTACTCGGGAGGCAACCCGAGCCATTTGTGTTTATGTGTGGCGTTGTATATGTTGATACTTTGGAAATTGGTTTTGGTTTGAATAGCAAGCAAGGAAAGGAAGGGAAAGACGGAATTAAGGCAACCCCGACTCGAGAGGTAAGAGCCTCGACTCGAGGCCTCGGAACAGAAGAGTTTTAAAAAGTGGCCAAATTCTCGAGTCGAGACACGCTGGTCTCGAGTCGGGAAAGGTAATTCCCGAGTCGAGGGATATCGCTCTCGAGTCGAGGGCTGAGAGCAGAACAGTACTATTTTTGAGCCATTTTCTCGACTCGAGAATGTCGACTCTCGAGTCGAGCGTGTCTACCCTCGAGTCGAGAGGCCCCTTCTCGACTCGAGAATTTTGAAAAACAGCTTTTCTCGTTTTCTTTTGCCCGACCTTCCCCACTCTCTTCTCATTCTTTCTTCTTCATTTCTCTCTCATCCTCACTCCCCCATTTTCGACCCCCCTCACCCAACACCCACAAAACCCTCAAATCCCCACCAAATCACACAAAATCACTCCCAATCTTCAAATTTCTTCAATTAAATCACTCCATAAACAACAAATCAACCACAAAAATCCTTATTTCATCAAATTTCACCCAAATTTTTCAATTTTTCTCAAGAACCCTATAAATTGGGGGTTTTGTTTCTTGAACCTTTTGGGTCGATTTCTTGGTTGGGATAGCATCTAAGGGTGGTGGTGAAGCTATTGGAAGCAATTTGGAGGATCAACTTTGCTCATAACTTTGCTTTTGAGCCCATTTTGGTAAGAAAATCCTCAAATTCGAATTTCGCCTTTCTTAGTGCTTTGGTTGTTTGTTGTTCACTTGGTGTTGATCTATTGGGTTGATTAGACTTGTTAAAAGATTGTTGTGGGTTGGGATAAGTTGGTAGTGTTAATTGTGAATTTGTAGTGTGTATTTGGGTGTTGGTGATTTTGTGCACATTGGATTTTGCTTGGTGTCTTGAATTATAGCATTGTGAGTGTTGAGGATGGGTAGAAATGATGGTGAGGCCGGCCCCTCAAAGAAGCAAAGGAAGGTTAAGGATCCCAAGATTGGGAAAAATATGGTATTGAGGGGTTAGATGAAACCGACAAGGCACGTTTTAACGACTTCGTAGAGAGGGATAAAGTCGTGGTCACCAAATTTTTCGATTTACCCACTTTAGTGCAACTCGGCCTTGATGAGTCCGTGCGCTACCACATGACCAAAGGAGGCATGCTTGACTTCTTTGGCAAGTGGGCTCCGACCTACAAGAAGTGGACCTTTCAGTTTCTAGCGACACTCAAGCATGATAAGATAAATGAAAGGATCATTTTCCGAATAGGGAACAGGTTGGGTAAGTGGAGTTATAGGGATTTGGAGACTTGTTTTGGTTGGGGACCCCCGAATGAGGACGAACATCCAAAACCCTACATTGCATATGGAGGAAGTGAGACCCAAGCGCTTTGGGCCAAGCTCACCCGAGAGCCGGTAGTTCCCTCATCCCCCAAGATTTCCATGGTACCTCACCCGGCTATGAGACTCATCTACAGGGTAATAGGGATGTGTGTTTTTGGGCATGGAGAGCCCAATAATGTACAAAATCAAGAGATGGGTTGTCTTGCCTCATTCATCCCCAACGAGAATGGTAGACCTCCATGGGGGAAGTTGTTTGTTGAGACATGCGTTGCGTGTCAAACGACTCCTGCTAGGTCTATCGGGTTAGGGGGCATGATCACCCTCATTGCCCGTCGTTGTCAAGTTGAGGGCGTGGATGAGGAGACGGCTGCGGTGGGGTCTCCAACTTTGAACATTCAAGCTCTAGTGAAGATTAGATGGATCCTCGCAATTAAGAAGTTGAGAGAGTATGCAGCGCGCTACCATTGGACATTGGGGACGGAGGCTCAGAATTACTTGTTGCTCCCTAATGCCGATCGCCTGAGGATCACGGATAGTCAGGATGCAGAGGAGCTGTTTGTTGAGGGGCAACGGGTGGTCGACGTTAGGGGGGAAGCGGTGGTAGAGGACATCGAGGGACCTCCACGAGTGCAGGTAGGAGGACCCGGCGTGGCACCCCAGATGGCATTTCCCCCCGAGTTCGAGGCGTGGAGTCAGGGTATGGGACAACGTTTTGATGGTTATGGTCAGAGGCTTGACACCTATGGCGAGCAGATGGCCCAGCAGTTCACCGGATACGGCCAGAGCATGGAGAGATTTGGACAGATTCTGGATAGGGTTAGCAACACCCTAGATACCATGGGCCAGCAGGTGAACGAGTTTGGGCAGGTCCTTAGAGGTCATAGCCAGAGGTTCGACGGCATTGACCAGCAGCTTGTGGGTCAGGGTCAGCAGTTGGCCGCCTTCGGCCAGAGGTTGGATAGGCTGGAGCACCGAGTAGCGGTCCAGGGGACCCAGTTAGAGAGGGGTCTGCGCTACTTGGATGCGAGCGACCAGTTCCTCCGGACCACCTACCGCGAGAGCTACGCGGCCCCAGACTTTGCAGATATTGATGAGTGCCTTCGGCGGCTCGATATCAACGGCCGCCGATTCTTCCCTCCTGACCCACCATACTGAGGTACACACCCCCTTCTCCCGTTTTGCTTTTCATTTTCCACTCATATGCATGTATTGAGCATGGGGGAGGGGCGTGGTTCTTGCTTGTATATTTGTATCATATTGTCTAACCGATTTCCTAGTATTATCTGTTTTGTTTTTGTGTTTTATTCTTATTTTGATCATGACATTTGCCATTCATTCGGAGAAGCCAAGGTATGAATATATTTTCCCTTCTTCTCATCTCATCTCTAGCCGTGTCACTCCCTCACCCTGTTTTGTCCCATGTTTTTACACCATCTCTCTGTGTTGACCCTTCCTGTTTGTTCCACATGCTTACTTGTCCATAAATCTTTGCATTTGGCCCGAAACTCACAAATTTTTCACAAAATGGCCTTCTTCTGATTTTTGGACAACTTTTGGTGTGGGGTCATTATGCTCCAACAAACACACGAGGGAGATGGGAGTTTGTAAGGTGATAGGAGGCAACGTATTTTGAGGAAGACGGGAGTTGTGAGGTGAGAGAGTGGCTCTTCTACCGGTCTTTTGACCATGAGCTACTTGCTTTGACGGTTATTGAGGGAATGGAGCTATAACGAGGTATGTTTTCTTTTCCCTTAACTTTTCTCTCTCTCTCGACTCTAGCCTCTACTCCCCTACCCGTTTCACTAACCGTTTCTATACCATCTCTCTTTGTGCCCCACCGCGTTTGTACCCCCTGTTATTCTTGTTCCACCACCCCATTTTACCCATTAACCAATAAAATAGCCTTGTTCGCTTCATTTTGGTTGGGTTGTTTTTGGATGGGTGGTTGCTATTGGAGGTTGACGCTTGTTTGGTATCGTTCATGAGGGAGATGGAGTAGTGAGATGAGGGATGGTCTCGTTTTCGAGGAAGATAGGGGAGTGAGATTGAGTGGGTGTCTCTTGGCCCGAGAGCCCGTTATTTTGAGAGATGAGACGGTTTATTCGTCGTTTGTAGTGGAGTGGGATTGTGGATAACTTGATGGTTCTCCCCCTACCTCACTCATTGTTGCCCAATCTTTTGGTTGGTGTTAGTTGTCATTGTGGGCAATGACGAGGTTTAAGCATGGGGGAGACGCTTGGCATGATGATGTAATTCGGGTTGGCATTTGTCATTTTTGTTTGTAATATAAGTGTGATTTTTTATTTTCCGTCTCTAAAAAAAAAAAAAAAAAAAAAAAAAGAGGTAATCCATTGCGGTGACATAAGATGAGGAGTTTGGAGGTGTAAAGGGTTAGGATTACTACGGGGGCTATAAGGAGGTTCGGTGGTAGGAATTGGTGGTCCTAGGTTAGAAATCCTCTTGCATTATGATGATAGGGGCGCCGGTGGATTAATAAGAGGTGAGTCGTGCTCGAGTTCTTCATTGTGAGCACGGCTTTGAGAGAGTCGCTGAGTCAAGCATGGGAGAAAAGTTGTGTGTGTTACTTTCCCCTAGTTTAGATTGTGTGAGAAGGGAGGATAAGATGGTTAGAGTTGGGGTGTTGAGCTTTCCTTCCACTCCAATTCTAACTAGCACCGTTTGAGTGTTTTGATGGCTTGCGATTCGTGGTTTTGAGGAGTTTTGGTGGTTGTGATACACCCCGTGCTACAAGAGAGACCAAGGTGACAAGTGTGGAGGATTGGATAACTCGAGGACGAGTAATGGTCTAAGCATGGGGTAGTTTGATGTAGTGTGATTGTAGTGCGTTAATCCGCATGTTTTAGGCGTCTTAGGATGTATTTGAGCGCGATTTTATCGTGATTCGTGGACCGCGCCATTCGGAGTATTTTGTAGCTTATACGGCGGTTTTGCGGATTTTTTTGGTTGCTCAAACCCTTGGCGATTCTTGGACGATAATAGTTGGTCAAGCTTGGGGTTGTAACGAGGCATGGAGAAGATAGCTTGGCTTTGCATCGGGATTGGCGCACCAGCTCGGGATTAGAAGCGGAGAAGAAGGCGAGGAGCTGCTGTTTCTCGACTCGAGATTTGGGATTCTCGAGTCGAGGAAGCTCACTCTCGAGTCGAGAAGTACTTTCTCGACTCGAGATTTTCCCTACTCTCGACTCGAGAAGGTGTTTTCTCGAGTCGAGGATTTCTGACGCTCGACTCGAGAATTGTCTCCTCGAGTCGAGAATTCCTGTCTCCGGGTATCTTCGATTGAGGCTTTAGGCGGTTGCTTTTGTGTTGGACTCTTTTGTTTTTGTCCTGTAGTGTCTTTTGTTTTTATCTTGAATAAAGGGGCATGAACTCCTCCCTAGTTCTACCTACCTTGGGATCCTACCTACCTTGTATATAGTCACTTTTCTTATTATTTTCATCTTAGACTTCATTTTAGAGAGATTTCATAGTTTTAGAGAGAGAATTAAGGAGAGATTAAGAGTTTTGTTATGAATTCCATCTCAAATCTTGTTGTAATAATTCTCATGGAAGGCTAATCACCTTCTAGACTCTTGGTGTAATCAAATTCTCCCATCCTATATATTAGTAAGAATTTCTTCTCTCTAATTTACCTTTAAATTCATAGTAATTAATTCCTTGTTCTTCAATTGCTTGATTTACCTTTATTTTGTCTAATTGGTTGATTGGATTGAATTGGGTATTTCTTATGCTTGGTTTTTAATTGATGGTCATTGATTATTAACCTTAAAGGAAGCAACTTTCACATGTTTAGTGTATGGTTATGACTAATTTGTGATTGGGGAATTAATTAGGCAACTAATAGATTAGATTTGATTAGTGTCGCGGTTGCGGCTAATTAGATACTAATTTGGGTTGTTGTTAATCTTTCATTAATCCTTGCTCTTTATGCCTTTGGTTTTGATTTGTTTGAGTGGTCACTAGACAAATTAGGACTAAAAGGAGGGGAATTTGGTAGCGGTTGCTCAAATTCCCCAATAACGTGGATTAATTGGTTTCAAACCGGGATTATCTATGAATGGTATAATTAGAGAGAGGTAAAAGCTTGCGATATTAGGGTGTTTGAATAGATTATCACCGAGGGTCGCCTTAGTAATCTTGATAAATCGTTAATTTCTTGTTTCGTTAACTTTCAAACTAAAAATCCCCCCTTTTATTATTTATTTCGCTTGTTTATTTAATTTGCCGCTTAGAATTGCATATTAGGCTATTCCTCTTCCTTGTGGATACGATACCCACTTACCCTAACTTCTTAGTTAGTAATTAGTGGTAATTTGATAGGATTTGACGACAATCTAGCTATCAGCCAACCAGTTGGTCCTCATATTCTCAAATTTATTGAGAATGTTGAAACACTTGAAAAGTTAGGTTGCCCAATTTCTGAAGATTTTGCGGTATAGTGTTTGCTTAATTCTTTGCCTGCAACATTCGATCCTTTTAGGACAAATTACAACATGAATGACTTAAAGAATAATCTTCATGAATTGTATGCCATGCTTGTAGAACATAAGAGGGATTTGGTGTCAAATAGGAGCGTGAATAGAAATGTTTTATCCATGGCGGTAAAACAAAAAGGGAAGTTCAAGAAGGGTGCGTGGAAGGGTAAGAAACCCGCGCGTGGCAAAGGAAAAGGAAAAGTTGCTTCGGGCAAGAATTCTATTGCTAAGAGAGGCGCGACTCCTGAACAGAAATGCTTCCCTTGTGGAAATTTCGGCCGTTGGAAGCGAAATTGCCCACAGTACCTGGAGGAGAAGAAGTCGAAACCAGGTATATATATGATAAACATTAATTATGCAAGTACCACGTCCTGGGTATTAGACACTGGATGTGGATCTCACCTTTGTAATCACTTGCAGGGGCTGACGAAAGCACGTCGGCTGGCAGAAGGTGAAGTTCACCTCCGTGTCGGGAATGGAGCTAAAGGAGTCGTCGCATCTGTAGGAACGTATATTCTGTCATTGGTCTCAGGGCTAGAGTTGTATCTAAATAACTGCTATTTTGTACCAACTCTAAGTAAGAATATAATTTCCGTTTCTGTGTTAGACGTTGAAGGTTTTGAATTGTCAATACGAAACAACTGTTGTACCTTCTCGTTTAATGATATGGTGTATGGAGCTGCCAAATCTATAAATGGCATTTATGTTTTAGATTTTACAAATAAAGTCTATCATGTAACGAACAATAAAGTCTAGAAAGCAATGAGCCTGCAACCTACAGAGCAGCCATGACTGGACCGAAATCTGCTAAATGGCTAGAGGCAATGAAATCCGAGATAGATTCCATGTACGAGAATCAAGTATGGGACTTGGTCAACGTGCCTGAAGAAACCAAGGTTTTTCAGTGCAAATGGATCTTTAAGATCAAGACCAGCATGAATGAAAATCAAGATATTTTCAAAGCTCAATTAGTAGCTAAAGGTTTCACGCAAGTTCATGGTTTAAACTATGACGAGAACTTTGCGCCAGTTACAATGCTTAGATCTATTCAGATAATATTAGCGATTGCTGCTTTTCATGATTATGAGATATGGCCGAGGGATATTAAAACCGCCTTCTTTAATGGGTTTCCGGAAGAGGAAGTGTATATGACACAACCTGAGGGTTTTATTGATCCAAAACAATCTTAAGAAAGTTTGCAAGCTTAAGATCAGATCCATTTATGGTCTTAAGCAAGCATCTCGGAGTTGGAACCATCGGTTCAATCATGTCATTAAACAAAATGGGTTCACCCGATGTGTCGAGAAACCTTGTTTATACATGAAATTTAGTGGGAGTAAAGTAACTCTCCTAATCCTATATGTAGATGAAATATTACTCATTGGGAATCCCCATGCTTAACTCCGTTAAGGATTGGCTCCGGAAACATTTCCAGATAAAGGATTTACGAGAGACGCAAAGCATCCTAGGAATTCGGATCAATGGAGATAGATAAAAAAGAATACTAGCGTTAAGTCAAGAAACTTATATTGATAAGATTCTTGATAGGTTCAATATGAAAGACTCTAAAAGAGGGTTTTTACCTATGGGAAGTGGAATAAACCTGAGTAAAGCTCAGTGTCCAACTTAACCTAAGGATATTGAACGCATGAAATCGATACCTTAAGCTTCCGCAATCGGTTCGATCATGTACGCTATGATGTGTACGTGGCCAGACGTGTCATATGCTTTGAGTATGACAAGTCGTTACCAAGCCAATCAAGGTGAAAGCCACTGGATAGCCGTTAAGAACGTCCTTAAATACTTGAGAAGGACTAAGGACACGTTCTTAGTCTTTAGAGGGGATTCTGAGGTTCGTGTAAAGGGTTACGCGGATGCTAGTTTCCAAACAGATCGAGATTATTTAAAATCTCAATCAGGATATGTTTTTACACTAAATGGTGGAGCCATATGTTGGAAGAGCACCAACCAATCGGTGACTACGAATTCTACAATGGAGGCTGAGTATATTGTAGCGTCAGAAGCTGCAAAAGAGGCAGTTTGGATCCAGCAGTTCGTGGAAGGGTTAAATGTAGTCCCTTCAGCTCCGGATCCTATTGCAGTCTATTGCGACAATAGTAGAGCAATAGTTTAGGCTAGAGAGCCTACGTCTAGTGACAAATCTAGACATGTACTATGTAATTAGAGACTTTGTGGAACAGGAAGATATATCGATTTTTAAGGTTAGGACAGACGATAATATCGTTAATCCTTTAACCCAAGTTGTTGTCACAAGCTAAAAACAATGGTCATGTTGCCTCAATGGGTTTGAGGCGTATGCCTAACATGTGT
This sequence comes from Spergularia bocconei, assembly GCA_963457585.1. NCBI lineage: Eukaryota > Viridiplantae > Streptophyta > Magnoliopsida > Caryophyllales > Caryophyllaceae > Spergularia > Spergularia bocconei. The sequence continues at coordinate 10,231,288 of OY734951.1, read as the reverse complement.
TAGACATATGATGTAAAATTAATAAGTGTATTAGTTTTTACATATGTATAATGAACTAGTTTTTTGACCCGTGAATTCACGGGATCGTTTTAATTTATTTGTAAAGTTGTCATAACATGTAAACTATAAAACCAAAATTATTAAAATCTAACTACAGTAAATACCACTATTACTTACATCTTCTCCTAGTTAAAATTCTCTTTATGATAAACTGACTGTATATGTACGAAATGATATTCAACCATCATAATAAATAAAAAAAACGTTACATATATATACTCTACTTTATATTGATTCGAATTAAGGTCTAGACAACACAATTGGCGAATGATAGAAGAGCCATGACGTACTATGTCTAATGTCGTTATTAAGTTGTAAATGTAACAAAAGGATACATAGAGAGAGTGGTATGTATACTGATTCGAATATTGTAAATGCAAGCCAAAAATATCAAGATTACACTATTTGCCGATTTAAAATTTGTAAACACATTCCAACTATGGCTAACCTACTTGTAATTTAACTACTTGAAATTGGAATACCAATATAGGTTGAGATAAAAAAAAATAATATACAAACTATGGCTAACCTTATCAATTACAATGATGTATACATATAAACACTAATTGGTAACTTCATGTCACACACACACAAACAAAACCAAAAACTGTATATTTCTATATCATTTTGTATGAAGTGTATATATTTCTAATCAAATCCAAGTCAAAACAAACATATATATACTATCTTGAATCATCTTGTAACCACAAAAAAATGGCAAACCAAAAGCCAAAGGTCAGCTTGTTTAATACTCATGTTAAATAAAAGTCTTTTCAAATAATCTCAAACTTAAAGTTTGGGAACAACTCATACATGTAGGAACACGAAATGATGACATTAAATAAAATTAGGCCTCATTAAAAAAAATCAAGATAGCGACTATGGACATGACAACTAAGCTATGACTTGGCTTTGTTTTTAACACCCATGCAACGCTCGAATGCTTTGTTATGTCAAGCGTGAAGGTCGACAGTTAAAATTTATATATAAATAACTGATCTAATGTTTTTATGAGATGAACGTGATTTTTTTTTTTTAATTTGCAGGATAATTGATTAGGAATTTTCGAGTTTAGTTAGAATATTGAATAACGTAGATGTAAGAGTACTCGAAGGGAGTGTAAGGAGATGAAAAATTGAAATTATATGAGAGTTTGAATTTAAAATTGTAACTGAAGTGAGTATTAGAAGCAGTTAATTGATACTCCCTCCGTCCCAGCTCAAACACCCCATATTCCATTTCGGGACGTCCCACCTCAAACACCCCATCTATTTTGGGACATATTTCTCTCTCCTACTTTTATTAAATTATTACATTCTTTCTCACATTATCTCTCCTACTTTTATTAATCCCCACATCCTCTCTCCTCCTTTTTCCTAAAATTACCCCACTCAACATACTATATCAATTTTTCTTATTCCACTACAAAAAAGGCTCGGGGTGTTTGAGCTGGGACGGAGGGAGTAAGTTAATTAGGGGAAGCTGATGAGGTGGCTGTTTGACTTCGTTGGGGGAAGCCGATCCGATGAGATGTCTGTTTGATTTTGTGGGTTGATCACTAGAACATTGACTGTTTGACCTCAAAATTTCTCCATTTTACTCTCTTTGATCCGCCGGACGAAGAGGCCTGCCATCAGTGCCGACCATCCCAATATCCACCTCCTTGCCTGCGGAAATCCCAGACCGATAGCAGACGTCCACCAAGGTGTCGCGAACAGCATTATGACGATGCTTGATTCCCACAATCCCGGCACACGAAACTGCATGGTCCCCAAAAATATCCCCAGCGAAAGTCCTAGAACAAGCAGAACACGACCGGTCCAAAGAGAACAAAGGGACCCCCAAACGATAGCACAAGACACAACGATAAGTCCGGCTATTCATTGTCTGCTCTAAGCCAGAAATAGGGACCACCCGCAGACAATCCGAACAATGCTCACCCTGCTGTGAATGCCACAAGGCCAACTAACGCGGTGTGAGAGAGAAAACAGAGACAGCAGTTTGAGTGACCCTCGTAAAATATATATCTGCCCATTTCTTCATGAGTTTGTATTTAATACAATATAATATAAACCCTAATATTTCAGTTAAAGAGTTAACCGATTATATCGGATAGTGTTTTGCGAGTTCTGAACTCTGGTCGTATAAATTACGATTTTTTGTGTGAATTGTCAATACAGACAATTAGCTAATTAAATTACAAATAGTTGTAATTTAGCTAAAACGATGTAATTAGTAATTATTATATAATGATGTAATAATTAACAAACACTTAAAGAAATAAATGTACAAATTATACTCAAATTGTAACATAAGATGTTAAACCGTGTATTTAGTAAGGGCAAAATAGTCATTTTGCCACCACACTATATATAATGTGTTTTATGGTCAAAACACAAAACAACACATCATTTTTACATCCACATATGGATTTTAGAGAGAGAGAAAGAGAAATTTTCCATTTTTCTCTCTAAAATTCAGCCAACTTCAAACACCATTAAAATCAAGTTTTCTTCATTGCACGTCAATGAAAACTTGATCAAAAAACTTGGAAACTCAAGATTAAGGAGGAGGATCCCCATAAATTAGCAGCTCAAGATCCTTCATTTGAAGGAAGGTCAAAATTCCTCTTGATTAAGGTATAAAAACTTGTTTTATACACCTTTTCTTGCTTTAATCTTACATGCAACTAAAGATCCTTAGCTAAACTTAATTAGGAGTAATTAAGTACTAATTAGAGGCTAAATAACTTTCACTCACTACCAAGAAGGAAGACCCCTAGTGTTCTCATGCAACTAACAATTGAAGGGAATTGTGAATCCGGTGGTAAGAGCATTTTGCGTTGGAGAGTAAAGAATAAAGGAGTTTCGAAAGATTATTTTGTCGGAATTGATTGAGTGGGATTCCCTATCACGCGTTAAGACAACGATGTTAAAAAAGTGTGCTTCTTGTGAGGCAATCCAGTTATCCAAGTACTTTTTTTAATTATCATTTCTGTGTATTTATTCCTTTGCGTTTGAATCTTTGTTTGTGTGTGCATGTTTGCAAAAAAAAAAAAAAGCTCTAGCGAGATGCAAGGTATGCATTTTTTTTTCTCTTATCTCTCTTCCTTCTCAGAATTCTCAACTTTCTTATAAAAACCAATTTTTTTCACCAAGTTTCTCGTACCATCTCTCTTTGTTTCCTACCCACGATTCACTACTTTTGCTTGTTGTTTCTAGCCAAATTTCAACGATTTCCCTTGATCTTGGACCTCATGGTCCTTGATGTCTTTGCAGGGTGGGTTTGTGTTATTTGATAGTGGTGAGGAGGTGTTGTGTTGTTATGTGTATTTCTCTTAGAGGGAGATGGAGGTTTTGTGAGGATAGTGTGATACATTGGTGGCGACGACTTTTCCTTGAGCGTGTTTGGGATATTGTGTGAGTGGAGTGTGCCTATACACCTTGTTTTCCTTTACTATGAGCCCATTGCCTTGTTGAGGTTGCCAGATGATATTGGTTTGTCTTTAAGGAGAACATATTTGGATAAGGGGAGACTGCATCAGTTTGGCTTGAGAAATCTCACCATGTTTACCTTTGCATCTACATGAGATATTTTACGTTCCCCTATTTCGTTATTGTCCTAATTCAGTTTCACATTCAAGACAATGTTCAGTTCTAGCATCGGGGAGTGAGTTTTCATTGTATCTTTCTATTACAATGTATTTTTATTACTTTTCACAAAAAAAAAAAGTCGAAAACAGGACAAATACAGAGAAGAAAGTGAGGCGGAAAAACAACACGCAGTGAAAAGAAAGTCAGAATTTTTTTTTTGAGAAAAGAAAGTAGCTGGTGAGTCAGGAAAAGTTAACGACAGGCCACGTGAAAACATGTATACCACTGTTTTGAGATGAGTTGTGAAGATTCATCGCAAATCCACTAGTATATGGACACAATGGATAGTAAAATACAAGACTCAAGTCATTTGGAATGCTAAAGTCAAAATTACCGACTCCTTAGCATGGATAAGTATTCTACAAATCAGGGAGAAGCTAGTACAACAGGTTGAAGGCGTCAATGAAGCTAAAAATATGATAGAGAAATGGTCTATTTTACTTGGAAAATGCTTATATAATTTTTTTAGAGTTCCCTCCCTAGTACGGATTCGGAACAATAATATAATTGGGCAAGTTGAACATGGCTAGGCATTCTGTCATATCTGATCCAGGCGCGCCTAATATACTCTTAATTATGTTAGGCTAGTAGTCGTAATAATTTTAGTTGCTTAGAGGTGCACGTTATTCAAGCCGGCCTTTACTTTTGTGGATGCATAATGCATTTTTTGTTGTAGAGTAAATCTGTTTTTTTTTTTTTTTTTTTTTTTTTTTTTTTTTTTAAATTCTTGGCCTTTATTGTTTTAGTTGTTTTTTCTTGCTTTTGTTGAGTCTTCTTCCACATTTAGGAAAGAGACCATTTAGCTTGTACGTGTTTATTTTTTGATTAACAACATCATTTGCTTTTTCGGTGTGAAGGCTAATTTAAATGGATTTACATGCAACTAATGCTAAACATATTCAACCACTTTTCCTAATACAAATTTTTAAGAGAACTCTACTAGCACTTAGGGCCCCTAAATGAAATTTCGCCTAGGGCCTCCAAATTTTATAAGACGGCCCCGATAAGATCAAACACTCTACTAAGCAATGACCACGCATACCATAGTGTAAACTCTAATCTAATACTATATATTTAAACCTGAAACCAAGTCTTTACTAAGAGAACATTTGGCACCTATTAATTGGATAACAGAATGAAATTATACAATATGATAATTATTATTAGCTATTTTATGGAAACATAATTTATGGTCAAAACAACAACAACAACAACAGCCAAGTCTTATTCCCAAAATGATTTGGGGTCGACTAACATGAATTGTCATCTAGTAACCGTCTTGTGTACGCCATGAGATTTCAAACGTTGTAAACCTTTTCGGAGTATTTAAAGACTTTCAAAAGAAGTTTTATAAAGTCGTCAAAATAAATTAAAAATGTTTAAAAAAATATTGAAAAACATATGAACTTTGAAAACAAGGTAAAGTTTTTAAAAAAGCGTTAGGAAACCAAACAAAGAAATCAAAGGAGTTAGAGTAAATCCTCCGCATGTATAGAGTCTCTTCACATCGCCTATCCAACACCATACTCTTTTCAAGCCCTATGAAACTTATATCACTTCTAATCACCCTCATCCAAGTCATCTTGGGGGTTCCCCGACCTCTACTAATATTATCACTTCCCCACCCTTCTACTCTTCTAACCGGCGCGTCACTAAGCCTCCTCCTCACGTGACCATAGCATCTCAGTCGGTTCTCCATCATCTTATCCCGGATGGGTGCGACCCCTACTTTCTCCCTAGTAACTTCATTTCTTAACCGATCACGTCTTGTATGTCCACACATCCACCGTAGCATGCGCATCTCCGTCACACTCATCTTATGAACGTGACACCGTTTCACGGCCCAACATTATGTGCCATATAACAGTGCCGGCCTAATTGCCGTTCGATAAAACTTACCCTTCAACTTATTGGGCATCCCTCGATAATTATCTAACTCCGCCTGTGAGTGTTTTTTTGTGGCATTCACTGCCGGTCTCAAGCTCGGATAAAGGAGGAGAGTTGCGGTAGGTTTGTGGCGGCCAGCGTAAAACAAGCCACATCTTGTGGATATGAATCGAAATTTATGGCCAAAAGTTAGATAATTATTATGGTAATAAATTGAAAATGGGTGACAGGATAGTGGAATGAAAATGAAATTGCACAACGGGTGACGTAAAAGTGGATAGCAAATAAAAATATGATCTGATGTGTTAGTACAATAAATAATATGACGGGTGACAAAAATTGAAAAAAAAAAACAATGCAAAATATTATTCCTAATAATATTATAACGAAATAAACCTACATAATTTATAAAACGAGTATAAGCAATATAAATAGATAGCACGGGCGCGGATCGGACATCCAAACTAGTATTCATTATATGACCATGGTTAAAATCCTTCCAATTATAAGTCACACACTGATGTTGTAAATGTGGAGTCTTATTGGGAAGCTTATTCGCCTTTTATATATAGTTAAAAAAAAATCTTGGGATGGAAAGGATTAGCATTTTGAAACATTCTATACCAGTTCTGAGTTCCTGCCAATAACTCCAATTGAGAAGTAACCGTGAAGTGTGAAGACGAAGATACACAGAAGAAGAATGGAGAAGAAAACTGCCAATATTGTAGAAGAAAGTTGTAACAGAAAAGAGAGAATTGAGAGGAAGAATTGAGAGGATGTTTATTATTGTCATTTCATAATTTTCAGAAATGAATACAAACATCCTTTTTATACAAATTGAAATTGGTTTGCTGTCACTTCCACAACAATAACCAACTCTAACAAGTCTAACAACTCTAACTAACTTTGCAACATTCTACTTATTACATTTCAATTCCTGTAACTATAACAAGTTACTGTGTCCACAAGACATTGCGAACATCTAAGAGAGGAACCACACTTCTTCAGTCTACTCAACGAGGACTATGTATTAGACTTGTACTCCTTGTTATTCAATCACTTACAAAGTTACAATACAATCTTGATAAGTTCTTGAACTACAAGATCACCAAGTGTACAGCCCACAAGGCTACATTACTCAACAAGCTTTACAAAACTTACATGTTGAGATGTACAAACATCTAGATGATACCATCAAGCGCTAATGTAGTCGGTCATGAAACGGGTGAACATAGTGGAAGAGTGTGTTTCCTATGTATGCCAGTCGTATAGCTTAGAATTCAATGGGTACCGCAAGTTGATTCCCGGTATGGGTAACTTGAAGTGAAATCATGGTTTCTAGAATGTAGCTAGGTGAAGCTGACCAATGTTCGCTCTCCCAAACATCGTAATGAGTGCCGCCAAACTCCTGAGCTGAGATTGTAGATGGAAGTGATTCTTGTGGTGATTCTTGTAATTGTAGATGGAAGTCACAAACGAGTCCATGGAAAGACATGCCTATGTCATCAACACCATAGCTCAGATATGCTTTCTTTTAACATTTGTGGAGTGGCGCAGGATATATATCTAATGGTTGGTATCGTAGCCGATCATTGTGAGGCAATGGATCATCCTGAGAAATCAAAGAGCAATAAGAGCGTCAATACCTATCGAGGATAATTGACAATTATGAGACTAGAAGCAACTTCACTGAAGTACCCTGATGCCTGTTAGTCTTCCCCACAAGCTATGTTTTCTGTCTCGAGATATCCCAATATGAATGTTGTAAACACAAACTTGGCCATTTATTACTATTTGCAAGTATAGATTCGTAAAAATATGAGCAGAGTCAAACTAGAGAGTCAATCGGTCATGTAAGGACAAAGGCGGAACTTTCTTATACGGAGTATTATTTTTGAGGTCTCAAAGGCGGTACTTGAACTTCTATACACAGAAAGTACAACTTCTGGTAAAAATAACCACACCACGAGCTATACTCAAACGTGGACTTTAATAATGGTTAGATGTAAACATAGTTTCATAGCAGGGAGAAATCTTTTAGAATTTAAGAGAAAAGGTTTAATCACTGCAAACATTTTGATGTTAGATATTGACACCTCGTACTTTTATCGTGATATGTCCTAGGTCAAACTATAATAAGGTCTAAAGTCAGTTTATAAAAGGAAAGACAGCCAAAGACTTCACCTTCAATTAACTCAACAAGTCATTCAGATCCAATCAGATCAAACTTGTTTACACCTTTTAACATTTCCCTTCTCATCCAAAACTAATAAAAGATCACAAAATAAGGGTTTACCTCCAATATATCAATTTGGAACGGCTTTGCAAAATCTTCAAACATTATCGGGGTGAGTGTTTCCATCCTCTGTTTTACATCCTGGACGACAAAACATGATAACAAGGGAACGAACATAAATTCAAGTAAAAGAAGGACTCAACATCTCAATGGCACTACATTGAGAGCAGTGAGCGTTTTTTTTCTGTTTCTCTCCGGGGGAAGGGGGGTGGGGGGATAGCTTGCCAAAGAAGCAATTGCTCGTACCAGCCCAGTGATCCTGGATTTCTCCAGCAGTGCGGTGGAAATTGCGTCAAGTATATGCCTATTTTCCTCCAAACCTTTCATCGCCAATTCTTCAGTTTCTTCAAGGTACTGTTAAACAGAAAAATTATCATACGAACAAATGCAACGGAGATAAATTTTCATTGACTAGTTGCTTGTGTGTACTTCATGCACCTAAAGTTTTTTCGATGCACTTTAAGAGAACTCAGTAACCAGCCCCATGACGTTCAGATTACAATTGACCTTCATCACGCTACAAATTACAATCAACCCCCATGATACTTTAAAGGTGCTCAAAGAGACAGCTCTAACCTCCATTCCATGTTGAGTCTAAGACTTTTGAAGGTATATCATGTAAATGATATCATTATTGAACAAACATACCGAGGTCTGATATAGAACTCGGCCAGAAATTAACCAAATCTCCTTTTCGATTAAGCTAAAACATCAGTAGCAAATGAAAGCTTTATCTTAGTTCCACTTGATCCAAGGGATAATTGTGGAATCAGACTTCAAAACAGCCAAGTCCATAAATAATTGTGGAATCAGACTTCAAAACACAGCCAAAAGTTGGGTCTGTTAGACCAAAATGTAGTAGCATTCAGTTATCAGGGGATAACCATTCCACCACAGGCTTTGAGATGTAAGTTGCCAGTATCCAACAAGACTTAACCCAAAGCATATGTGGTTTATAGAAAGCCTTCTGCTATAGTAACACAGAAACTAAAAAACAACCAACAGACTACGTAAACAGGAATCAACGTCGTGATAAGAATGTTTGGCAAACATCTCTTTAGTTTTTCAAGTGAATGCGGGTTATATTGAGGCGTGGGTGACGGGTGTTGCATACACTTCGTCCCTTTAGTGGTTTTCTTTTTTGCCTGGGAGGGAGGGGGTTGGGGGCACGTTGCATACCAAAGAAACAGATTTCCTATGCTTTTAGGTTTTAAACAAATGCTGATTCCTTTTGTTGCATGTTAGTATAAAGTTCAAGTTGATATTAATTTTTGGGTCTTGACTCATGGAATCCTCTTTAACCAACATACAAGGAGAAAAACAAACATCAAGAATTCTGGAGAGTGTTATAATACCCTGGTCAATTCTCGGGTGAAGAGTTCTGATACTTCTGGCGTCATTTCAGCAGGAATAACATGTGGATCATCCCACTATCAAGGATACAAAGAGTACCTTGATCAGTTCATAATAAAGGGTGAATACATAAAAGAAAAGCATAAAAGTCAGTGTTCAAAAACACGCACCTTGTATTTTATCAATTCCCCATCTGGATTATCCGGTCGATCCTGCAGGCCTATTCTTCTAGTCAGCGCTGTAAGTCCTAACTTAGCATTTCTTGGGCTAATGACCATCTCTCTGGCGATCTGAAAATAACACACGAAGAAATTTCAATGCTCTTGAATGGACAAGCATCTCATTATTTAAGCTTACATATTAACAACTAAATATCAAGATTTAGAAGAGGAGCAAGCAATATGTGAATATAACTACAATATTAGCTCTTACAAAGGCATCCTTCACACAAATGTCACTTACAATCAATGAAATATTTTTGAGTAAAATTTACTAAATTACCTCTTAGAAAAACACTTTTTTGCCAACAATCTGATGATATAAGTTTCATAATTGTTCTTTTGGTACTTTTATTATATATATAACTGAGAACGACTTCATACAAAAAAATAAGCCGTATATGGTAGGCCATATATTTCGACCATCCTCTTCGTCAAATTTCCCCCTTAAATGGTTTGCGTTTATGTTGTTAGTTCCGATGCACTGCATTCAACATTTGCTTAACTATCTGATTATGTGCAAGAGGCTAGAGAAGACGCTGTGAGCTCTTGAACAATGACTTTGTCATGTCTTTTCCCCTAAGTACTGTAAAAATTGTACTCAAACATATTCTCAAACTCCTAAGGCATTGAGAAGATGCAGTCAAAGTAATGTGCCCAGGATAGAAGGTGACTAATGCCATGGTTCTTATCTTCTTGTCTCCATGGAGACCTTTTCAAACAAACACCATTTTTTTTTTCCGGAAAATACGATCAGCTAATGCCGCCGGGGTGGTGATATGAGGATTCGAACCTGGGCAGGTTAATTACCAAGCCACTAGGCCAACCTTAAACCTCAACACCACATTTCTATTGCATATGAAGCCCCAATGTTATTTAAAATACGACATCCGTGAAAACATTGAGAATATAGCCCAAAGCATGGGTGTCTTTCAATTTATCTTCCCTTGTGTCTTTTAGTAGTTTAGTTCCGTATCGGTGTACTCAACCTCTTGTCGTTGTTAAAGGTCATTCTCCCATTATCTTCGATAGTGCATTTGCCATGAAGAAGTAATTCATTTTCGTACAACAATAACCACAGTTCTCTCCAATGAAAAATACGAGGGGCTGGCGTGGAGTCTACTACAACCGAGGCGGATGTGGATATCGAAGTTATCTTCCAGCAAGACGATTCTAAGGCTCTTAAGATCTTTTGGTGCCCTAAAACCACTTATCAAAGGTAGATGAGTTTAAGGAAGCGCTTGGGGAGAATTTTTCTGATGTGAATTTGTTTATTTACTTTATACCTGGGATGAGTGAAGGTTAACTTATTTCGAAAGGTCCTCCTCGGAAGAGGTAATCCTTCTACTTAGAAGTTAGAACTGATTTCCCGTAGCCATGTAGCTCAACCAAATTATTCTAAAGCTAAATCATAGGAATCTCAGAAGTCTCTCTTTACTTCTAGGACTTATTTATTTCTAATAAGATTGACAGGCTCATCATCGGATAGAATGAAATCCATATGAAAGTCTCCTGCTTTAAAAATAATTGAAATCTTAATTAAATTGTGGAGAAGTTCAACAATTACCTACTAACATTCAATTAGATGTCAGTATAAAAAGTTCAACAATTACATTTCATTTGGGACTATTAAGTTAAGTTGATGTCATACGATACATTCAACTAGATATGCGTTTCAAACTTTCGGCAACTTATAAACAATGAGATAATACAAGTAACCAGAACATCATGTCTCCTCCAGATGCAACTAGCAGGACTATCGCGTTAAGTTAATGTCACATAGTACCATACCATATGATAAAGTATAAGTGATAACGATCACTAACCTTGGTGATTTTTTCCAGATCATCTTTTCCTCCATCAGTTACGTCATCACCAAACACAATACGTTCGGCACAACGACCCCCATGTGCTACAATCATTTGCATCATCATATAACCAAAAGTTGTATAGCCTTGGTCAACCATATCTTCCCTCGGATAAAAAACAGATACAGCTGTTTCCTGTTAGAGATCATCCATAACATATCAGATAACAAGTTATGAAGCCAAAGGTGCAATAAGTTTTAACTAGTCTCACAACTTGAAATCTCACCTTCCCACCAGGAAGAAGTTGAGAAAATGCATGCCAGTCAAATCTTGGAAATAAATGAGCTAACACAATGTGACCAGCCTCATGTACGGCTAGAAGTCTCTTCTTTTCTACTGACACCTGTTACACAAGCAAGTCAGTTTTGTAGTCAACCAAAATCATTGAACCTTGAATTAGAGCTAACCAACATGGGTAAAACATACACTTTGTTCACATTTTTGTTGCTCCTCCTCTGTAAGCAGCACACCCATACCCTCTAGCAATTGCTTGTCTAAGACGTCTATAATATCTTGCTGACAAATCACAGAATGACCATTCCTAACCTGCTTGCCAATTTGTAAGGAACATGATTTACCGTTAAAGCTGTAGCAGAGGGAGCTAGAAAGAGAGAAAAGGAGAGAGATGTGTAAAGAACACTAAGTACATGAGTATTTATTCAAACCAATTACACATTCAAGCAGCCACAAATAATCAACAAAATATCCAAAAGTTAAACAACTGGACGATAACTTCCAAAACAATATAAAGAGACTAATCCATCACAAATCAAAAAGCATGAACAACAATTTGGCAACACATGAAACAAACATTTAAACTAAAAAGCAATTTTAGGTCTGCGCCTCTAAAGGATGTATGAATGTATCTACATGTCAAACACAATACCAACAAAGTGGTAAACATAAAATGATTTGAGGTCAGGTAGCATGAACCATCATATGAAATAACCATAGTGTGAGAGCAAGAGAAATGGTGGAAAGCGCCATTGGAAAACTGGAACAATGAAGAAGTTGTAGATAGCTTAACTTCCTAGGCTTCTTTACTCTCTAGTGGTGTTTATTTTGTAAGCCGGTAGTTCTATTTTCCCCATGGTGGATGAATAAAAGAACAAAATTCTTGCAAACAAATAAAAATAAAAAGAGAGCGCCACTGAAGATTGACATTCAAAAAAAGAAAACCTTAGCTGTGCAGAAAGGCTGCCTACGCCCCACCCTCCCTCCCTGCTTGGAATGGGGGCCTCTAAAGGCACTAAAAATGATTACGATGATCCTTCTGCCTATACTAGATCTTTTTTTGGAGGAGAAGCAATGTTAAGCAAAATACAATTTCTAGAATCACTATATCAGCAAGAAAATTTCAGGAAATAATACTGTCATAAAAGACGCAAAGGATGCTCTCAGAATACAATATTCTAACGCAGTCCAAATCAAAATGTCAAGTGTTACTATTGCAAAGAAAGCCATCCAGCTCTAGGATGAGAGGAAAGAGGTAAGGAGATGGAGTGAAATAGCATCTCATTTCCTCAGAAATCTCATCCACCCAGCCAACACCAACAGGCAGACCACACTAAGACACCTTGTCTACTGACTAGTTATTCCATGATGGAAAGTACAGATGTACACAGAATAAGTATCAAAAGAATACTAAGTGCACTAATGCACTCAGTGAATCACATACTACGTTAGTTCCTCCACGTAATTGGTGCATATCCTATAGTAAGTGTACCAGGGAAGAGATTAATAAGGGGCAAATGACAGAAGTGACCATTAGGGCTCTCTAATCTCATCTGTGATCTACACATCTTATAAAGAAGAAGAAAGGACAGGGTAAAGAAAAGAAATCTGAAAGTTGGCGATAGCAGCAATAAAGGAGGTTTCACCATTGCTAGTAGATATTCTCAAACGTGTAACTATCCCAAATAGGTGAAAACACAGGATGGTAATTCAAAGAACTCATAGTCTGACCCATTTGGTGATCAATCAAATCATCATTGCCCCAACATCACCAAAGAGGCTCCCTCTCAAGGCAAATAGGACAGGCAACCCCTGCCATGCATTGACTGATTGATTGTATCGAATTGACCCGCTAATAAGAATACTTAGACTATGTGATATTGTAGTTAGAAGTTAATCGGCGTGTTAGTTGCAATGAATTGGCATGGAGAGCTGTATCGTATGGTAGAGGCTGTTAGTTTGTTTTTGCTATAATAAGTACTATATAACTATGTTTATCAATCATAGTACTATATATCTCTCTCCTCTTTTGGTTCATACTTTATAGCACCCGACATTAGTTTACGTAGTTTACTGGTGGCACCTCATGACATTTGTTTTCTTCCATTTTGATTTTTCTTTACATCAATTTTTTTTTAGAGGGTCTTTCATCACATATATTTAGTTTTTATAATATCTTAAATTGTTTGTAAAATAGAAAAGTATAAAAGATGTCATCTCTATTTAAAGAGAAAAAAGAAACTCAATGTTGGTGTAATTTTTCAAAAAAATTTAAATCCCATTTCAATAACTTTATTAACCAAAAACTACAAAAGGAAAAACTATACAACAGAAAAATTCTAAACAAGGCTCTGGTGAAGGGAATATTTCCCTGCGACTGTACGGACACTTCCAAAAGAGGAAACAAGCTCGTAACCATGGCCAAACGGGGACGGCCACCAAAGCCGAAGATACCACCAGATCCGGCGACTCATGACAAAGATAATGGTACCGATTTGGAAGAGAATGATGCAGAATCGGGACCAAAAACACAAACCCAGCTACACGATGAACCTCGAACTCCGGTGTTCTGCCATGAGCTCATCGGAGATGCTATTCAGCAGTCAGGTAAGGCAAATCCTTCTATTAGTAAGTCTAATAAACTGATTTCGAGCAAAATTGGTGAACCTTGTGAGAATTTGATTAACCCTGTGGTGACTGAGAAGAGTAACTCTGCCTTGAAAATTCCTAATGTTGAACAACCCAAAACTTGGAGTAAAGTTGTGGGTAGCAAACCCAAGATTGGTATGAGCCTTCATCTTCATGAGAATACTAGTGATTCTGATGAAATTATCATTGAGGAGGATGATATTGGAGAAGAATTGGACAGGTGGAAGTGTACTCTGGTGGGAAATGTGTTGGGAGCTAAACCAAAATTGAAGGATATGAAAGAGTTTGTAAGTAAACACTGGGGTGATATTGCTGTACCAGATGTGCAGTATTTCAAAAGAGGATGGTTTACTTTCAGATTCTTCACAGAAACTGACATGAATGCTGTTATGAAAGCAGGTCCATGGAGATTAGCAATAATTCTCTAATTCTCAAACAATGGTCACCTACTTTCTCTCAGGAAGTCGATTCTGTTTCTCATATACCTGTTTGGGTTCTTTTTCCTGAACTTGACCCATGGTATTGGACTGAAAAAGCACTCAGCAAAATTTCAAGCAAAATTGGGAAGCCAATGTTTGCTGATTACACCACAACTCATAAGGAAAAGCTGTCTTTTGCCAGGGTCCTGATTGAAGTTGATGTTTCAGAAGAGTTGCCTAAGTCTATCAAACTGAGAACCCCCTTTTCAGGTTTAATGGAGCAGAGAGTGGAGTATGAGTGGGTTCCTTTTTACTGTCAGGGATGTAAAAAATTGGGACATACTATCAAAACTTGCAAGTTCCATAAACCAAAACAGCAGGTGCAAGTGAAACAAATTTATAGGCCTGTTACAAAGCCTGTAGAGAGTGTTGTTCAGTCAGAATGTAATGAAGATATTGCTGAACAAAAGGTTACTCCAGAGCAAGATATAGTGGAGGATCATGAGCATGAAATCATCACTTCTCCTGAGATTATGGATGACATGGGTTTCAGGCAAATCAGGGAGCCAGATAAGAGAAAATCTAGATCAGCAGAGCTCATTGTGCCTACAGTGTTAACTAACAGATTTGATGCTCTGAGTGTGGGTCTATCAAATGCACTTTGGGTAGATTCTGAGAAAGATGGTGCACTAGGGGAAGGGAAACCTCCCGACCCAGCATGATAGTTGCAACATGGAATGTGAGAGGGTTGAATAACCCTCTCAAACAGTGTGAGGTGAAGGACCTCATGCTGAAAAGGAGCATAAACATTGTAGGAATTCTGGAAACAAGGGTTAAGGAAAATAAGGCTGGGAATATCATCAAGAAGAGGTTTGCTAATTATAAACTGGTGACTAATTATAGTCACCACTATAATGGCAGAATTTGGGTATTTTGGAATACACAGCAACTGGTGGTTAACATTATTGAGACTCATTCTCAATTTATTCATTGCAAGGTCAGGCATATCTTATCTAATAAGGAAATGCTTATTACTTTCACCTATGGTAGTAATGATGCACTTGCTAGACAGGAGTTATGGAATAAGCTGGTTGGGAATAGGCCAAACAATGAGGCTTGGCTTGTTCTGGGAGATTTTAATGTCATAAGGTCATCTGCAGAAAAGTCTGGATGTTTTGCTCCTGTGCAAAAGGATATGGATGAGTTTAATGACTGTATCTTGGCTTGTGGATTAGATGATATACATAGTCAAGGTCAATATCTAACCTGGACTAATAACCAAGATGGAGATAAGAGAACTTGGACTAAATTGGATAGAGCTCTAGTTAACTCTGCTTGGCTGCATCAATTTCCTACCTCTTTTGGAGATTTTTTGCCATCTGGGTTATCTGATCACTCCCCATGTGTAGTCACAATTCTCCCTCCTCCTCCCATAAGAAAGATTTTCAGGTTTCTTAATTGCTGGACTCTGCATCCTGAATTTGATAACACAGTTAAGAAGGCCTGGCAAATCAAGGCACAGGGGAATGCAATGACAAAGCTTTTTCAGAAGCTGAAACAAGTTAAGCATGAGCTCTCACTGATGCATAGGTCCTCATTTGCAAATCTACCAAAGAGAGTCCAGGAGTGTAAACAGGAACTTCATGAAAAACAGGTTGAGCTGAGTAAAAAACTAAGAGATGCTGATTTGGAGAAAGAGGTTGATGCAATCAAAGACAAGTACTGCAATTTGAAGTTGGCTGAGCTGAGCATGCTTACTCAAAGAGCAAAGATTACTCACATAAATAATTCAGACTGCAGCACCAGTTATTTTTTCTCAAAAATCAAGGAAAGACAACATCAGAGCATGATACGTAAGATTTCTGATATGGATGGGATAGTTCATGAAAAACAGGAAGACATTTCCAATGCTTTTATCAATTTCTACACCAATCTGATTGGTAAAAAGAAATCTGTTAAGAGCCTGAACAAGGAGGACATTAGGAAAGGAAAATGCTTGGATGACTCTCAGGCTGAGTGGCTGGTTCAGGATGTCACTAAGAAGGAAATAAAGGATGCTTTGTTCAACATGGACCCAAATAAATCTCCAGGGCAAGATGGTTTTGCAGCTGGTTTTTTCCAGAAGTCCTGGAATATAGTTGAAAATGACTTCTGCAATGCCATTTGGGAGTTTTTCAGGACAAATAAAATGTCCAAGCAAGCAAATACAACCATGGTCACACTTATCCCAAAAAAAGTGCACCCTTCAAATGTTGCAGATTTTAGGCCAATATCCTGCTGTTCTACAGTTTATAAAACAATAACCAAAGTACTTGCTAATAGAATCCAGGAGGTTATGCCAGGCTTAATAGGAATGGAACAGGCAGCTTTTGTGAAGGGGAGGAGTATTTTTGACGATGTAGCTGTTTCTCAATCTATGGTGAAGGGCTACAATTAGAGCTGATCAAAAGGCCCAGGCCCGAAAGCCCGACCCGGCCCGGCCCGACTTTTTCCCGGGCTTGGGCCGACCAACTAGGCCCGAAAGCCCGATTTTGGCCCGGCCCAAAAAAGCCCGCAATAATATGGGTCGGGCTTGGGCCGAGCTCGTGGCCCAAAAATCGGCCCGGCCCGGCCCGCTTTTAGAAATAAAGGCAAATTTTTTTAATTTTATATACATAAGTTATGTAAAATAGTGTAATGATGTCGGATTATGACGAATTTGGTAATTAAATTATCTATAATAGCAAAATTAGGGTAAATGTAGTGAATAAAGCATATTAAAATAATAAAAAAAATTACTATTAATAAAATAAAAATATTGTAAATTATGAAAATAACATAAAAAACCTCTTTAAAAATGTATAATAATGTATTATTGAACTAAATATGCAAGTAGTGGTTAATATTAATGAGTAAAGTGATCAAAAACGTACAAATTAGGCAATACGAGATTTTTTTTTAAAAAGCCCGAACGAGCCCGAAACGGCCCGAAAGCCCGCTTTGGCCCGAACGGGGCGGGCTTGGGCCGACCGATTAGGCCCGGAAGAAAAGCTCGGCCCGGCCCGCACAACGGGCCAACTTTTTTACCATAAGCCCGGCCCTAACCCGGCCCGGCCCAGCCCATGATCACCTCTAGCTACAATAAGAAAAACATCTCCCCTAGATGTTTGGTGAAGGTGGATATTCGAAAAGCATTCGATTCAGTTAGCTGGGAGTTCATTGAGGATACTTTGGAGGCTTTGAATTTTCCAGCCAAATTCATAAAGTGGATAATGAACTGCATTTCAAACACTTGGTTCTCTATCAAGATCAATGGCAACTATGAAGGATATTTTCCAGGCAAGTGTGGCATAAGACAAGGAGACCCTTTATCTCCTTATCTTTTTGTTATCAGCATGGAAATTCTTTCCAGATTCTTGAGAGATATGCCAAGGCATCAGCAATTCAGCTACCATCCCAAATGCTCGAAAATCAAGTTGACACACCTTATTTTTGCTGATGATCTGATGATATTCATAAGAGGGGATGTTCCATCAATGAAGGCTGCTGTTAACTGCTTGAATTTATTTGCTGAAGTCTCAGGGCTGGAGGCCAATCAGGCTAAAACAGAAGTTTACTTTGGGGGGGTTAGGGATGAAGTTAAGCAGCAGATGCTAGACATTTCAGGTTATGTGGAAGGCTCTTTTCCATTCAGATATCTTGGAATTCCTTTGCATTCTGCTAAGCTGAAATCTGCAATGTTCAACTCTCTAATGACTAAAATTCAGCATTCTCTGCTTCACTGGTCTTCAATCATGCTTTCTTATGCTGGTAAGGTCCAGTTAATAAACTCAGTCATATTTGGCCTTGAAAATTTTTGGTGTGCTAGTCTGCTCCTCCCCAAGGGCATTATCAGGTAAATCAAGAAGTTATGCAAGGATTTTCTCTGGAATATAGAAGCTGGTAGAAGAAAGATGATCTACAAGAGTTGGGATGGTATGTGTTCACCTAAAAAGGAAGGGGGTTTAAGCATAAAAGAGGTACTAGCTTGGAATAAAGCTATGATTGCAAAGTGGATCTGGCAACTGCACACTGACCACTCAGGTGTCTGGAATTGCTGGATTCAAGCTTATCAGCTTAAAGGTCAAAGCATCTGGCAGGTCAAGAGGAAATCAAATGACTCTGAGACATGGAGAGACATTCTGACTGTCAGAGATGAGATTCTTACCTCTGCTGTTGATGAGCATAAAGCTGCTGATATGGTCAGAAAATGGCAGATGAATGGTAAGTATAAGGCTGCAGCTGGGTATGAGTATTTCAGGAAACACTATCCTGAAGTTAGATGGGCAAGAGTGATTTGGGACAGCATAAACTTGCCAAAACATAGCTTCATCTCAGGCTTGGCTATGCAAAACTCCCTGGCCACTGTGGATAAAATCTGTGCAAGAGGAATGGTCTTAGTATGTAAAAATGGAGCGGAAAGCCATCAGCATCTATTTTTTAACTGCTCATATACTGCTGGTATTTGGAAGGAAATTCTGAATTGGCTCAAAATCCAAAGACAGCCGAAGAGCTTAAAGGGAGAAGTCAGGTGGATTGCACAGCATAAGCATAGGAAGCACTGGAAATGCAAATGGCTCATATGCAGTTTAATTACAACTGTATACATAATCTGGAGGGAAAGAAATGCACGCATTTTTGGTGGAACCGAGCACAATATTGATTGGAATGTCAAGCAAATCAGATACATTGTTAGTGTAAGATTGTATGCTTGGCAAAAAGATTGTAACAATGAAGAGTTTGTTAATAGCTTAGTCTCCTAGTGGCTTGGATTTGTTTTCCGGATAGTGGTGTTCTTTTTGTAAGATCTTTTCTCTTTTATTCCCGACATGGATGAATAAAAGTCACAATTCTTACAAAAAAAAAAAACTACAAAAGGAACAAAAAAAGTACTAACAAATTAGAGGAGACACATGGCATGCACAGAAACAAGCAGAGGCAAATGCTCTGGTAGTTTCAAGTGGGACTGTTTTCATTTAGCGAGTAGCTAAATGACAAGTGTCCACTTTTAGCAGCCAATGCCTCATGGCAACAGTGCCTGTGGGAGGCATGGTGTCATGAAAAATGTCATGAGAATTAATAACTTAATACTCATTGACACGTGAGATGAGTGCCATGAAAGTCCATGGCACTCCAATAAACCGAGTCTCATGTAAAGAACATTGTTGCGTTTTAATAGCCATTTTGATTTTGGACAACTCTTTGAATTACGTATGAAAAAGAAACAATAAAACACAAGCCGGGTAGCTGCACTTGACCGTGCACCAAGTATCCAAATACAAAGTAGGCATTTATCCTAGGGATGTATTGCAAGCTACAAGGCATTTGGCACTTAACCAAAAAATAAATAAATAAAAAATACACCAAGGCATTTGGCAGATTCAATAGTCCATCCAGATATCTAATAGGATCTTACAATCATGTATGTTTACATTCAATACATATATGTACTGTGAGTAATGCATCATGAAAGATTCTTCAGATTAGGTTAACAGCCCTTGTACAAGCAGGATTCATATATTTCTCATATCTAGTCATATTGAGCAGTCCCCTGAACATGAGGGACTTTGAGGTGAGATGTGACTCATGTGAGGTGCATTCAAAGCCAAGACCAATGATTTGTGGGACTTCACCAAGGAGGCTTGGAACGGTTGGGTTGTTGGGTTGGTACTTAACATTTGAGGGTTGTCAAACTGTCCCTAAACTTGTAGTTGCAAGCTTACATGAGAAACTCTCCTAAGAGATTGTCTTACCATATGACATATTGATAGAACAAACAAGTTTCAAGTACTTTTAGAACAATTGCTTTTTTGTTGGGAGGCCAAAACTATAGTCTTACAGCCTCAACGTTTCATCTAAGAGCCCCACTCTTTTATTGTAAAACCCAACAGCTTTCAATAACCTCATCTTGAAACCATCCCATACTAGTTTTCATTATATCATGATAACCTATATCATGATATAAAGTTATATTATGTTTCTAACACACTTCCATTATGGATTCTCGGCAGTGGGCACAGTGGAGCTAATCAGCTAAAACCAGCATATATATCTTGAAATATGAACAGTGCACACATAGGAATAAGCCGATGGAAAAATCACTTACAGACATTATTCCTGATTCATTGACAAGATTGCGTATATCTGCCCCAGAATAACCAACTGTGCGGAAGACAAGCTGGAAAATACAAATTTATCAGAGAAAGTACAAAATTGCCAAATGTGAAAGTAGCATATGCTTGCCTGTGCCATCATATATACTCCCAAAAGGCACAGTAAAGCTACTTCCGAAGTGAAAGCACACAGAAGGAGACTATTGACAGTATTTGAAAAACGAAAACAAAACAAAAAAAGAACAAACAAACAAACAAAAAAAGTCCGGTTTTATACCCATAGAGGCCAGAGCTAACATCAACACACAAAAGTTAACTGTGACAATTAATCAAGTCAGCAAGCATTTTGAGTGCAAAAGCCAACTCTGAGGATAATGACAGTGACAGCATCATAACTCATGTTATACTGAGAAGATGTTCACGATTGATGAAGCAAGGAGAAGGAGCCTCAAAGCCATGATTTTTAGCCCAGAATTTCGAAAGGCCTGGTATTGTTAGATAGATTCAAGGTATTAGAGTTCGGAGGGAGCAAGTGCATGCAATACATTTAAATCTTGAACATGACATTGTTTTGTTCCTCTCACCAAACACCCAAAATATCCAGAATGTTCTCTCCTTTATAGAAGCTTTTGAGACAAATCTAGCATTGAAGATGAATTGGGCAAGAGGTGCGGGTTCGAACATGGATCAGCTTGTCTTGAGGACTGAAGTTCTACTGGTTGGGTGCCAGATTCAAAAATCGGCCTTTAGTATATTTCGGCCTACCTCTTTGGGAAACCCAATATCGTCCACGTTTTGGAAACAAGTGAAGACGAGAGTTGCAAAGCAAGCAGTTAACTACCCAAAATCCCAAATTTCATGTTTTTCTACCATTTAATTTATGAGAGTGGTTAGTAGGCCAGATTAGATTTTGGGAAGATATGTGTAAAGTGGGATACATTCTTCTTCCTTGTTTCATAGTAGCATTTATGGTCGCCGACAATCACAATGCTCCAGGTTCGGCCACATATTCTCACGAGGGAGGTTCATGGGACCTTCTTTTAAGCCAAATAAGTGGAAGGCCGAAGAAATCACACACGGACACACTTGATCTCTATTCGGAAATCTTCAAATATCTGTGGCATTGAGGATATGCAAGTTTGGTACGGAGACCAGAGCGCTTTAGTTGTATATCATTTTCTTTGATACATTTTTTGACAAAACCAATTAATTTATAGAACTACCGAAGCAAACATGGACCACGTGGCCTCATTGCTATACAATAGTCATATATATGCCCAACTCTCTGCAGATGGCCCAAAAAGAAGCAAGAAAAACGAGTCTCCATAAACATAGTCAAGAGAATGACTTCGCCCTAAAATATTCACGTCTGCTCATTTCAAATGCATAGAAAGGAGCACAAGCAAAAAAAATTCAAAGCAACTTCTTCTCTTTATTCGCCCTAACCCCACAAACTAATGTGGTCGTCTCTCCTGCTTTTGGAGTTCGTGATGACTACTTGGAAATCTAAAGTTCCTCTTAAGCTGTGAGTTGATTGATGGACTATGCTTTTGGGAAGAATAGATACTTGTGATACATTTAGCGGTGTAGGTCTACTATTGCCTAAATGTAATAATCATCTCTTACTTCCTTTAATTTGTTGAGGGGTGGTACGTATCCTGCCTAAGTGGTTATTTTATAGAAATGAAGTTTGTTGGGTTGAGGCAAACAAATAGAAGTTGTTTTGGAAGTTCTGTTACATTTGCTACATATGCATCTAGGTTGAGCGTAATTCGCAAATAATTTCAAGGCAGATTCGTCACCTAGACAATGTTTGGGGAGGGTTGCTTTTCTTGCTTCGTTTTTGGCTAACATAGAATGATATCTAAAAGACCCTTTTACTTAATCTGCAAAGGTTTCAGACAATTTTGTAGCTATTTTCGGTTACTTCTATTGATGAAATTATTTCTTGTACCATAAAAAATTTATCAACCTTTTTTTTTGCAGACAGTTATATTTTGACCCAGTTGAAATTTGATGTCTTGAAAAGTGGGATCCGACTATACAAAAAAGGAATAAGCTAATTTGACAATAGAAATGGCACGGAGAAGTATATGTTTACTCTGCAGACATCAAACAGCTTCGTACCAGAATGTTCACCTGACACAGTTGGATTTACAGTAGCAAAGGCTACATCTCAATCAGAACAATGAAACATGACATTGCAGACTTACTGGTAGCAACAGCTACATCTGAATTTCGGTGCAATTTAAGAAGTAGCTGATGAATGAAAAGGGATGATAATAAAGTTACTAACCTTTTCAAAGTCGACATCTTCACCCAGCTTTTTCCCTGAACTGTGCACCCCAAATATCTGCACTCGCTGTTTAGCATCGGGCAGCCCAATGTGCAAACGACGGTCTATACGTCCGGCTCGAACAAATTCTATATCTAATTCATCTGGCCTATTAGTTGCACAAATGAATATAACCGCTTGTCTAAGCGAGAATCGGTCAACCCCAGTCTTCACTTTGCTACACAAAAAAGGGCCAATATCAGAGACAGAGAAGATTCTGACAGAGAAGACTAAGACAGACTTTCAAGGTGAGGAACAGCTAATCCCACTTGAGGAAGAGTATGAAAGGAATCACAGCCAATGGAGATATAAAAAAACCATCTACCAACCATTGATAATAAGCCATAACTGATTGAGATTTGGGACAGAGGGCTATACTATACGCCACAGCTGAATGTGCAAACCAAATTCTTCTCATGATAACAGCAACAATGACAAACAAAAGTCCATCCCCAAACATTTAGTTGATAAAATTGGCGCTGGTGAGACTCACACGAACATGAGCCACAACAAGAGTTTGAATATAAACTGATATAGAGGAAGAAAAAAAAAGGAACACATAGTAGCACCAAGTGACCTCAATAAATTAAATATTCAAATTCTCCAATGAAACCACAACCAAGAAATTGAATACCGTTAGCCTCATAGCGACTACCATGCCAAAACAGAGTCTACGGATCAGGGCGTTTTTGCAAAATCTTGTCCTATTTGAATGGGTGGCGAGTTTGAGGCAAAGGTAGTTGACCATGATAAGAAGCTACATAAGTTTGCTTTGCTTAGTTTTATGCTCATCTTCTTCACACCGTTATGATGAAGACACCGTTATGATGACCTGAATGTTCATTCTTGTGTGATGTTAATGGGTACAATTTTACTGGACTTTGAAGCACCAAACCCATCAACATTTCCGTCTTGGCAAGAGCCTTACACTTGTTTCCAATTTTTTGATAGACGGATGTTAGAAGGACGTCCTTAAAAGTTCCTTCATGGTATTTCATAACTTCTAGTGAAGTAATTGTAATTTATTTGTAAATTTGTGATTAGATCCAGAGGTCAGAGCAAACTTGTTTAGTAGCAATTGCGCAGCCACATCTCTAATATGAGCAGAATGTCTAGATTTTCTGAATGCTGTCTCTATGCAATGACCAAGTTGCATCAGGTCTGTACCTAACTTGCCAATCCATCCCCCCGTACAATCCCTCTCTCCCAATCGAACAAGCACAAATTTACAGACTTACTCTCCATCCAACTGAGATATTAATGCCTCAAATGTTGCTCTTCTTCGTGGATCATTTTTAGCATGCCTTCCTGCAATGGCATCAATTTCATCAACAAAAACAAATGATGGAGCCTGCAAAAATAGGAAGAATAACTGTCATTATATCCTGTCTTATAACTTCCCTATTGAAATATAAAAGTATGATATTTGAATTTTAAAATCGAGGAAATGCATCAAACTCAAATAAATGGAAGGGGGAAAAAATGAGACATTTTTTTATAGAAACATATTGCACTTTTTCTCATATACAATTGAAAACAATATAGGCATTGTTAGAGTTTGAAAACAATTGTGTATCTAGCTGATTAACTGAACTTTAACAAAAGCCTCAGACACTTGAGAGAAACATTACTAATAGAGAAGCCAACATAACAGGAACGAGCAAATAGTATTTATTACTTCTAAACAGCCAATGAAATAAGAGCAACTTGGAATTACATTTCTTCGCGCGATTGAAAACATCTCATTGATCCTTGCAGCACCACTTTTTTCACTATCTGTAAATTCCGCACCAGAAGCAAACACAAATGGCAAACCACTTTCCTTTGAAAGTGTTCTGGCAAAGAGTGTTTTACCAGTACCTGGAGGTCCTGAAAGAAGAATACCCTGCACAGATTCAAAACCTCTTTTAGAATTAGAACATACCTCCTCAGCATAATAAGATACAATTACATCGTTCTTTTTCCCTTTTGCTGGAAAGACAAGATATATAGCAAAAACTCTAAATTCAAGCGGGTGTCAAACAATAAGTCCTCCTAAGCCTAAAAAAACCCTCAAAGGAGAATATACTATGAACAGCAACAACACAAATAAAATGAATAATGTTTCCAGCGTGAATTAATGGCATTACCCTCACAAATTGCACCCCTCTTTCATAATACTGCATGGGATTCCTCATGTAAACCATTATTTCATCCAGAAGATCCCAAACATCCCCTCCAAGTATTACTTCTCTGTACATCGACTTTGTTTCAACGTCCTCGCCAACAGGCTGGAGATAGTAAAATGAAATCAGACTAGAAACTAGAGAGCAACACATAGATACTATACACAAGTTGCCAGAATCCAAAGGTATTACCAGAATAAAGTTCTCTGCATATGCCATGTCATATAGTTGATTATACTTTTTATAAAGAAAACGGCTGGAAGCAATATGTAGAAGCATCAAGGACTCCCTCATAAACCACAAAACTAGAATTCCTGGTAATAAGGCTATCAAAACTTTCATAAAATAATGAATTTGCCGCTTCTGGAGAAGATCCACTTCGACACCAGAATTAGAAATCGTCTCGAACAAGTACGGATCAAGGGGAATATCAACCTACAACAATCACATATTTATATATAATTTTGAGCAAATACGAAACAGAAAAGAACCAGAAAATATGCAGGTCAAATAAGAAATAGAATAACGTAACTTACAATATATTCTAAAGGAAAACCTTCCTTCATCGTCACATACAATCTCTTGAGATCTTCAGTAAAGACGACAGCTGCAACCTGTAAGGAAAATAAGCAATGATATAGCACTTCAAAAGCTTTAGCTAAAAAATTGATATTCAAGGCTGTATTATCTCTTCAACAGAAAACAAAAATAGATCCTTAAAACCCAAGTCATGTCCAACCAACAATAGACAAGACTCAGAATGAAACCTGAAAGATACCACTCCCACAATCATGAAAGTGCAGCATAAAGCAAAAGTTGTTTCTCCAAGACAGTGGTACATCAAATATGAAGCCCAAACATAGAATTATAGAGCAAAAATGGGGCAGGGGACACTATGCATGAAAGGGTCAATCCAACCCATTCTCATCTCGCGGAACGATTCTATATCACACTAATGCTCACTAACACGATGAGGTGTCTCAGAGCGGCAGAGCCCAAATAACAGCCATTCAGTACAAGGTGGAAATAGACCACCATTACATGGTTACTTTGTCATTAATCCAGGCCACCATAGTAATAGAACTGAAATTGACTAGAAAGATGTAGGTCTTAGGAAGCTAGCGTCACTATTGAAGAAACGGAGCTTCAACGGAAAGAGAAAAAAGTGAAAGAAAAAAGTTCGAGGACAGGGAAAGAGAAAGATTAGCTGAAAATCTAAGAGCTAAATTATTGATCACTCTCTGGATGATGATTACAATTAAATTCTTGTGCCTTTTATACACAAATGCTCTGTAATCTATGTTATTACAACACATATATTGGTTACTGATGTCGGACACCGGATATGGGTATGACACTTGGACACTTTATATGAATCCAAAAACATGAAAATTTCATAAGATATCAGAGTCCGACATCTGAACGTACCCATGTTGGGTCCCTCTAGATAAGTTTGGGCAACACAATCCAACAGCATGATATTACCGCCCAAATGGATGTTAATATTCAGCATTCAGATTAAATCACTTATAACAGCTGCCCTTCATATCATACTTTTCCCCATTTGATTGTCATATTTGTCCTAAAGTCTATATATCATCAGCAAAGAGCTGAGGAATTCTCTCTTCAACATAATCAACCAACGCCCTTGAGTAACACTAATTGGAAGTGCGTCCCGTTGAAAGATATACTCGAAGGCTGCTTCGCTGAAGCTTGATGATCTCCTTGTCATTTAGCATTCTCATTTTGACCATGCTACACCATATGAGAATATGAATTATTGCAGGGAAGAGTGGAGACCGCTAAGAATGCCTTCAACTGGGAAAGATGGAACTTATACAGCTTAACAAATCATGGCACCAATCTAAAATGGAACCAATAAATTTGTGGCTAAGCTTAGCATTGTTCTAGATTTGTACACCCAGTCAGTCCCCAGTCTGAAACTCCCTCGTGTTCCACATCCAATCATCTAACATTACAACACATTTATCCAGTTTTGAGTATGAGACTGGGTAATCATGTTCTCTCCTCTGTGAAGACCTATACCAGCTTCATTATTGGGTTACCCTGGAAGGTATGGTAATTGAACTGAAGGAGGTATATCCCTTCATAAACTTAGATGAGAGTTCTAAGTCATATAGTATGTCATTCAATGATACCAAGGGTGTGACTCCCAAGTACACAGCTACACCAAGGGGTGACACCCGTTTACAAATTGAGAGATGGAAGGTTAAGCTCTCAAGCTATCATGATTCACGAGAGATCTTATCAACAAAAAGAAGACAAGTTAAGTACCGATGAGAGTGGAGAACTTGACTCCAGCAATAAAACTATTTCAAAATTGGAACTGGAATTCTTATGGTCTACAAGCAATATCATAAAACTAAGATGATTCCTTTCTAACCAAGTAGTACATCAAATAGCCAAAGCGGAACTTAACTTCTTGAATTCGTATGGCGTACACCATAATGTATACGGAGTATTGTCCAAGAGAAGACTCCTGATTTCACTCCGAAGTTCGGCTGTTTGTCTTTTTCTATGGGATCAGGTCATTTGCTTCATTGGTGTTAATGTGTAACGTTAACTACTATAGAATAGAGTATTTCAACATGATCCCCTCACTAATGCAACCCTTTTTCATCCTTCTTTTCCAAGCCAAAAGAACATCTAACCTTATCAGTGAGAACCCAACTCAACCCAAAAAGAACACCTAACCTTGAGCATGTCTCCTATATGGAGTTTCTCTTTTGCCATGGCCCAACCGAAAAAAAAAAAAAAAAAAAAAAAAAAAAAAAAAAAAAAAAAAAAAAAACACTTCTGGAGGAGCCTTCCACTTCCAAATTGAAGTGGCTGGGAAATCAACAACAGTAGGATTTCCTAATAGATTGCAAAATTCTCGACAACAACAGCAAAAACCCTTATGTAACTTTCACGGCACCTGTTAACCACTTCCGTGTGCCATCATAGGGCATAGGCTGAGGGTGGCAGTAACTGAGAGCCCTTATCATTGGAGCAATCCAATATCGACTTAGAACAACGGGGTGTAATATGTGGCTATCCACGAAGATTGAAGACATTTTTTAGAAAAGACTGAGCCACATAAGTGGCCATGATTTATGGGGCCATCAAGACACAAATTAAAACACATACAAGAGGTAAATTGTAGCAAGAGTCAGATTGCAAAGCCATCATATTGGAAGAATGGAAGTCACTAAAGATGTCTAATATCTTGTTAAGGAAGATGTGTTAACGAAGGAAATTTGGAAATGAGCGCCATCAACTACCTCCAAACTTCCTCGTTTTTAAATTGAATATCACATATCTGAACTCTACATGCTGATCCAATAACAACTTGTTAAGAGTTTTGGACTGTTTATCTGATGTCAAATACATCATGACCAAGCAACTCCCAGCCAGCAATGCATGATGGATTTCTTATGCTGGTAAATAGCTTAAATACCAGCAGGCCGTAGCATAACTCAGAACTTCTAGTGTTCATGGAAAATCATTATTAGCTTTATTTTGGATAGTTTAACTATGACATAGGATATAGCAATCCTCTGTAATAAAGTCTTCTTTCCCTTACTACAATAATTTCACACAATTCCATCAACACCTTTGTACGACCCATCCAATTAAACAAAAACTCCAAAAGATTTATATTGTCCACAACTATAGTGACCATCATTAGCACTAAACCCCCAAAATTGGACCCTCCAACGTAAATTTTATGATTTCAGCTCGAAGGTTTTTTTGTTTTTTTTTTTGCAAGGACAGCCAGAAGTGGAACAGAGCAGAACTGGCGTTGCGGTAAGTATTCAAAGGTCATTAAGATGAGAAAGTGCTAGAAGAACCTGACAGCATAGTCTTCAATCCAGAGATTCCATATATTTATAAGAGAACAATTTCCAACTTCCACCCCAAAAGATTGGTTTACGCTCATGGACTGCTAGCAAGTTAATCAGAATTCGCAAAAGAAAAACAAGACGTATTTAAACTTTGCAGAAACTCAAGTCTCCTGAGAAGCAGCAAGAAATTCACAATTTATTTCCAGTTCTACGGGTACATGTCATAAGGTTAACGGGGGCATGCTCTTACATCTGGTCTTTTGTCAATTTTAATTTACACAGATAATCGGAAAGTGTCGTCGCCATCAGAGGCCATCTGTGAAGGGTTAACAGCTAAGCACAGAAAACTAAGTCTGATGTGTATCCAAGTCTGTCAATAAGTGATTCAAATATTTTTAAATCCTAGGGTTATTGCACGACAGCATAACAGACTAGTTTAATTTTTTTTTTTTTTGATAAGAACAGACTAGTTTAATTTACCTCTGAGCTATCAAGTTTTTCGAGAAAATAAGTGTAGGGTAGTTTAGGTCGGTAGCGCCACCAACGCTTTGATATCCACAAAGCCGTGGCTCCTTGTGCATCTCTTGCCTTTTCAACCACATCTTTACGAAGACTGTTCTCAACTTCTTTCATATCAAATTCAACTGCATATTTAGCATTCAAAGAGGTTGCTTGTTCTGTCAATTTCTCCTTTCCCAGTATTTGTGTCCATGTCTGGAGCCTTTCACGCCATGATCCTTCGAGGTCTTGCTCATAACCTTCAACAATAAAGAAATGGCATTTGAATTATTAAAAGTAAACACTAACTCTTTCGGCTAGAGAGAATTTCACTTTGAGCAAATGCTGAAACTTGACCCGTTCTTTAAGTCGTGGGGGTGCATGAAAAAGTCCAATATACTACAAGAGCTTCCAGTCAATGTGTCAAGTTGATAATGAGATAAAATAAAGATTTATAACACGTACTGGGACTGTTTCCTACTTTCCCATATAAAACACAGAGTTTATAACTACACGATTACCTGTACTTCTAGGACCTGAGAGGATTCCCAGTGTTTCTAGAATAAAAGATGATATTCTATAAGTAGCATAACAAGAGCATCTAATCCACAGTGAGATGAGTGAAATTACTAGCCAAATTCATTAATGTATGTATATGAATATATGACAATGGATAAAGCATTAGCACTAATGCAGCCATTCTTGGGAATCTGATTTGAATAGCCATGATGTC
Source organism: Spergularia bocconei (assembly GCA_963457585.1). Lineage (NCBI taxonomy): Eukaryota > Viridiplantae > Streptophyta > Magnoliopsida > Caryophyllales > Caryophyllaceae > Spergularia > Spergularia bocconei. The sequence continues at coordinate 10,200,941 of OY734951.1, read as the reverse complement.
ATGCATGACACTACAGTTGCAGGACACGTATACCCAAGAAATTCAAATCCCATGCATGATTACTATCTTTATAATACCAAGGTAAGTGGGTCTCCTCCTGGATGTCAAAAAGATGAAGGCCAATGCCATTTAAGAAGTCCTACACTTGCTAGTCACAACTCATGATGCTATTCACATCCCCAATCCCTTCGAATGATAAAATAAAGAAAGCAAGAGTTTTTATTTCAAAATTTTGAAACCTATTCGAGCTATATAACATCATTCCCAAACCTGAAACACCAATGTCTCTTTGCACAGCCGTCTTCTCTTCTTTACTTAAGCTTGCATTGCCAGTGATAAGTCCTTTCATGTTTTCCAGAGGTTGCTCTATGTCATCATCCCATGCATCTTCCCCAACATAGGAACTATCATGAATCAGAGTGCCACTAGGTCCTTCAATAAATTTCTTCATTTTCAGTCCTTTGGGCATCGTCTTTCTCCACATGCCTTTTTTCAACCTGGAGTTTACCAAAAAAAAAAAAAAAAAAAAAAAAAAAAAAAAAAAAAAACCATCCAATTGAGTATTTTATTACCAAGGTCATGACCCAATTACCAAAATGACACCATGTGGTGCCTCCCACTCACAGAGGAGAGCTAATTAAAGTCTTAAACTATCGTGAGAAGTTTATCCGCAAAAAGAAGTTAGCCAAGCAACGGTGAGGCAGTAACATAAGGCTCCAACTATACGACAACCTCTAAAAGTAAAAATTTGGACTCTTGGTGAGTCAAAGCAATATCATATCACGCAATGATGTCATCCATTCCAAGTATACCACCAAACAGCTAGTGGAACCATCTTCCAAAATTCAACTATCTACGTTTTCTTTATCCTACTTTTCCAAGTTGAGAGAGGAAGGAACCACTTAGCCAAAGTGGACAAGGAATTCCCTATTGATCATTTAAAATCTAGTAGGCAAGTAGCTACCAAGCACTTAATCTAAGTTCAAATACAAAACTTAATGAGGAAAACAAGAAATATAAGCAGAAATTACTTTTATATTATGCTGTTCAAGTTTCATACCTTTGACAGCAAAACTATCTCAGCACACTTTTTTGCAAAATATTAGTAAGGTTTACTACGAAAGTATTGCCATTGATGTATACAAGTAATAGATAAAATTGCCACACATGCCTTTGAGTTCACCTTCTCAAGTAGTCACCCTATTTATATATTGATAATTCATATCCGATCCACCCGTGGCATGAGCCTCATTCCCATAAATAAATATTTAAAAGTCAAAGTAGATGCAGAGATTTCTTAGACACATATCAAAGCAAACAAAATTCTTGGTTTTGGAAGGAAAATAAACACGTTATTAGTGAAGCACTTGGAGAGCGATAGTATCACTCAAGGTTCAATTTCTTTAACAGCTTGTTTGGTAGAAAGAAATTGAACGGAAAGAATTGGAAGGAAGAAGAGAAAGGAAAGGAAAGGAAAAGAAGAGAAATGAAGGGAACTACGGTTTCCTTTGTTTGGTTCACTTATTAAAATTTTGGAGGAATTGGAAGGGAAAGTGAGTGTTTTTATGTTGTAAAATGGCTTTCCGTCCAATTCCACCCCTTTGGGAGGGAAAGGAAATGACAGTTTAATGAAGGATCGTTTCCTTCCATTTCATTCCACTTCCCATGTATCTTTATAAACCAAACGTAGGGAAGTTGTAAAATCTATTACCTTTCCTTTCCATCCAATTCCTCTCTACCAAACAAGCTATAAAGGTGAATAATCAGGAGTCCTACAAAATGCCCACAAGTTTACCCTACACAGTAATTCCTGTGGGGACTCTCATCCACTCGAACAGAAGTTAACACAAGTAGTAAAGCACACTTGGGACGAATTTTATCGTTTTTGCTACTTTGGACCCCATACATCTACAAAGCAACTCAAGTTAAGGACAGGCCTCATCTTATGCTTTATGCACAGAAATAAGCCTTTACGGTGTATATGGAAACTTTAGAGAAGAAATAAAGAAATTCAAGTTGGAGTCTAATATAATTATTATCAAAGAAACAATCACTTATACTTACTTCCTGACATTGCTTGGTGTGGGCTCAGGAATCAATGCCTCCATATACGCATCCAATAATTCTTTTTTCTCTTGGGCAATTCGAGGAGCTTGAAATGCAGCATAGAGCTTTCGAGAAGACACTATGACAACGATAACATAGAGGAGCAACGCACCAATTCTTTTGGGTTCCCAGCTTTTTACGTCCTGGAGAATGACACATTAACCAGATTGCAGTCTCATACCAGAAAACAACATAATCTGCAATCAGATGCTGCAGGCAGTCAATTCGGAAATCTCAACGGCAACTCAAAAAGATAAAGTGAACATGTGTTTATTATCAAGGCCTGCCTAATTCAACTTCTCTTGTCATGAGGACAGTAGATTAATGCAGAATTATATCTAGAGGTGCAGATCTTTAAGTTCACCCGTGCGTTAAATGATTAGTTACGGCTCAGTGCTTAACTGTTGCGGAGTCAGTAAGACAGTTAGCTCAAATGTGTATACTCACGGACACAAGTAAGCTAATTGGCGCCCGAAATTCTTTCTAGATTTCTGCTCAATTAAAGAGACGTTTACACTTCTTCACAGAACGTAATCAGTCCCAATAACACTACAAATGCAATCATTCCCAATAACATTATATATACTACTATATACTCACAAGTCCCACCAAACAAAGACTATGGCAGCTGAAACCAGTACCATGGCAGGGGCGCGAAAACACGATTCTACCATCTAACAGCAGCACACAGTTACACCGAAGGAGACAGGCAGGCAGGCAGACAGGCAGACAGGCAGGCAGACAATATATCCAATTCTCATAGCAAAAACAGCAAATTGAACTAAAATTCAAAAAAAAGATACAAAAAATTGTTACCTTCCAATTATCCAACTTGTTCCAATTGAGAAACCCAGGAAGCAATTCAAACCGGACCCGATTAAACCCATCTTCAACCTTCCTACCCGCACCCGAAAACCCAGCACCAATCTTCTGGACATCAATGCCAGTCTCTTTCTTCAATCCCTCACCAAAACTATGCAAGAATTGCTCTGTGCCGCGGCGAAAAGACCCGGAAAGCTTGTCCCAAGAGAGCCCATCAGACCCATTTGAGGAAGCAGAAGCCAAGAACAACGGCCTGCGGCGGGGATTCCTGGGCCTTCTGCTGTAATGGCGGGTTGGTAATGGGGAGGAGAGTGGTTTGGAGAAGACAGGGCAGCTTTGGATGAAAATTGTGGAGGACATGTGTGGGCAGGAGGAGAGAGAAATGGCGGTTTGTTGGAGAGAAGGGGAGTGACCGTTTGTTGGGGAGTTTAGAAATGATGCTCTGCTTTCACCAAGAGGTTTTTTATGGGGTTTATCTGCCGACTTTATGTCATACGTTGTTCTCGACTATCAGGATTAGCCTAGTGGTTAAAAATTTAGCGTGATTTGAGGTTGTTTGAGTTCGAATCTTTCATATTCCAGTCACCATAACATTTTTTTTTTTTGACGGTCAACCTGTATCATTAGATTTCATTGCGAAAATCGTCCATAAGTACAGAGTTAAATTGCGGAGGGTGATCCTCTAACCAGATCATCTCCTCAACAAACGATCTACTAAGTTGGGCAAGCTCATGTGCAGCCTTGTTTCCTCTCCTACATACATGAGAAAAAGTAATAGAGCTAAAACTACAAGCTGCTGACAAAATGTTAGAAACTATCATACCGAAACTCGACCTATCCACACTTTTTTTACGGAGCTTCGTAGTCAACCGGAGGCAATCCGATTCCAAAATTATCTTGTGGAAACCCGCCTCACGTGCCAATTCTAGGCCATATCTCGCTGCACATGCTTCACCTTCAGCGGCATCCTCATTTCCCAAAACTTGTCGGCTAGCACACATCATCATTTGCCCACAAAAATTTCTGATCACTACACCAAAACCTCTTCGTCCATCCACGCCTATCGCAACATCAACATTAACTTTATACGTTTCATCAGTAGGTGGTATCCATCTCTTGGGACTGCCATTGTGAACATGGTCAATTATCACCTTGTTGGCATCACTCTACTCCCCACATAGTCTAAGCGCTCTATCAACAACAAGCGTCGGTTCAATTCTCACCTTCTCAAACACCCATTTGTTACGTGATCCCCAGATACCCCACGCAATGCACAGGAACAAGTCCCACCACTCGGGCAGAACTGACTTCTTGCGAACATCTGCGAGCCACCAGCGAAGCTTAGTGTCCCGCTAGACCTGTAAAACGGGTCGGGCGGGCGGGTGGGTTTCGGGTTCGGGTAGCTTCGGGTTCGGGTAGATTCGCGTTCGGGTGTATTTCGGGTTAGGGTCAATACGGGTCGGGTCAATACGGGTTCGGGTCGGGTTACGGGTTGACCAACGGGTCGAAAATACATATTCGCGCCTTTTTTATCGCTAAATTTTAATAGGTAAAATATTATTTTATTCTTATTTTCCACATTTTTTATATATTATATTATATAATAATAATGATTGCATCATATGTATGCTTTATATGTCTAAAAAGAAAATTTTAATTAATATTTTATTAATATTAATTGTTTTATATAATTTTTTTATTATTATAATATTTTTTTACTAAATATGTTTGACCCAACGGGTTGACCCACACGGGTCGGGTCTTGACCCTGATATTTCGGGTCATTTCGGGTTTCGGGTGCTTTTCGGGTTCGGGTTGAAAAAGTCCGGGTTTTTCGGGTTATTTTCGGGTCGGGTCTCGGGCGGTTTTTCGGGTCGGGTCAGAAACTTACAGGTCTATGTCCCGCCCCTCGGGGGGTTCCAGTCGGAGCGGAGATAGCCTCCAAACCATCAGAGCATCCTTACACCAAAGTAACATATGTTCAAGAGATTCCTCTTCCTCTCCACATCGTGGGCATCTCGTGTCCACCATCATCCCCCTCCTGGCAAGATTATTCAGCACAGGTAAAGCCCCATGAACAATACGCCACATGAAGGTACGTACCTTAGGGGGGACCTTTGCTTTCCATGAGAGTTTCCACAGAGTGTGATCAGTCTCAGAGGATTCCACACATCCTCTACCATCTTGGAGTTCGGCATGAGGCACTTCATAGTTCATACAGTAAAACTTCCATCGGGGGTGTAACGCCATGCCCATGTATCAGTTTGAATGTAACTTGAGATAGGAATCTTTTGAATCTCCTGGAGTTCAAGTTCAGATACCCCGGGTACAAAATAGTGGGCATTCCATCGAAACAAATCCCAATCAACAATATCACATACTTTCGTGTCTTTTAGTTCCTCTGGTGCCGTGGATGTTAACCGAAAACCAGGTAAACCTGTCACCTATGGATCACCCCATACTTTAGTCCCAGTTCCGTTTCCAATAACTGTTCGTGCTCCCCTTTTAAGGAGGTCCCGTGCTGAGAGGAGAGAGCGCCAAGTGTAGCTACATTGTGGCGTGACCGGAGCTTCCCAAAATGAACATCTCGGGAAATATCTACCCTTCAGAACGCGATACACTAGTGACTCCTCAATGGTGACCAGGCGCCAACATTGTTTTGCAAGAAGAGCTCTGTTAAAAGCTGGCAGGTCACGAAGTCCTAAGCCTCCTTTCGATTTTGAGCGACACAACTTCTCCCATGCCACCTGTGAGGTACCGTAACCGGCCTGGGGGTGGACCGATTGGGTCTCGCTATTTTTATATGGATTGGAGTCGCCAGCAGGATTTTAATAGGATCCTACGAACCTAGGATGGGTCCTTTGCAAGGTACGATTCGGGAAGGTGTTAGGCACCCGAATCGCCCGCCCGAAGACGGCCTCTACTAATTGATCCAGAATAAATATAAACTTAATAATTGACGACGGAATCATATAGCAAATAACATGCATGTACGTACAATGGAAAATTGGTAACGTAAATATACGCAAGAGAATCATGTGATAAAACTATTAACAGTAGGGGTGCAGCATGATTCAAGATAACAAATACGCAAATGTACGCCAACCTATACGAACAAACTGATTAGCATGCTTTCAAAGTAGAATTAACTCACGCCTAATTCACGCCTAACTTCAAAAGATCAAAGAGCATTTCAACCAACACGTAACACACAAGCAAGAACACACGTACGCTAAACATGCATATTGCAATTTATTTTAAATGCATTGACGTATGAGAATTTGATCAAGATATGATTAAATTTATGAAGACGTTTAAATGAGATGAAAAGGCCCTCAGGTGGACATACTTGTGTCGTCGTGCGGATCTCGGTTTCGTATACCAACGCGCCCAACCCTTGTCTTCGAGCCTCTTACGCCACTTCACCCAACGGTCTAAGTTCAACCTCCGTCTCGGCGACCTCGCTATTGTGAACTGCTCTTCGAATTACTGATGTGTGCGTCGATCGTGTGCAAGAAAGTTTCAAGGCCTTGTTCTCGTGATGTGAGAACAAGGTAAGTGATAGTGGTGTGTGTTTTTTCTGTGTTTTGTAGCTAGGATTTCCGTGTGTGTTTTGAAGATACCAAGACTTCTTTATATAGGAAATGGCATAGGGTTTTTTGAGGTTATTAGCAGCCAATTTATGCTTGGAGGAGAAGCAAAATGAGAGTTTACGATAACCCAAAAGACCATGGCTAAAGTTATCTTATCCTATCACTTGATCCTTGATCATCTAATACACCCTTAAACGACGTCCAAGTTAGAGTCCACGAAATGAATGCCAAACAAATGCCACCCTCATTCTATCTTATCTTTTGATTACTGTATTATCTTCTAATTATCACAAATTGGGAGATCAATTATGAAATGATAAGGGTTGTGATAAAAAGATCAGGGGAAGCCGAAGTGAAAAGCTCAAGAAGATCAACAATCGGAGTTGCCAGTCAGTTGCCAAGATGGGCCTAACAACGTATTATGCACATGAATCAGTGCGTGGGCCAACATTAGGAATGTGGCTGAATATAATTAATCCACCAAGTGGGTGCCTTAGAATAGTTAACGGGCTGAAATAAAATGATGATCCAACTGATAGACAAAATGGGCCACCTATGCTAAGCATAAGGCCTACATCTACGTACTCGGGCCGAGACTATAGAGTCAAATGCATTGGTAACCGAAACCTTTCACCGCGTCCACTATCCATCTCATCATCGGGCGTTATAAAATGGGAAGCCCCCTAGTCGGGTGTCTACACCACCCATGCCATCTTCCTCTCAACGCCAATCTGGCCCCACCAAAAATCACGGCACATCCTCTCAATCGAGTGCAGGCTCTCTTGAGGAAGTTTAAAACACTGCATAGCGTAAGTCGGAATGGCTTGCGCCACGAACTTAATGAGAAGCTCTGTAGCAGCCATAGTGAGATGTTTCTCCTTCCAACCTTTCAACTTTTTCCAAACCCGATCCTGAATTCCTTGGAAAACTATCTTTTTCGAACTCCGATCCCCACGAAGGTAGGAAGGCCAAGATATCGATCATGATAGTCTACTGCCTTAAAAGTCAACTTCTCCTAAAGCGTATTTTGCAGCTCCGTGCTCAGATTTTGGCTAAGAGAGATCTCCGATTTTTCCAAGTTCAGTTTCTGCCCAGAAGCAGTTTCATAGGTGGCTAGGATATCCAGAACTTCTTCTGCTTCCTCACTGTTAGCACGAACAAACAGCAAGCTGTCGTCTGCGAAAAACAGATGAGATATGGGCTGCACACTTCTCTCTATCTTTACACCATGAATTCTCTTTTGTTCCTCAGCATTACGTAGGAGGGTGGACAGACCTTCTGCACAAATCAAAAATAAGAATGGGCTGATGGGGTCGCCTTGACGGAGACCCATCTCCGGTATAAACCGCGAAGTCGGGATGCCATTTATCAAGAATGCATAAAAAACAGAGGTTACACATCTCATTACAATATTTACAAAACCAGCATGAAACCCCATTTTGTGCATCATGTGTTCCAGGAAGGGCCATTCCACTATGTCATAAGCTTTACTCATGTCGAGTTTTAAGCCCATGTAACCTTTCTTCCCTGACTTCTTCTTTTTTCTAAGGTAGTGGAAAAGCTCGTAAGCCACCAACACATTATCCGTGATCAGCCTCCCGGGAACAAAAGCGCTTTGTGTCTCATGGATAACATCAGGTAACACCAGCTTGAGCCTATTAGCCAACACTTTAGAAACAAGCTTGTACAGAACGTTACACAAACTAGCTAATCGGCCTAAAGTCTTTCAGCTCCTCCGCTTTCTTTTTTTTCGGAACACCATAACATTAGCTACTCATTTGTATGAAATAAAACAAAAATGTATATGTTGGTTGTGTTTGGAATACGATTTTTTCAAGATTTTCAACAACACAATCATCTCCAAAATGTCTTCAAGGTCTTTTGACAAGCGACACGGGAAACAATGACATCTACCTATCTCCTCTACTCCGTCGTTTATGGTTTTCGTCTTCCCAGTTAGGGACCGTCACAAATGTATCCTCAACGTAACGGTTCCTAAGTATCTTATGCTTCACAACACACAACCACAAACAGTAACCATATGACAAAGGGACCTAAAAATGCCCCAAGTGTCCCTAAGAGCAATAGCAATGGATGAAACCCAAATGGGTATCATCCAATGCCACATCATATTTTATCAATCCCAATACAGACGAACGTTTACTCTACAATGGACAATCCACAAAAATCGATCATAAAAAAGACCCACCTTTTTTTTTAATACCTTTTATTCATTCTCCCTCTCTCTTCACGTGCTCTCTCTCTCCATATACCCTCTGCCTCTCTCCTAGTCAATTGCAGATGTCCCCACTTCTTTCTTCACCATTTAATGCTTCCTTGCTTTTCCCCAACGAACCCAGGTTTAACTTTCGGAACCGAGTTCGTTTTTGACGAACGTACTCTTCCCTTACAATGGTCAATCTGCATATTTTGGGTTCTTGTTTTACAATCCCAAGTGATGATACCCCCATTGCTAATGCTCTAAGCCACTTACGGACAACTCCCTCGTGAGTCTAGGCCCGGATTAATGTCATCGGATTAAAGACGGCCACCTCGATAAAGCCACCAACCTCCCCTAACAACCAAGGGAATCGAGAATTTTCTATCCTATCACCTACACTATACAATCCAGCCGAACCTCCTTATGTCATCAAAGAGAGACCTACCCTGACACGACCTCCGAAACACCCTTCTTATGCATCGTCGGTACAGTAGCACACTCCACTCATTTTACCTAGACGCCTTTTCAGGTTTTCACCTAGCCTCTCGTTAACTTTTCCAATGCTCACCGGCTTACTTTCTTCTCTCGTGTCTTTTAATGACTTTCTTTTCCGCTCCTCTCTCTTTTTTCTGACTATCTTCTCTCTTCTTGTTTCCTCCTATTTCAATTTTCGTTTTTTTTTGTTTTTTTTTTTTGGTATCAAAACGAAAACAAGTAAGACGAAAACAAGTTGTACAATGCAAACCCATATACACAATAATATACAATCCTCCCTCATGCTTAAACCAAACAACGACCGCGTTGTTGCATAAGTCTAATGAAAAGTAAGCGTAGGAAAGGAAATGGAGAAACTCACTCATGGGCTGTAAAAGTAGGGGGGGCGTTTTTTGTCGTGTCACAAAAGCTTCAAAAAAGCACTGTTGCAATAGTAGACGATGGGGGGGGGGAATCTAACTCTTCGTAGTAATCCCAAGAAAAGAGAGAGCTAAGTTCTGCCATTAGTGTAGCACCCTTTAAACCATCTTGAATGAGATGACGAAAACAAACTTCCCAGGAAGGTAAGCACATGAGGTAAACAATATCCCATAACTGTGATTCCACTTCTGGACGAAAGACCTCCAAACTTGCTAAGTAAGACTTGAATTGAGGAATGTCTATTAGTATTTCCAACTCTTTTATGTCTAACCTGTATGCCAGCCGTAATCCCTTTTGGAATAATGACAAAGCAAAGGAAGAGAATGATTGATTCTTTCCTCTTGCGCTGATTCCTGCTCTCCATACACCGTCAGAAGATCGCAAAGTCAAACCACTTTTGAAATTTTGGGGGCTTTCAAATAAAATAACGATTGAAAGAGTATATGGTGATGAGTCTTCTGATATCCAAGGGGCAGATGAAATTGACCTTGTGAGTCTGTCAACAAATACAAAGAAAACTTTTCGCCCCAGTGACCAAATAGACACGTGTAGGCTGTACAAAGAGAAGCCCGTTGGTGGTAGCCAATAGATAAAGTCTTTGAGCGACTGGTCAAATTGATAACTACCACCCATTGTTGCCCTTAGACGACCTACCGAGGTTAAGTCTATTGGATTGGGCCATTGGAAATTTGCCGAGTTAAGCTTAGAACCTTTGCCCTTACGAGGTATAGTGCCCGCTAGTAGAGTAAGTAGACAAAAGGGACGGGCATAAACAACCAAGTTTAACATACCATCAGCAAGATGAGTAATGGCACAAAAACAATGGTCACTCCACATGAGTATCAAAGGTGGAATATTTTCTTTTTGAGGAAAGACACTATGTTTCGTGAAAGAAATTTGGGATGATACTCTTTGGTAGATTTCATTTTTCGGTAACGGTACCAAAATAGTTGAAGGATAATAAACCCTAGTCATCACCTTTAGTTTGAAAATAAGAAACTCTTCTGACCAGGATCGTGCGTCGCAAACTAGAAATCTGAGTACACAAGCATGATGATTACTAGGATTTACAGATAGAATTCTAGACCAAGGTGAATGATGTTTAGATACCGAGATAGACGAAGCAGAGATAAAAGGAAACGTTAGGTGCAAAGATAAAGCAAACAGCTTATTATCTGCAACAAATAGATATGTTTGGGAATAAGGGTCTTGGAAAGAGTAATTTTGAGGGCAATCACCGACTAAAACAGGTATTGCATTTTGAGGAGGTGGGTGAGATGTCCGCTCATGAGTTCTAGAAACTTGGAGAGATAATTGAAGATCAATTGGTGATGAGGGACGTGTGTTTTGAAGTTCATTCGGTTGTGCATTCGGAGAAAGATCGATGAGATCTTCTGGTATATACCGAATGAAATTGGGTTCTCTCGAAAATCCTTGCTCATTTAAGTTTTCATCCATGTTTAGAGAAAAGTTTGAATTTAGAACTGGGATGAGTTGCGTAATTGGTAGAAACGTATTTCTCTTAAATAGGCGACAAGGGAAACTTGCAGAGCACACAAACAACTCGGCGTACTTTACGGAAGACGAAAACAAAACTCCATAAGGTAAAGAATAAAGGGCACATGGATATGCACAACTCGGGCACTAGACCAGGCATACAGTGACGTTAGTACAGAGGTTGGTTGATTACACGTAGTTGTGAGAAGTTTATACCGATACAAACGGATTACTGGTATTTGGGCAAGATATTCATGAAGGGTAGATAATCAAGAAACCCTTTTTAAAAGACAAAAGATATGGTTGTTGTCGCAAGGAATACGGCGTATTTTGGGGAAAAATTTGTTTGCATGACAGAATATGTACAACCCAAATTTTGGAGTCATCACTCACTTAAGATTTAGTAATAGTCACACAGAACCACCTAAACACAAGGAAACATATGTGGGGCATGTGTATTGAAGTTATGAGGGAAAAGTGGTCAAGTTCGATAAGATTCTATCAAGAGTAACATCTTAGCGCCAGTGAACACCTTTTTCTGATTGATTAAATGCAGGATAATTGTGTCATCTTAGTGTCAGGATATCGTTGGTGGAATCAAGAAATAAGTTTAGGGTTTCTTGTTAATTTTAGAAAAGTTGGAGAACGATGCAATCAGACAAATGAGCTATGCCAACAATAAGAAATATGAAGTCCTCATGATACCCAGTTAAGGATTATTTGTTGTCACAGGTTAAATCTTTAATGATGGATACGACAAATGAAGTATGGGACTTTGAAGTTGTCAATAAACAGTTTAAAGGATACATGTCATGAGAGGACGTAACAGAACTGCCCGATAGAAGAGTTTTGCTGATAGGAAAACACGGGACACGAATTTCAAGGAAGGATTGAGGTGTATTTCAAGGTCTCTCCAACAAGAGAAGTGTACAGATTCGAAATTCGAGAGAAATTAAGTCCACGACTTATTTGCCATATGAAGTACTCGAAAAGATGGGAAGGTTTCATATCGGCTAGTTCTACCACCATTCTTGTCAGGAGTCCACAATGTGTTTCATATTTCCATGCTTAAGACATTTGTCCAATTAGAAGAGCAGATAGTCAAACTCAAACCAATCCAACTAAAACCTCATTTAAGTTATGAAGAACGACCACTAGAGATCTTGGGTCAAGAAGTCAAGGTACTGAGAAACAACGCTATTCCGTTTGAAAAGATGCATTGATAAAACCACGATGAAAGATGAGCCACTTGAGAGAAGGAAGCAGTAATGTTAGAAAGCTTCCCACACGTGTTCGAATATTGATCCTGTGAGTTTCGGGACGAAACTTTATTTTACCAGGCAAGGATGTAATGACCCCTCTTAAAATATAGTAGTATGGATAGTGTTGCAAGTTGTGAGACTTTTGGTGTTTGCGTAAGGACGAAAGTGTTGGAAAATAGACAAGAAATGGATGAAAGAAGAAAACGACAACACTAATAATTATTGCTTGTAGTAGTGGTGGTAGTAGTAGTAGTAGTAGTAGTAGTGGTAGTAGTAGCAACAACAGCAGCAGCAGTAGTAGCAGCAACAACAACAGCAGCAGCAGTAGTAGCAGCAGCAACAACAAAAGAATCAACAACAACAAGAAAATGACAAAAAAAAGGGTAAGGAACTTTGAGGAAAAGAAGCAGACAGGGGAAAGAGACGAAGGTGATAAGAGAAAGATTATGTTTTGCGGAGGAATTCTTCCTCTTTGCATTGCTACCATATGCTACAGCTACTCCTTACAGTACCATCTTTGTTAGTACGCGATTTTCTTTTCTTATAAATAGTTTCGTCCTTCGATCGTTTTTCGACGCACCAAACACCCGAAGTGTTACAACAAATCGAAGTGCTTCAGACCATAAACACACCACGTATAAAGTGAGTTACGAGTGTTATAAGATTTCGTAAAGATAATTTATGAAATAGGTAGTGGTTACGTGCGTGCGGAAAGTAATATTTTAATAGCGAGGCAGTGTCGAAATAGTCGTCGTCACTTAACGTAACCAAGGTATAATTCTTAAACTATCACGAAATTATTATCGTTAGACAACGCCGTTAATATTTTCGTACACGTTTTCGATAATTGATTAACCTTGTGGCGAATAGTTATTACGGTGCAAGTAACTCGACGGAATTACCCCAGTTTGTGAACGTCACCGTATTAACTACTAATCTAAGAGTAAATTATGTTCGTGGTAAATAGTAACCCTATGATTAAAAAGTAACCCGGCGGAATTACCCCAGTGGTGAAAATAATCTTAGAGTGAATAATTTCCATTAACAGACGATTAACAATTTGACTAGATGATCGCCACTTTTAGAATTCGGAAGTCGTTGGACCTTTGGACAGTAAATTAGCGGACTAATCAACTATATAATCGGAATAACAAAGTAATCTTAAATAATAACTTACGCAATTTTACTAATTAGAGTGAGCGAACGCACAAAAGGAACCTCACGGCAAATCAGGAATCAGGTAAGGGTCTTTCTTCTGATTTAGCTTATATTATTATTTTTCGTATACTCTATAAATGCTTATTTTTGAAAGAGGATCAAGTATTGTAAATTTTGAATATTTTCTGAACTACTTTGAATAATGGGTTAGTTAATGTTCTGACTAACTGAGAACTGAGCATATTCGTCTGGCCCTGCCAAGGGATTAAACTAGCACTGACCGAGAACTTCTGCACTGACCAGAACTATTACTACCCACTATTGAAAACTATTGTACTTTTGATTTATTTGTATTATTATCTGTCTTACTCTTTTAGCACTTGCTTGATCCGGTTAAATTAGAGACTGTCTTTTACTGAGCTGTTGAGCTCACCCTTTCAATAATAAACTCTTTTTAGGTGACCGTCACTAGCTTGGAGTGGGGATTGAGTGAGACACCCGGACCAGTATAACCTTGAAATTCCTTTGGATGGTAATTATTATAGCTATCTGTATATTAATTGTCGGATGTACAATACTTTGTAGTATTTGTTTTGGACCACCGACGATAGATGAATAAGAAAGGCTTAGCCTACTTTTGTGGGTAGCCGTCTGTTATGTTCCAATATTTGTTTTGGGGCGTGACAGTCTCCATAAAGATCATCTTATAAAAAAATTTAACTGCAAAGTTCTGCAACAACGAGTTAGAGGACATAAATCATATTCACATGCTTAAATGTCGTGTGAATGTTAAGATTACACAACATGAACAAATCTAATAAACATACCATGGAAACATATATCATATATAAAACGACTAGCACATTGGTTGACGCAGAATAGCATAATAAGGCCCGACGTTTTCCTAGTAAATGAACACACGTTAACGAAAAAGGGCTGAAAAAAGGAGTACAAGAGACACATAGTCATATATTCGCATAACTTACTCCTCATTACCATGACTTATATATCTAGTTGCTTTAGTGAACCGTCACTTGCGTTCAACTACTTCCTCCATCCGGAGAAATCATGGCTTACAGCGTGTGTATCCCATTTTTATTTACACAACCAATAAAATTATGACACGTGGTATTTATATTTTAAATGAAATTGCAACAAAAAGTGGAAAACTTAAAGATCACATATCTAATAAAAAATTTGCTATAAATGGAATATTCCGTAGGATTTTTCCTCCATAATATCAATCATATTTTTTAACTTTTTATATTTTTCGTGTCGTTTTATAGCCAATTGTCTTTTATATTTTTGACCTTCTGGATCTTGACCCTAACAAGAAGTTCCTCCCAAAACGTTCTAAATATTGAAAATTTCCCTCCAAACTCCAAAGTGTTTTAAATATCTAAACTTCCCTCCTTGTTTTGTAGAGTACGAGTAATCAAATTTTTGGCTTTAGCATTTCCCTCCAAGCTCTAACTTTGATAAAGTACCTCCCCACAATACATTATGGTGTACGTGCATTAGGAATATAATCCTTCTATTTTGTTTTTATTTTTGACATTTACGTTTTTTTATGATAGTTAAGGTAAGTTTTTTTTGTACATAGGAGCAACTAATGTTGCGGGTGTAATTAAGGTCTGTGGGAATAGTTAAGACACATTACTAGACAATAATCTAGGCATGTTTGTTTATGGATCATAGTTTTTAAAGAGTAAAGACATAATGAAAACTAGACTGACTTCAATACTTCAGTCTATAAATTGATTAATATGTGGTTCAAGAATACATTTAACAATTCTTAAGGGCTTATTTAATTCGACTTAAAGAATAGCGAACTCAAATCCAATCAAATTCACTCAAATTAATCAAATCGGATTGAATTCATTCAAATCAAATTAGACCACATCAAAATTATCCAAATAATAATCAATAAATTTGGTTTATATCAGAAAACTGGAGGCTTATCGAACATGGTGTAACAAATTTCTTGTTCATAAAAAGATATGTGTATACCTACATGCAAGTATGCAACATATAATTTCTATTTAACAAACTCGGCAACAAAAGTTCAGAATTTGTTGTTGATCTCATCGATCAGTTATGCTCGCCAAGCCCTCAATTTGGTTCGGTTATCCCAAGCTCTAACTTCTACCTAAGCCGAGCCCTGACAGCTAACCGGAGTTGTATACAGAGTACTTGTGTGTGTATATATTTATATAACATATATATATTTTACTTATTATGATACAATATATATTATTACAATGAACCAATCTCTACTTAGAGCCCATGATAAGCATAGTATTTACTCAGTGGTCGTTTGGGTGACAAACAAAATTACGGGGATTCAGAATTCCCATGATTAAAAAAATTAAGAATTGTTTGGTTGCACAAAATTATGCGAGTTTCCATTTCCTAAATTATGGAGGAATTGACTTTCCTAACCCCTCGACCACTAACTCACTAAGGCACTAAGTCTTTCTAAACTTCTTAATCTAGACTCCGCAAGTTTCAAAATGAGTCGAGCTCAAGCTAAAACATGGCCTGACCATTACCTTGCTACCAATTTGTATCAATCTAAATAGTGAATGAGGTAGTACCGTAAGTACTAGGTCCTCTATGCTAACTGCCTGTCAAACAGGTTGGGTCTGTTCGGTCAAATACGTGGGTCAAATGGATCTTGTCAAACAAGTCGATTCTATGCGAGTAACATAACAATGTTTATGATTTATAATATGTAACCTTTAAACAATTACATTAAGATTAATTTTCGAAACTATAGGGCATGACCAATAAAAATGAGTACTGTTTGATGAGATTAATTGGCCGACTCATCATTTTATATACTCCCTCTATTACATTCATTTATTTACGTTGGGTTTGGGTTCCACTCACAAAACCCGACCCAACGTAAAGAAATGAATGAAATGGAGGGAGTATCTAGAACTAGCAATGCTTACGAAAAAATGACAAATTTTTTAGAAGTTGTCTAGCGGGACATAATGGTAAATGTAAAAAACTCAATGGTAAATGTAGTTTAGGAGTGAATAAGTGGCTAATGAGTAATGGCTAATAGTGTGAAAACTTAAATAAAAAAAACAATAAAAAAAAAGGTAAAGCCAAAATGAATCACTATACCACGGTACTACCTTAAATAGGGTAAATGGTAGCATATATTTTGTGTGACATGTGGCAGCTAACCACTGGCTGTGTAGCTTCCTAACGTTTACACGTCGTGTAAACCAACTGTTGTCCCCTCCATCCCCCTTTAAACACCCCGCGTTCCTTTTTTGGGTGTCCCCCTCTAAACACCCCATTTCAAAACTTACTAAATGAGGTAAGTTTTCACCATATATCAACCCTCCACTATCTCCAATACAATAACCAAACCTCCCATTATCTCCAAAACTAATAAAGAAACCATCCATTATCTCCAAAAATAATAAACAAACCACCCATTATGTCAAAAAATAATAAACAAATCACACCACCTTAATCTACGTAAAAAAGGGAGCGGGGTGTTTAAAGAGGGGACGGAGGGAGTATATGACAATAATTAGTGTCAATTCTTTTTTGTCCAATTTAGTAAAACATAACTTAACCAGACCCACCAACTTCTTCTCTACAACATCTCTAGATGATTCACGGGAATCGATAATCCATACACACTCATCTCTAACTACAAGTGCCAAACACCACCAAATGACATTTCGATACACAGGAACAAATATGTATGTCCTAACAAATAGACCTTTGTCAGTCATAAATACACAAGTTTATGACATAAAAGACATTTGTGATTCATTTCGGAATATACTTACCGTGCAAATATGGGTCCATGATTTCACCATTAAGTGTTTTAGTAAATGATCTCCAACATGACTGTATCTTCTCCTGGATTTCCTCCTCTATAATTAAGGATATATCAATCTACAACAGTTGACGAGAATACTCAAATTATTATACCACAATATCGAAAATCAATACAACAAACTGAAAACATGTAACCAAATAACAATGAATGTACCGCAAAATCAGGAGGAACCATGTATCTAACAGATTGAGGCTTGAAATCTTTGCTCCATCTTTTGTTGTATAGGTGACATGCAAATTGAACATACTGGTTCAAAATTTTTAATGATATACAATGTGAGATTTTATAATAAACGAACCATGTACATTTAGGTTTCACTAGTAGAAAAACACAATATGGCGTTGCCTTAAAGGCGTCGGTTCTTGTAAAACCGATGCCTAAATGAACGTAAGGCGTCGGTTCTTCAGGATAACCGACGCCTAAAGATAATGAGATCTTAACGCGCTCACGGGAATCACTTTTGGCGTCGGTTAGATGTAGAAACCGACGCCTAAAATGATATTGTAGCGTCGGTCAAGATTCAACGACGCCTTAACGTGTGTTGGCCTGAAACAAAAAATAAAATACTCGTCTCTTTTGTCTCACTCTCAATTTCCCAAAACCTCTTTCTCTCTCTTCATTCTCTCTCCTGCTCTCCCTCTTTTCCCAGAAATACGACTCCCTTCCTTCTCCTCTCTCTCTCTCTGCTCAAAAGTTTCTTTATCTCCTTCTGTCCTCCTACAAGAAATCGAACGCGAGTTAAATCGAGATGGTCGCCACCATCAGGAATCGAATTCAAGCTTTCTATCGAGGCAAGTACATTTTTAGATCGAATTCAAGCTTTCTATCAGGAAATTTTTAGATGTTATTGGGTTTGTGAAGTGGGATTTGTTACTTAAATTTTGTGAATTAGGTTTATGATTTGGGGTTTGTCAATTAGAGTTTGTGATTTAGGGTTTGTAAATTAGGTTTTCTGATTTGGGGTTTAGGGTTTGTGGTTTGGGGTTTGTCAATTAGGTTTGTCGATAGGAAAGTATGCTTAATCCTTAATTGAATCCTTTATTATTGTCAATTTTAATTACTTCGTAACCCTAGTTTTCCACCTTCGTCGCCATTAATATACTATCAAACAAAATAAATTGATGTTTTGGATCTTGTTCGTTTGTTGTTGTTTCGATTTTTAGGGTTTTTCGTTTGGTCTTCTGTTTCTTTTTATTTGATTCCTAAGGTTTTTGTTTCGTGTTAATTCTTTGATTCAATTTCTGGGTTTTCGTTTTTGTTCAATTGTTAATTTTGAGTGATTCATTTAATTAATCTGTTTTGCAGATTGTTAAGTCAGGACTAGCAAGTGGAGACTTTTTCAATGTAATTAGTGGTGATATCTCTTCTTCCATCAGATAGGTACATTTTTCTTTCCTTCCAGTGGTTCAAAATTGTTAAATTGCTTATGTATTTTTTCAGATTTGATTGTGTCTGACTTTTTAAACAAACTTTTGCATACAGTGTATCGATTCAAATGTTTTAATTGGGGTTTATCAATTAGTGTTTGTGATTCAGGGTTTATGAATTAATTGGGGTTTAGAATTTCCTATTATAATTGTTTGATGAGTAACTTTATTTCGGTGTTTGTGTTGTTTATGAAAAAATTGTGTGGGAGTGTTTATTTTTTTTTATGTATTTGGTGAATTGAAGTTGGTGTATTGGTTTTATTTGATTATGAATCTTAGGTTGAGCTTGATGGAAAGTTTGTGAGGCAATAATTTCGCAAATTAGGGTGTGACTGCATATGTCATATGTCACGATATAATTTTAATGCAAGTGCAAGCTGTGCATCTGTTGAGAGTTCGAACTTTCAGAATAACCAGCCGAGAGTGTAGCCTAACTTCCATGTTTGATTGTCGTCCGGTATCGATAATTGTGTAAGTTTTCTTTTATCATAGTTTGATGGGGGATCATTTCTGTATCTCTTATTTGGCAATTGGTACGTAGGTCTATAAGACAGGGTTTCGGTAGTAAAAAGGAGTGAAACTCTAAAGAAGCTCTTGGGAGTAGGGTTTAGGAGAGATAAAACAAACAAGCGGACCTATGAAATGGAATGGCCTTTTCAAGTGGGATGGCAAGAAATCAACACGGGAAATTGAAGTTAGTTTGAATAGGTAGTAAAGTAGTTTTATGATCATATGGAACAGAAAATGTTACATATTGATATACTTGAAATACAATACTCGATTGAAAGTAGGCGCATCAGAAATTAGTCGCTTAAGTGGGAGTGTGGAGGTGTGGAATTATATTGAAGTTGTTTTTTTTTTTCTGAAATGTGCCATGGAACATAATCGTTGAGCTTTTGATTTACGAATCTATGGTCAATTTGTTGGAAGAATCTTTGGCCGCATATTAGAGAAACTCCCAAAGGATAACAATCAATATAGTTTTAGACTTGGATGCATGATATTTGCCTTTCTTCATATCAAAAAAGACGGAGGCTTTATGCCTTTGAAGTGGTTTCTTGTTGGTATGTGTGTTTGGTTCAATGTACAATTGTTTCTATGTGGAACTTTGTCTCTGCCTTTCACGTTTCTTATACGAAATGATCCGTGTTATGTGAATTTTGATACGTATGTCTGGTGTAAAATAACAGAGAGGCAAAACCAAGGCAACCTAGTATAATACTCGCTGCAATTTTTGTGAACTTCTTTATTGTTAATGGAGGTGTTATGCCTCCTTCATTTGGAGATGAGAGGCGTGCATGATAATAAAGTTGTACGTTTTATGTTTGAGTAATCAGTCACTGGTTTGTGTCTGTGATCTTATGGACTCTACTGTCTTGCTATTCTTTTTGCGTTTCTCAGGAAGCGTCTCTGCAACTGCACGCCAGCTGGGATCTTATTAATAAGAAGTGTGTGGGTATAAATGGAGAAGGACTTTTCTGCAGTGGTTTCGTTAGCAATGTCAGAAGGTAGAAGGTTCCTACCTCGTGCTCCAAGCGATGAAGCATACTCTCCTCTCAAATTTCAATGAATCGACTTGTTGCATTCTTTTCAGACAGTACATACTTTGGAGTAGACTAGTGTAGTGTACTGAATTTTTCAGATGTAAGATGATAATTTGTGACCATTGTTGTATGATCTCAAGCTTATATGATGGTTTAAGCAATGTCGGTGGCAAAATTAGGCTGAAATAAGGTAAAGACCAGAAGCATTAATTTTTTTTTTTTTAAAATTTTGTTGGAAACTTTTGGCGTCGGTTGTTAGTTGACAGCTGACGCCTTATGTCCCCTTTAACAGCAACACAATAGTTTGGCAAGAAGGCTTTAGGCGTCGGTCCTTTCTTACATCTGACGCCTAAAATGTACTTTAGGCGCCGGTTGTTGAGTTACAACTGATGCCTTAAGTACACTTAAGGCGTCGGTTTTAAATCAAGAACCGATGCCTTAAGTACTTTAGGCGTCGGTTGTTTGACCGACGCCAAAAGTACTTACTTATTGCGTCTGCTTGATCCGCGTCAACCCAAAACCGACGCCTTTCAAGTGTTTTCTACTAGTGTTTACAAAAAAAACAACCTGCACACTGCTTTATTTAAAAAGGTTTATGATATAAGATGACTTATCGGTATCGACATATCGACTCTAGGTACACAAATAGAACACGAACAGTCTCCTACTGATAATTTGAAATCACCACACTTTGTCAATATAAAGCTAGAATCCTCTAAGCTGCATATAAAAAACATGGTGTTATTAACAAAAAAAAATTAACACTGATGTTCAATGGCACAATTAGTGGACTTTTCAATTACGCACCTTTATTACGTATGAAGTCATGAAGTGATTTCATATCAAGTGGTCGCTGGATAAGATCAGTCCGGTACTCCGAGGTGGGTGCTAGCGGCCGACGTGGCTTACTCCCGTGACCACCATTCAGACACATTCAAGTCCTTCATCCTTCTCACTATTATCACTACTTGACTCATACTCACCGGGGGCATCAACATCCTTACACACTTCACTAATAACGGTTATACGGACTCAAATCACAGGTTCGAGCTAAAATGGCGAGATCTTGACTACTTTTGAATGTAGGAATAGAACCCAAAGGACTAAGCGGAGGGTGTAAGGCATAAGCATAAGACCTATCAAAGTGTTGAGTACATGTTTCACCATCTTCGTGCAAGATAAGTGTATGTAACACCCCCAAATTTCGGCTAATTTAAAGCTTTATTTATAATACAAAATGTGCCAAAATTCGGAGATATTACAAGTTAATATACAAAGCCGGAGATACAGCTGTACAAAAATCTCTTATAAAATAAAATTCAAACGCGGAAGCGATAAAACTACTCTTGACTCTTCAGTTGTACTCCTGACTCAAACTTGCAAGCAAAACTCAAAACAAGGACCTACCCCCATGACAAGGTAGCCCGAAGGAAACACGTCTGCATTTCGCTGAGCAACACTACTCTAGCGAAAATACTAACTGAATACTAATAATAGTCATGGTTTTATATATATGAATAATACGGGGACAAATATGAAAACACATAGAAAGTGTAAAACACTCCCCCAAGACTAACCATCTAATCTCAACTTACTCCACTCTAAGCTTCTCGATATAAGCAAATCATGATCTTAGAATACTTAAAATCTCAGATTCATAATTCTCGTAAGTGAGCTCCTTCTCAAAACTCAACTCAATCTCTTATTACTTCGTACACACTATCATCGTCGATCCTATGTCTCGGTAATGGGGCAAGTGCACTGACGGTTAAACCGCAAGACAATACTTCTATCTCAATTTGAATCTCTTCCTTTTCTCTTTGCCATTATTATGGGCTCTTTCTTAGTAACATAACTCTAACTGATATCTCAATATAATACTGTCAAAGGTTAAGTGAATCCTGCTTAACACTTAGAGTATAACTCTAAGCTACTCGGCCCTATACCAAATACAAAGGACGACAAATCAAGTATAATACGAACCCGAATCTCAATCTCCATAATCTCGTTACCCAAAAGACGACATATCTTAATCTCAAAATTGATAGTATTCTTATCATTTCTATGGTTCAAAACCCAACCAAAATCCTCAACCTCTATCATGCTCGCACCTTTAGAATAAACATCCATTCTATGATGAAACCAGCTTACATACTCGAAGAACTCATTGCCATCACCAAACAATATATAGCCCACAATAATCCCTCATGACTTTATCCAGGTTCTCATTGTCAAAAGCACAAATGCAACTCTTAACGTCTACCTAATAATCAGAGGGCCTACCCACAAGATTTAACATACTCTTAATAATGAAACTACCATATTATATAGCATAATTAACCCAAGTACACAATCAAGACACACTACTCTGAATTCCGGGCTAGAACATATATAAACATACAAAACACTCGGCACAATCAAAATATCGTTAATTTTGAAAATACTAGAACTGATGTTACTTTCCACTCGTAATAAAAATATATATATATATATATATACAGGCGGGTTCAGGTGAGGTCTTCACTTCCCGTGAGGCGTGAGGTCTTCTGTGGACCGTCAGATCTACATGCTTGGATGGCCAAGATTAACCGAAAACGCGCAAACACGCTTCCTTCATTGGAGATGTCGTCTCTCTTTCCGTCATTCTGTTTCTCTCTCTTCTCATTTGATGTTCGTCCATGCGTCTTTCTCTCTCCTCCATTTTATCACCAACCTTGACCTCCACTCCTCTAGCTTACACCACCGTGTTTCCGCCACCGCCAACGCGCGCCATCGCCACCACCAGGTTTGATCTCTGTGCTTTTTTCTCGCGGACTTCGTATGATTTCATATATCGCAGCTTCAATTAATTTGTTTTTCCACGAATATTAAGCATTGGATCTTGGGTAAATTGTTTCGATTCTTACCGATCTGAGTCTTTGATGATAATCATTTAGAGTTAAAACGTTTAGAATTATAATGATTTTGGAATCATAATCAGCGGAATCATTAGTGTAATTTTTCAATTGAACTCGATTTTGGAATCACACTAATTTGTCTTTCGAATCACATCGTGATTTTGAGTTTGTGATGGCTGTGGTAATGAGGTTTGATTGTAGAGTATGGCAATGTTTGTGTGTGGCAATGTTGGTCGATGTGAGTATGTGCTTGCAAGCTCGCAAGCATGGTCTTAGTGATTTTATGTGTTAGTTCGTGTGATTCTATTTGTTGGTCTTTGTGATTCTATATGTTAGTCTATGTGATTCCATTTGTTAGATTGTGTGATTTTATATCTTGGTGTATAACTATTTGTTAGTGTGTGATTCCATCAGTAAGTCTATGTGATTTTATTAGATAGTGTACTGTGTGATTCTATTAGTAAGTCTATGTGATTTTATATAGATAGTATGTGATTGTATTAGTTAGTCATTGTGATTATATTTGTAATCTATTAGTGTGTGATTCTATTAGTTAGTCTTTGTGATTCCATTTGTTAGTGTGTGATTCTATTAGGTAGTCTTTGTGATTCTATTTGTTAGTCTTTGACTCTTTGTGATACTTTAAGTTCGTGTGATTCTATGGAATATTCGTGTGATTCTTTTAGGTAGTGATAGTGATTCTTTTATATCTTAGTGTGTGATTATTTGTCAGTGTTGGATTCCATTAGTAAGTCTATGTGATTCTATTTAATACTTTCATAGTAAGTATGATTCTAATAGATAGTAAGTGTGATTCTAATAGATAGTAAGTGTGATTCTATTATAATGGTTCAAAGGTATGTGATTCTATTGTTTGGTATGTGCGACTCTATCAGATGGAGTGTGTGATTCTATCCGTTGTTATATGTGATTCTATTTCTCAGTGCGTGTGATTTTAGTTTTGCTAGTAACACTGTTTTTATTTGTTAGTGTTTGTGCTTCATTAGTTTGTGATTCTATTCTTGTTTGTGTTAAAAAATTCAAGTGCCGTTTTGCAAAATGATGAGAACATAACACCTAATTTGATTTTTGATAATGGAACACCTCAATCAATAGCCTGCTCCACGCCGCGGGGTTCTGAGCTTTGGGTTAGAGAAATTGAGACTGACTGGGCATTTCTTTAGGTTGTACGTGATAAGAGCAAATAATGTGTAATATTGTTGCCATTTTTAGGAAAGCAAACTGGCACACTTGCTCGGAAATTTTTGGAGGTGCTTTTGTGGACTGTGGCTGGGCATCTTGTTCCTCTTTTGTGGCATGACTGGGCATTTTGTTTGTCTTTTCCTTGACGTGATTTTGTTCCTCTTTTCACGTGCTATGGATTTGATGAAAATCTAGCTCAATTGGTAAAACATTTATGCAAATATGCATTGATGTCGTAGGTTCAATTCCTACATGAGCTCTCTAGACATTGATTGTAGTGGAAATGGAGTCTCCCACTAGACTTCAATGGATGTATGACGACTAAAATTTATCAGCTTGTTGAGATCCTAAACAGACGCCTCGCCCTCCTGCCCTTTTTGCGCAGTTTCAAGGGCTAGCTGATGTTGCAGTTTGTAGCTAAACTGATCCTGCATCAGAAAATTTCCTAACACACTTTTTGTCGCCTATGTGGGAGTCGAACCCACACCTTGTGCAATAGCACAATGCTCTACCACTTAGAGCTAATAGACGTGATAGTACATTCACAATATGATAACGATAGATGACAATACCTTGCAAGCGCTAATAACACTTCATTTTAAAACCTCACCTTTATAACTTTGCACAAACAACTAACCATTATAAACCTAGAATCCTGCCGCTAAATGGATGGACTCGTCAAACTCATCAACATTCGTTTTCAGCAGTTTCACAAAGCCGAAACCCCTCTATAAATCACTAACAAGTCAACTGCAAAATAGGAATTGCAACATTTAAATACTATCACTATAGAACACTGACAGCTTAGTATAGAAGTACTAAGGAGAAATATTCCAGTTCAATAAAAAAAAATCAGCCTGTCGAATAATACATCAAGTTCAAAGGGCTACAAACTTTTCTGATCCAAAATCATATGCATATTGTCACCCACATCAAATCATAACAGCTTGTCACATCAAATCAAAACAACTCTAAAGCCAGCTACTATGGTAGCTCATCCATACCACAGAAAAAAAAGAAGCAGACCACATTCTAAAGCAAAAACACATTTCCGAAACAAATGTCAATTTCTCAGACAAAATAGTCACCTCTAATTAAAATTTGAGACATAATCTGAAAATTTTCCACAAGTTGCAGAGCTCATCTTCTAACATATAACTCTCACGCACTAATTACTGTGTTAACATCAAAGCACTACAAAACCACAACCATCTAGGCCTCCTGCCAAGGTCCCTCAGGGGAAATTATCAACACAAGAATAGATTGAATCACACACAACACAATAACAAATAGAATCATTCTTAGTGACGAATCAGTGAACAAAAAAGATATGTGAAATTGTACCTGATACATGTTACGCACAATTCTTTCCGCTAATCTGAAAATAACAAAATTCGCAGTCACCTCCGTCGTCGCCGTGGTCTTGGTCGTCGCCGACGCCTGAAATAAACCTAAAAATCCTCAAAAAAATGTCGATCAGATTACAACAAGGTTTAATCGATCAAATTAATCGAAAAATGCAGCAAACCTTTCGAAAACACCAAATCGAGCATATAATCAACATAAATCAAACCTAATAAACATCAAAACACATAGAATCGAACAAATAAAAGCTTGAGTAACACGCAAAAACTTTTAAAAATCAGTAATAACCTTTGAAAAGAGAGAAGCGGCGGCACGGCGGAGGTGAGAGCGGTGGTGACACGGCGGAGGCGAGAGCAGCGACGGCGAGAAAGCACGAAGAAATAGATGGCCGGAGAGCACGAGAGAGGAGAGAGAAAATGTGGGAGAGAGGAGGAAATTGAATCTAAGAAATGCGAAGAGAGAGAAACTGAGATGGGAGGGATGGGGGTTTTGTTTATTATTTGCAATTACTAAATTACCCTGATGACGTGTAATAATCGTGAACCATCAGATCTATGTAATCTAACAGCTGAGATTAGACCTCACGCCTCACCTAAGGAGGAGACCTCACGTGATCCTAATTCTATATATATATATATATATATAGAATTAGGATCTCGTGAGGTCCTCTCCTCAGGTGAGGCGTGAGGTCCTATCTAAGCCATTAGATCTTACATATTGGACGATCCAGATTAAACCAGCTCTTACAAATAAATAAAAAAAATAATAGAATTAACCAGCCATAACCGCTTTACTCCTCATTTTCTCTCTCCCTCCATTTTTACTCCTCATTTTCTCTCTCCTCACCGTCTTTTTCTCTCTCCTCCAACCGCTGCCGTCGCCGCTTCCTCCAACCGCCGCCGTTGCCTCTTCCTCCGACCGCCGCCGTCACCGCAATCTCTTCTCAATGTTATTTTCCGGCGACGGCCAAGGGAACACGGCGAAAATCCGCCTGCTTTCTGTCTCCACTTTTCCGATCATTTCGTCGCCGCCATCGCCTCCGCCACCGTCCTTCGCGATTCTCTTTCACCTATTACCACGAGATTCTCTTGTCAAAGGTAATCACTAATCACCTGAAGTTTTCCTGCATTTTGTTCGATTTATGTGTAATTCAAGTTTTCATTTGTTCGATGGATGTGTTTTAATGCTTGTTAAGATTGATTTGTGTTGAATAGATGCTCGATTTGTTGTTTTCGAAGTTTTGGTGCATTTTGCGTGTTAGTCAAGTTGTTATTTGTTCGATTCCATGTGTTTTAATGTTTATTAGGTTTGATTTGTGTTGATTATATGCTCGATTTGGTTTTTTCGAAAAGTTTTGTTCGATTAATGCGTACGTTTTTTCACAAGTTTTTTGAATCATAACAAATTCTTAAAGTGTGATTGCATATTTGCATTTCCACAAGTTATGACTATTTTCCTCATGTTTTTTGTAAGTATAATTGACAGTTTTTTGTTTTGTTAAGTGTAAGGATGAAGCAGTTTACAACTATATGGTGTATTGCATAAAAGGAAGAAGAGGCAGCGTGGGGAGATTTCAGCGAAGAAGAAGTTGGTCTAGATGTTGATGTAAGTCAAGTCTGAGCAAGAAGATGAGCAAGAAGATGAACCTCTGTATGTGATTTTTTAGAATATGTTGTGTGGTTTTGTGTGGATGTTTGTGTGATTCTGTTTTCATTGTGATTCTATGATTTTGTTGGATAATGTGTGATTTTTTTGGATAATTTGCATGATTTTGTTGGTAAATTTTGTACTCGTATGATTTCTCTTGGACATTCTCTGTGATTCGTTGGATGTTGGTGAAGTGGGACTGTAACAGGGGATGAAAGATTGTATGAAGGAGGGGCCGGCGTGTAGTCGGGCGATGTAGGGGTGTAAGACTGAGAAGACAGGTTGTAGATAGGAGATATAGGTTTATAACTGGGTGAAATAGGGTAGTTGTAGCCTTCTACCGTTGATGGCATGTAGTCCAGAGAAGTGGGGGTATAGCTTGAAACTATATAGTACATACATTTTGAGCCGGTTAGATGTATAATTATGTCGGTTTGGGGTCATCGTGAACGAATCAATACTTCGGAATCCACTTTTACAGAGGCTTATCATGGTTGCAATAAAAGAGGAAAACAATTTTGTTGTAAGTCCCATTCTTTTTTTCTGCGTTGTAAGAACATTATTGTGATTTTGGTTACTTCTTTGCTTGTGCATCAGTGAAGGGATTCGACAGTAAAGTGGAGTGTCCTGATTTAGTTTCTAATGGCCTGATTTTTTTTATACTTTACTTGTGGCTAGCTGGTTTATGACGTGTCTGAAGTTTCTGTAAGGAGAAGCTAAGATCAGTAAGCTTGAGACAACTATGTCCTGGCTTTTCGCGGTAAAGAATGCTCAGCATCAGGTACCAGTGCACACTGCACATCAGATATACTGATGGTATGCAACCTACAACTATGTATGTCAGACTTAAGTACAAAAGGTACATGTGTTGCTATTGAATACTTATGCAGCTCTGAAGCCACAACATCACGAGCAAAAAAGCTCGCAGATGAAATTGGAGCATGGCACCTCAATCTCAGCATAGATAATGTTGTTTCAGCTCTGCTAACATTGTTTCAAACTCTAACTGGCAAACGTCCACGCTACAAGGTAAAATATAAAGCCCCCATCTTCTCTCCACACCCCAAGAGAACGAATACTTTGGCTGCATGTCTCGTATAGATAGTTAAATACTTACTTTCTACCATTATATTCGGGACTTTGGTCCTTGTTAATGCTGCTACACATGGCTTTAGGTACAGTATGATTTAGCCGGTTTCACTTATATTAGTAGCTGATAGATGATACATATTGTCGTAGACCTCTCTACTATTCCTGCTGATAGTTTATATTGCGACGGTCTGCCCTAATATAAACTCCTTTGGGTAACTGATTTAGTTTCTAATGGCCTGATTTTTTTTATACTTTACTTGTGGCTAGCTGGTTTATGACGTGTCTGAAGTTTCTGTAAGGAGAAGCTAAGATCAGTAAGCTTGAGACAACTATGTCCTGGCTTTTCGCGGTAAAGAAGCATCAGGAGTTCGAAGTTCAGACCACCAATACAATATTACTGGTTTCTAACATCCTTTGTGTGCACAAGTGTGACATGGTTGGTCTTTCATAATATATATGTAGCTGATGGATTGAGTATAATTTACCTAATGGCTATTAGCTCAATGGTAGAGCGTTGTGCAAGATGTGCACAATTGTGTGGGTTCGAGTCCCACATAGCCAAGATAATGGAATGGATTGTCGTTGTTGCCTTACACGATTAGATGACTTGAAGATGTCGCAAAAATATGTTCTTGGTTTAAATGTGAGGTTTAGAATGACATTTACGTGTAAAGAAAGAAGAGTTATAGAATCATATTGCAGTGTATACGTGATGGTCGCTGTCATCCACTAAAAGCAAATGCACAAATTAAACTCACACTTTTCAATGTCTGCGAAATCACTACTTTGACCAAGCTACATGACTACATCGGTACAACCTCATCAGCCCACAACTTGCCAACAACAAAAAGAAAAAAGAAAAGTCAAGCTATATACTGCATCGCATATGTATAGTTCCACTTTCTAATGACCTAAAAACTGCTTCTGACCTTACAAACACATTAAGAGATATACACAAGATAAAATCTGGTATTAGGTCGTGTGGGAGTTGAACCCACACCAATGTGCATATTGCACGAGGCTCTACCATTGAGCTAACGACCTTTTGCACAAAATACTAACTAAAAAGAATCACAAAAGACTACCTAAATAGAATCACACACACTATCAAATGGAATCACACAAACTATCAAATAGAATCACATAACAAATAACCAAGATATAAAATCACACAATCTAACAAATGGAATCACATAGACTAACATATAGAATCACAAAGACCAACAAATAGAATCACACAAACTAACGAACAAAATTGCAAACTGACAAATCAAATCCTAAAGACTAACAAACAAAACTACAAACTAACCAATGGAATCACAAAGATCATGCTTGCGAGCTTGCAAGCACATTCTCAAATCCACCAACATTGCCATTAGTAGGCAATAACTGAGAGTAGACACAATCAAACGTACCATGCCGACACACCTCTATCCTACCCACAAAGTCACATTCACCAACGGATAAAATCACACACTCCATCCGATAGAATCACACACACCATCGAATAGAATCACACACACCGTAGAATAAAATCACACACCAACGGATAGAACCACACACTCCATCCGATAGAATCACACACTCCGTCCGATAGAATCACACACTCCATCGAATAGAATCACACACTCCATCGAATAGAATCACACACTCCATTGAATAGAATCACGCACGCTAACAAATTGAATCACACACCCTAACTAATAGAATCACACACACTAGCGAATTAAATCATACACACTTCGAATGAAATAACACACACTCTCGAATACAATCACACACACTATCCAAAAGAATGAATCACACAAACTAACAAAGAAAATCACTCTCACTAGCAAATTGAATCACACACCCTATCGATTAGAATCACACACCCTATCAAATAAAATCACACACACTAACTAACTAATAGGAAGAACATGTGTGATTCAATAAGCATACTATGCGATTGCAAATTCTATCTAAAAATCGAAAAATGGGAGTCAGTATGACTCCAAATTCCTATAATATAATCACACACTCTATAACATAGAATCACACTAAAGTATAATCACGAGCTAACATGATTTTAAAGCACTATGATTCCATAGTCAAATCATTGTGATTGCAAATTCCATTATAAAATCGGAATTGAAATAGAAATCAGAGTTTGTGTGATTCAATACTAAAAACAGTGTGATTGTAAATTCCACCATAAAATCGAAAATCAGACAAATTAAAAAGGATCGAATTTGAGAATTTGCAAACAAAGGGATGAAATGTTTTGATCATTAGAAAATCGTAATCTTCATACTCAGTCAACAAAAACAACCAAAAAATCGCTGCCAATTCGAAAAAAATTGATCGAATCCACTAAAAGATTGTTCGAAATTACCTTGTTCATCGTTTTTTTGATGATGCATAGCAAATCGAAGCATTCAATCGTTGCAATTGCTTTAGGGTTTGATCTGGAAATTTTTTACGGAGGAGAGAGAAGAAGCTGAGAGGAAAGAGCAGGGAAGAAGAGAGAGAAATTTTTAGAGAAAGAAAATGTTTTTGTGAAAATGGGTTTGATCCGTCGAGGCCTTGACTTTCTTTCTTTTTTTTTCGGTCAAGTATAGGATGTTTTAATCTCCGCCATCCATCTCGTTAGATCTGACGGTCTTTATTGGACCTCACGCCTCACGGGAAGGCAGGACCTCACCTGAACCCGCCTGTATATATATATATATATATATATATATATATATATATATATATATATATATATATATATATATATATATATATACGTTCATTTTGATGATAAAAATCCTATTTTTTTCGAGTTCTCCAAGTTGAGGCAAAAGTACAGCGAGAATTTCAAGGAAGTTACCAGTAGTGTTGGAAGCAGAGTCTATACTCTTTGTAAGAAGCAGAATCAGAAAGAGAAAGAGTGGATTGAAAACTTGTACTAGCAGTGTGTGCTAGTCGAGTTTGTTGGAAACTGTTGTAATTTTGGTTTTAAGACCAAGTTTTGAGCTATACAACTTACTTACATTTTCTCAAAAAAATTTGAAGAAAGTTCAAGGCGTATGCAAAAGTGTCTAATTTACCAATCAAGAAGTTCAATGCCACGACAATCAAATCAAAGAATTTTTTTTTTCAAGTGATGCATTCATCAGCGGGAGTAAATACGCGTTTTACTCTTTTTCCCTTAGCTATGGTTTTGTCCCACTAGGTTTTCCAAATAAGGTTTATGATGAGACAACTTTAAAAGCGTATTTTGAACAATATATGTATTCTTTCTTTTACATTAGAATTTGTTCCAATGAGGCATGCTTTTAAATTATGTACATCCAAGGGGGAGTTTTACGGAATAATATGTGGATGTACATACACTATAGAATATCTAGAGTGTATTTCCTATCTTGTGTAGACCTATATATATATGTTACCTCCCGCATAGTAATAAGTAGGGGGTTTCCTCCTCTCTCATTTCTCTCTATTCTTTAACAGTAAATTGTTTTGGAATGAACATGTTTTTGTCCTAAAATGAATGGTTTTTGTTATGTAATGGATGATTTTTGTTTTGTAATGAATGTTTTTGTCCTCAAATGAATGGTCTTTGTTCTTGAATGAATGGTTTTTGTTCTGGAAAGGATGGTTTTTGTTTTGGAATAAATGTTTTTGGTCCTGAAATGAATGGTTTTTTTTTTTTGGAAAGTATTAGATTTTGTTCCTCCATTTTGGGAAAAAAAGGAACAAATTACAACACAAACCAAAAAGGGGGACAATGAGCCACCCTAAAAGAAACCACTATCTAAGATACTAGCACTTAGGAAAACACTCTTGGAATCTATCTATTGCTCTAACACAAACGATAAACTTGATACAATTAGCAATTTGATCACAATTTCTATTGACTCCTCGGAAGATTTGTGCGTTATGTGAAACAAGAGTATTTTAGCAGCGGAAATATTTATGTGTTTTTTTATTATAATTTGGACTAACAATTTTGTACGAAAATGATATTGATTAACCCAAGACCACAAAGGAACAAGAGTTAAAACTTGGTTTAGACTCAAGACCACTAAGGAACAAGAGTTGTTTACACTCAAGACCACTAAGGAACAAAAGAGTAAACGGGTTAACCTTATCACAAGGTTCAATCTCTAACCACAAAGGAACTGACAAGTATGTTGAAAAAACTCACAAGATAATTTTGATTCAAGTTGTATGTCTCTTACAAACTCAACTCAGCCCCTTATATGGGCACTTAGGGAAAAGATGTTAAGAATTACTTTAAAGCTAATCTTTAAAGTATAAATAAATACAAAGTTAAGAAAATAACTTCATGGAATTCAATACTACTTATGAATCCTTTTATTCTTTCTCTAATACGCATAAAATGCAAATAAACTTAACCAACATTCAATATAACTTTAATGACTTAAAGTTATATCCAATGAACCTTTGCAAGACGCACTTGTAACTAGATAGTCTTGATTTCAAGGACATAACTCTCTCTTCACTTAACTCCTCATAACCTATGAGTAGTTATTGTAAAGCTTGTTATTCATTTAACTCTTCCATTTGGAATGTCTTCCATACGTTACTTAGAGTTATTCTCCCATCAATTTACCACTGCAAACTTTTACTCTAGCCTTTATTTCAATCTTTAATAAGGCTCTCTAATAACTTTATCTCATCAAACACTTGGACCGTCATCAGATGACCAACTAAGCAAAGTAACAATAGTTGGACTTAGATAATATCCATCACCAACATCTCTCTTCATCACTTTTGCACAACACACACCAATTTGACATACACATTCCCCTCTTTTGCAAATTATTGATGGTGGGCAGACTCTCATGTATAGCCAATGTGGTGATTATTGCACTTTTAGGAAGACCGCAAGAATCCCAAACAGTCCTAGCCCAAGCAACCCTGCAACCAGATTTTGGAAGAGATCATAAGCTGACTTACTGTATTTGGAGTTGAACCATTGGTGAATTAAGTGTCTTGCATTCAGTTCACCATCAACTGCAGTCTTGATTTCATCTCGAATTGCCATGAGATTCCTCCAAGTAGCTGAACAATCGGCTTGAGCAATAACATTCAACAGCTCACTACAAGAAAGTAGCTTTTTGGCCACAACCTTTTGCAACAAATTCTGTATTGTGGCTAAATATAACCTATGGCAACGACAAACTGTTGCAAAAAATAATTTTGGGATTCAATAATTTTGCATATTTTGGCCACAATATAAAGCCGTTGCCAAAAAAATTCAATACTTTTGCCACAACAGAGTGTTGTTGCCAAATAGGTTTACGTTTTTAGCAACGACTGCAGTTCGTTGTCATATATCAACCAGCATTTTTGCAACCACGGATATTGTTGCCGAAAACGTTCACATTTTTGGCAACGATATATTTGTTGCTAAAAGTTTTTTTTTTTTTTTTAAAAAACATTTCCGATAAAAACCCTTATTTCTCCTAACCCCTTAATCCCTTATGGCCTTATCCATCCAACGTGCGACTTCTCAGCCCCCTGTGTTATCTCCTCTCAGTCTCTCACCTAAAACCCATCTGTACTCTTTATCCCTCACTCGACATCGACAAATCCCTTTTCCTCAACCATGCTTTGGGTTTCCGACCATCAATCCCGCTGACGGCGCTTTCATTTGTCATCGTCATGGTCCTGTCTTTCAATCTGCGGCACCAGCCATCATCGCCACCATTAGCGCACCATCCATGTCGTATTTCTGTCCACCGGACCGATGATTCGCAAATTAGGTAGCGCCGCCTTGCCTTGTAGCACCAACAACGACACCACATCGCCCAACTACGATCTCCACCTTGGCGTCGCCCCGCCTCTCTCTATAATGTAAGGTTAATTTCTATTTTGTAGAATTACAGTTTTAATCAATTTTATTTTTCAATTTTCAAATTGATTGTAATTAATTTCGATTTTGGGTTGATCTTTTTCTTATTTTCGTATTTATTTTGTATTTTGCTACAGGTTCAATTGTTGGGGTGTTGTGTTGAGGGTTGCATGTATTTTCATAAATGTGTCCAATTAACTAGTTCCTTGAGGTAATAACTTGACCCATGTTTTATGATTGTTGGATTGATGCTAATTAAGTTAATGTTCGGTGATGTGAATTATGTTAATGTTGGGTGTTGCTAATTAAGTTAACCTTGGGTGATGCTATTGTTATTGGTATTTTTGTGGGTGGTGATTGTTGTTGGGGTCCTGGATGGTGCAAGTAGTAAAGTAGTTAAATGTGTGGTTGTTGTTTGGTGGATGCTATTATTGCCACTGTTGTCGTGGTTACTCGGATTGTGGTTACGGTTGAATTGGTATTGGTGTGACGGGTTGCTGGAAGGGAAATGTCAAGTTGCTGATTGGTGTAGTTGTTTTTGTTCTTGTTGTTGTTAATGTTTTATTCTATGTCTTATTTGAGGTTGTTGTTAGTTGCTCTAAGTGGCTCTTAATGATGCATTATGTATATCAATAATTTAGCTAGTGGTATTGTTATTTGTTGGGATTAAAGTCCATCCCAAGTATTAACTTCCTTCACATTGGAACGTAATGTGAAGTTGAGAGGTTAATTGAATTCTTAATGTGAAGATTAAGAATGGTACGTTTGCAATGCATGTATTTGCAAGGTGTTACATTATGACATCCTTGGGTTCAATGCACTTAATGGTGCATTGTTCAATGCATATGCAAAGGAGTTTTGCTATATAAAGGATGGTGTTTCCTTTGGCAAAACACACACTCACACTCACACACATACACAAGGATAATTGTGGGAGTGGCATCACAAGAGGGAAAAATACTAGGAGTGTTAAACACATTTAGTGTGGGACAATTTTGGAGGGTTAAACAGTTGACTCCAAAATTGGGACAATCTTAGAGGGTTAAATAGTTGACTCTAAAATTGGCTAGTATTTATCTTGTGAGGGTTCTAAGTTGGTGTGTAACTTAGGACGGCAGTCTTTGTACTGGCACTATTTTTATAGTGGAATTTCAGTCGTTTGGCTGGTGGGTTTACCTCCGGATTTGGAGGGTTTTCCCTGGGTTAAGTCCCTAAATATCTTGTCTCATCGTGTTATTGCTTGCGGTTATTTACTTTTACGGTTACTTGTCGATTGGTGCTTCCGTTGCGCGGGGAAATTGACGTTAATTTCCCAACAGTGGTATCAGAGCCAGGTTGGTGGCTTAACCTGGTGGCGTGGTTTTTTTCGACAAGGTGTCAAGATGGGGTCCCAGTTCGTGGTACCGAAGTTTGACGGTAAAAGTAGCTTCACTCTTTGGCAAAGAAGAATGAAGGATCTCCTTGTGCATTTGGGCTTGGCTAAAGCCTTGAAAGGAGCAGAGGGCAAGCCGGAATCGATGAGTGCGGCGGATTGGGAGGATTTGTGTACTAAGTGTGCTAGTACCATCCGACTGTGTGTCGCGGATAATGTCATCAATTGTGTTGTTGATGAGGACTCTCCATCGGCGATATGGGATAGTTTGGAAAAGCTGTACATGGCGAAAAGCTTGACCAACAAGTCGCTGTTAAAACGGCGTTTATATCGGTTACAGATGGATGAGGAGG
This sequence comes from Spergularia bocconei, assembly GCA_963457585.1. Lineage (NCBI taxonomy): Eukaryota > Viridiplantae > Streptophyta > Magnoliopsida > Caryophyllales > Caryophyllaceae > Spergularia > Spergularia bocconei. Next base: position 10,164,748 of record OY734951.1, on the reverse strand, counting down.
AAAATCTCATTGGACATATGAACGTGTTCAATGGACTGTTAGACGAGTTGAAGAAAATCAAGGTTCAAATTGAGGACGAAGATCAGGCGTTACTTCTCCTTAATTCTCTCCCGGGCACATATGAGACTTATGTGGATACAATCTTGTGCGGCAAGGATACAATCACCTTGGAACAAGCACAGTCAGCTTTATTGTCCTTTGATGCGAGGAAAAAGGACAAGGCTGGAGTACGAGGCGACGACGCGGGAATTGCGGCTGTTGCTCGGGGTGGGAGAGGTCGATCGTTTAACAGGGCGGATGAGTCGAAGCATGGCAGGTCTCGATCCAGGTTCACTTCCGGTGATGTGAAGTGTTACAAGTGTGGTAACCTTGGGCATGTTAGGCGGAATTGTCCTGACACGCGGGAAAAAGGTGACACCAACTTGGTTCAAGGTGGAGAAAAGAGTGAAAATTCTCTCGGCTATGATAGTGATGTCTTTGCGGTCACTATTGTAGGTAACGATGCAATTTCCAAAGAAGAATGGGTTTTAGATTCTGGTTGTGTTAATCACGTTTGCTCCCGAAAAGAAAGTTTTGTGGAGCTCCACGAAGGTATGACGGGTAAGTTGAGTTTGGCGGATAATTCGACTGTTAATGTCATGGGCGTTGGAGTGGTAAAAATCAAAACTGGTGGGGGAGTGGTGCATATTTTGGACAAGGTTGCATATGTTCCAAAGTTGCGGAAGAATCTAATCTCACTTAGTCGGTTGGACTCCGAGGGTTATGGGTTTAAGGCTCATGGGGGAGTCGTTAAGGTGACTAAGGGTAACATGGTCCTCATGAAGGGAAAGTTGTATCGTGGGTTATATCGTCTGGACGCTCATAGCGTGAAGACCTCAAGGAACTGGAAACAAGGAAGACGTCGACGTGTTTCGTTCGCGGGGGAGGCGAAGAAAGTAAATAGTTTCCAGGCTGCAGACGGACGCAAAGTGAAAGGTCCTGCCGGTGATAAGGTGGAGGGGTGGAGGTCCCTTTCCAGAGTCAAGTGACGCGGTTGACTCGGCTGCAGCTGTACACGGTTCATTGGCCGTGGTATTGAGTTAGGGTGAGGACCGGATACTAACTCGGGTGTACAGCTGGAATTTCGAAAGGCCAATGGTTGTTCCTCGGTGTTTCTCCCTTGTGATGGAGGGGGAGATTGTTGGGATTAAAGTCCATCCCAAGTATTAACTTCCTTCACATTGGAACGTAATGTGAAGTTGAGAGGTTAATTGAATTCTTAATGTGAAGATTAAGAATGGTACGTTTGCAATGCATGTATTTGCAAGGTGTTACATTATAACATCCTTGGGTTCAATGCACTTAATGGTGCATTGTTCAATGCATATGCAAAGGAGTTTTGCTATATAAAGGATGGTGTTTCCTTTGGCAAAACACACACTCACACTCACACACATACACAAGGATAATTGTGGGAGTAGCATCACAAGAGGGAAAAATACTAGGAGTGTTAAACACATTTAGTGTGGGACAATTTTGGAGGGTTAAACAGTTGACTCCAAAATTGGGACAATCTTAGAGGGTTAAATAGTTGACTCTAAAATTGGCTAGTATTTATCTTGTGAGGGTTCTAAGTTGGTGTGTAACTTAGGACGGCAGTCTTTGTACTGGCACTATTTTTATAGTGGAATTTCAGTCGTTTGGCTGATGGGTTTACCTCCGGATTTGGAGGGTTTTCCCTGGGTTAAGTCCCTAAATATCTTGTCTCATCGTGTTATTGCTTGCGGTTATTTACTTTTACGGTTACTTGTCGATTGGTGCTTCCGTTGCGCGGGGAAATTGACGTTAATTTCCCAACATTATTGATCTTGTTGGATACTCAATGTATAGAAGTAGTAGTGTAGTTGCTAGTAGCGGCTCGTAGTTCACTTGTTTTTTTTTTTTGTTGTCTACTTGGTTGCCCTCGTGATTTGTTTGTGTCTATTGTTATGTAGTTTTGGTGGAATGTATAATGGTTGAGTCACACAACCAATTTTATTACCAAGGTTACGTTCCACATGTTTTCTGGTTGATTAGTACTTTGTTGTTTAGTTGTTGAATAATAGAGGAAAATGCAGAATTGGTGCTAATGTTTGTAAGTGTATGTGTTGATTTGTGTATGCGTCATTATGGTTAGGTATATGTAGTAGTCTGATACAATTATAAGACGACAATGTTTTGCGAAACTCTTCTTTGAGTAGAATCTTAATGGGTTGTATTAATTTTGAATGTAAATGTTACAATTAAGGTCATATTTTTGTATCAATGATGGACAACATACAGAGGATGGCTTTGTGATGGTTATGCTATGTCCGTCATTCACATCACTTGCTTATCAAGCATCAGTTAACCTTGCTCTTCTTGAATGTGAAATTTAAGGTAGCATGTATGTGGAATAGTTGCAAATATTCGCTAACTTTATGTAGACACTTCTCCTTTGTGCGGTTGTGCCTCATTGGGAGTCAATCATCTATGAGTAAGTTTTTCATAAGTATTTTGGAAGTGTCGGCTGCAGTTTATGGCTTTTTGAGTCATACCAAATCCTCTAGGGTTTCACAAAGTATGCCTTTGGTCCGACATTTCCAGCTACAACCATCGATCGACATAGCAACCGTTGAATAAGGTGAAGCATCAGAGACGTCCAACCTCATCTCCAAAGGCCTTCAAGTAGTGTTCCTAGTTGATTTAAGATTTTCATGTAATACAAATAGTAAGTAGTATTTCATGTGGTAAAGGTATTTGAAATAAGAGTTGTGTTCCTTGTACGGGATATTGGCAGGATTTCATACTTATTCGTATGTTCTTCTGAAATTCAGGATTCAGGGTCTCGTCTCAATATATGTTTTTAAATAAATAATATTTAATTTTTTTTATTTAAGGCATCTTTCTTTGGCCACGTAGATGTCGTTACTAAAAAAAGTTTTTGGCAACAATAGTTTTGTTGCTGAAAAAAAAACATATTTATGGCAACGAATTATGTTGTTGCCAATGCCTTTGGCTGTCCATCTGGGATGGATACTTGGTTCGGGTGACGAAATTTTTAGCAACAATCATGTGTTGCCAAAAATCATTCTTTTCAGCCACGACATATTTTTCGCAACAATCTTGTCGTTGCCAAACCTTGTCTTTTTTGGCAACGACGAAAGTTCATTCCGGTACTTTTTAGTTACGGGATCTCCCATAACAATTCGATTTCATTGCCAAAAATGCCTTCTCGTTGCTAAAAATATCTTTGCCAACGATTTTGGCCGTTGCGAAAAAGCAGGTTTCTGTCTTTCAGGTAGTAGGCCTTCATCCACTTAGTCGAGAGACTGAGATTATGAAAACTTAATTTAATAAGCCACTAAGAGAAAAGAGTTTTGTTCCAACTAAGTACCTCCTTAATACCCAACCCACCTTTATACTTAGGAGAGCAGAGGAAACTCCATTTAATGAAGGTCATCTTATGCTTTTCCTCACTCACTCCCCAGAAGAATTCACGACAAAATCTAGCAATCTGCTTAAGGACATCCTTAGGGAGCAGTAACACAGAACCCCAGAAAGTTTGCAAACCCAGAATGACTGAGTTTATTAGTTGTATCTTCCCCGCATAAGAAATGAAGGAGTTCGCCTAGTGCTTAAGCTTCAATCTAATCTTATCTAACAAGGGGGAGTACATTGAAGCTTTGAGTCTTGCTGAATGTAGAGGAATACCAAGATATCTGAAAGGGAATGAGCCAATAGAATAACCAGTAGCAGCATAGACGTTACTAGCAATGTCTTTCTTCACTCCTCCAAGATATATGCTAGTTTTCATGGGATTAGCAGCAAGGCCTGATTGAGTCTGAAATTTATTCAGAGTATTTGCAACAGCAATAATGGAATCCATATCTCCTCTGGCAAATATGCGCAAGTCATCTGCGAAAAGAAGATGATTCAAAGAGATTCTGCTGCATTTCGGGTGCTGCTTGAATTGCTCAGTATGCAAGAGATTTTTAAGCATTCTTGACAGACCCTCCATACAAATAACAAATAGGTAGGGTGATAGTGGATCACCCTGCCTTAAACCCTTCTTAGCAGCATAAAACCCCACTTGTGAACCATTGATGTTAAGGGACAGGTGTGCACTATTTAAACAGGCCATTATCCAATTGATGAATCTGTCAGGGAAGTTAAGACATTCGAGCAGCTGTTTGAGATACTCTTAAGAAACCGAATCAAAAGCTTTTTGAATGTCAACTTTGATAGTAGCTCTTGGAGAGATGCCTGATCTTTCATACTTTCTGACCAATTCTTGTGACAGGAGAATATTATCAAAAGCTGATTGTTCATCACCTATGATTGAATCAAGCACAGGTTGCAGCCTACTTACCATCATTCCGCTGGTTAATTTGTCGATGGTATTTGCAACAGGATATAGGCATGTAATCAGCAACAGAGTGAGGAGTGGGTTTCTTTGGGATCAAGGCAATTAAGGTTGAATTAACCTGCTTCATCATCTTACCAGTTTTAAAAAACTCCAGAATAGCTGCACTTATTTCATCCCCAACTATGTTCCAAGCTCTCTTGTAAAAAGCTGCAAACCCATCGGGGCCTGGGCTTTTCATGTCATCCATAGACAGCAGAGCAGCTCTTACATCCTCCTTAGTAAAGGGCTTGGTCAAGTTTTCCTTTTCCACCATTGTAATACATGCACCCTTGACATAATAAGTTTCAAAAGGTTCAACATTAGTGCTAGTATGTACCCAGTAATTAGGGCTGTTCACCGGTCCAGAACCGGACCGGACCGAAGACCGAATCCTTCAGAAAATCAGGACCGAAGACCGGACCGACTGTACGAAGACCGGACCCGGACCGGACCGGAAACTCCGGTCTAAAACCGGACCGGACCGAAAGCCAGAATGAAATCATTCAAACTTCAAGAAAAAAAAAAATTAAAATCACATATTATGCTAGTGTGAAATGAAGGCAAATCACCACAATCGTTTTTTTTTTTTTGAAAATGAATCATAATCGATTGTTGGTATAACATATTTGCAAATTAAAATCAAACAAATAAACAAAAACCTAGAAAATCGAGATTGATGGTTGCGATTGAATAAAAACAAATGAAATCGATGAATCAAAGTCAAAAACCCAGAAAAATTGATGAATCAAACCCAAAAACCTAGAAAAATTGATGAATAAAACCCCAAAACCCAGAAAATCGATTGAATCAAACCCAAAAACCCAGAAAATCGAGTGAATCAAACCCAAAAACCTAGAAAAAAATTAAAACTTTACTCGAATTTTACCATGTTGGCGACGACGACGACAAGGATGATTGGCGAGAAGATGAGAAGTGTGAGACAGTAGATAGAGAGAAAGAATTGGGGATTTTTGGATTTTGGGGGTTTCTGCGGGGGGGCGGGGGGGTTTGGGTAGAAATATTAGTCATATTTTTTTTTTAAATAAAAGCAAGCTTTACCGGTCCTCCGGTTTTGGACCGGACCAGACCCGGAAAACAGGAAAATGAAGGACCGAGGACCGGACCGATAAGCTCCGGGTCGGTCCGGGTCAAATTCCGGTCCGGGCTGATTTCTGAACAGCCCTACCAGTAATTTCCTGTAGTAATCAAGAAATGCATTGTTAACCTCATCAGGAGTTGAGAGGAGCTGATTATCCATATTGTGAATTTTCCCAATGTAGGATAGAGCTTTCTTTCATTCACTTAAGCATGAAAGTATTGAGTCCCTGCATCACTCATCTTCAAGTCTCTGATCTTAGCCCTCTGATATATAAAACAGAGCTCTTGCCTTTTCTAACTTTTCCAGCTCAAGCTTCAGGTTTTTTGCAGCTGTCAGATTTTGAGGCTGGAGTTGTAAGGAACTCTACCCTCTAAACAGATCTTCCCTGCAATTCTTAACTCTGGTTGAGATATTAGAGTAAGTATTTCTATGCATTTCTTTTAACCCTTTTCTGACAAGCTTATGTTTTTCCATAATTCTGAACATTCTTGTGCCTTGAAACTCATGACCCCAGGAATCCTTTACAATATTCTCAAACCTGTCATCCTCACACCATGCATTCAAAAAATTGAAACACTTAGGTCTCTCTTTTATACCAAGATTGATATCCACTAGAACTGGGGAGTGATCAGATAAGCCAGGCTGCATAATATAAATTAAGTGGTGGACACTATATTTTTTGCAAACCAGCTTGGATTACAAGAGCTCTGTCTAACTTTGCCCAAACAGCATCATCCCCCGCTTGCAGATTATGCCAGGTGAAATGACAACCAGTTCCCGGGAGATCCACTAACCCATTATTCTGCAGGCAGTTGTAAAACTCATTGACATCTCTTTTATTAAGTGTACCTTACTCAACTTCTCACTGCTGTCAAGTACAACATTAAAATCTCCAATCAGAATCCAAGGGTCTTTACAGATTCCACATTCCCTATTGATGAAATCCCAAAGACACCTTCTGCCTTCTCCACTATTGAACCCATATACCACTGTGATGTAGCACTCAAAATGAGATTTCAAGCAACTGACCTTACAATGGATAAACTGAGCCTCAGAATTTATCACCCTCACAGAACTAGTTTGAGGGTTCCAAATAATCCAAATTCTACCATTTATGTGATGAGCATAATTATTATGGCTATTATACCTTCTAAACTTCTTAGCCAAAATAGAAGTACCTTTATTTTCCTTCACTCTAGTTTCCAGCAAGCCCAGGAAGTCGATTTTATTGCTTTGTAAATACTGAAGAGCTTCCTGCTGCTTGTGAGGCTTATTACAGCCTCTGATATTCCATGAAGAGAAAATCATTAGACTGGAAACCCCCCTCCAAGGTCCTCACCATCATCCATAACCACTTGCTCCATAGTATCTATCTTACTCTCCTTAGACAGACCCACTAGTAAGATGTCAAAATCATTGTTTTGGAGAGCCTTAAACCTATCTTCAGCAAATTCCAACTTCTTAGCTAAAGATTGCTTAGCTTTCTTACTCATTACAGGGGTGAAGCCATCTTTGTCAACTATAGTCTTATGGCTAACCTGACTATGAACAGCTGAAACAACAATCTCCTTTGCCATAAACTGTGGAGAATCAGGCACTGAGTCCTGAACTGTAGGCACAATGTTTTCCTGAGCAGCTTTAGGCAGATAGGTTAGCTTAGTTTTTGTAGGCTCCCTTGTTGCTGCCTCATTCTTATTTAATTTGCACCTTTGAGTCATATGTCCCAGCTTGTTACAACAGGAGCAAAAGTATGGAACCCACTCATACTTTACAGTCTGATCAGTAGCACCATAGGGGGTTTTGACAACAATAGTTTCTGAGAGCTCTTGAGCAACATCAATTTCAATCAAAACCCTAGCAAAAGAGAGTTTTTCCTAAAGGGTAGTTCTAACATCAGTAAACAATGGTTTTCCAATGTGACTAGCAATTTTACTCAAAGCCTTTTGGGACCAAAAATGTGGTTCTAAGTCTGGCCTGGGAAAAGGACCCAAACAGGAACTCTTGATATGGTTTCCATTTCTTTTGAGAAGTTCGGTGACCATTGTTTCAGAATAAAGGCATGCTCACCATAGTACCATGGCCCCCCTCTTAAGATTTCCTACATATCATCTTTTGACTCAAACTTTAGGAAGAACCAGCCCTTCTTGAAATATTGTATCAGCGGTTGCTTGACAAAATTCCAATGTGTTTTAGCATATTCTCCCAGGTTTTTCTCATTAGGTTTCGCTCCAATCACATGACCAGCCAAAGCATTTTCCCAATAGGACAGTTGATCAACAAAATCATCAATTTCTAGAGTAACAACAATCTCATCAGATGGTATAAACTCTAATAGCATCCCAGTTTTCTTCTTAATAACCTCATTAAATCCCAAATTGACACCACCTACAGTCTTATTACCACCCTTAACACCAGCACTAACAGTACCAGAAGCATTAGGTTTTCCAGAAGCATTGTCAGCAGATTCAACATTAATAACCAGGTTACTATCATGAGAATTCTTACTAACATCAGAAGTTTTCGAAGAGCTTACATTGCGTTTAGCTGTTTCCAGATAATCAGACATGGTGGCTTTCGGCGAAGGCCCCCGATTGTCCTCCGAATTATCCGATACCTAGTCAACAGACGCCTCCTGGGTTTGTGATTTTCCCGTGACTACATCGCTTCTTTTAGGGAAATTACTACTATTAGATTTGTTTTCATGAGAGGAAGAGATTTGTGCAGTTTGTTTTTGTGTACGCCTAGTGTTCGCCATGGAATCTAGCTTTTTGTAACTTAAAATGGGGTTTTGGGTAGCTTGGAGAAGAAGCATTTTTTCTCCTAGATTCCGTTAGCTACTTTTTGAAATGAATGGTTTTTGTTCTATAATGAATGTTTTTTGTTTTGGATGAATGTTTTTTTTTCTGAAATGAATGGTTATTGTTCTGAAATGAACGGTTAATGTTCTAGGATGATTTTTTTTTTTTTGGAATGAATAGTTTTTATGCTGAAATAGTTCATAACGTAATAGAATTAGATCATTATAAAATATAAACAAATTATTTCATAACATAAACAAAATCATTACAATACAAAACGGTCATTATAAAAACATAAACTATTCATTCTAAAACATAAACCATTCATTTCAAAATAATAATCATTCATTTAAGGACAAAAAACAATCATTCTACAACAAAAATCATTCATTCCACAACAATAACCATTCATTTCAGGACAAAAAGCATTCATTCCAAAACAAAAATCATTCATTTCACAACTAAAACCATTTATTTTAGGACAAAACTCATTCATTTTAGGACAAAATTTATTCATTTCATACAATAAAATTGGAAATAATTATAAGACGATATTTCGTCATTATAAACGCCAAATTGATTATTATTACATTTTTTACACTTATATATATAGGGTTGGGTTCCGGTAGGAACCATAGTTATATAGGAACTCGTAGGAACCCACCCTATAGGTCATTTTTTTCGAAATAAAATACACAGATGCACTCCTTGGCACCTAATCTACCCAATCATGCCCCAAACTTTAAATGAAATATCCATTTGATGTGATTTTTAGGTACCCCAAAATTATAACGCGCGTGGGACGGTAAAATTGGGAGTATGAAAAAATATGACCAAATGAGTAAAACCGACCCATGTTAGGGTCTTATTATATAATTTCCATAATTTTAAGATGATTGGGAGCGTTAGATTTGGTCAAAATGAACTCTAGGTAGGGTTCCTACGGGTTCCTATATAACCATGGTTCCTACTGGAACTTAAACCTATATATATATATATTAAAAACAAAAACACCATTTCTCCCCCCTTCTATCTCCCTGACCTCCGACCCACCCAACCCTCACCCCTTCCTTCACCTCAGATCCCGCCTCCGGCCATACTCACCACCTGAGACACCGGATCTAGCAGCGCAGGCGACCACCAAATTCTCTCCACCCGGACGCTCCATGCTCCTCCTTTCGAAACTCCTCTTTCCCACTCCCTTCCTTGATGATTCCACAGCTCAACGCCTCTCGCACGACCACCCAAAACAGGCGGAGACGTCTATTATTGCAGGGTGGGGGTGGGGTGTGTCGGAGAGAAGAAGAAAAGAAAGAGAGAAAATGGCGGAGGAGAAGAGAAGTAGTGGCGTCGCGGGACATGGGCTCAAAATTGGTGAGGTTAGTGGTGATTTGCACGGTGGTAGTGGTGGTTGGTTAAGCGGGCGTCGGCGATAGGGCGGGGTTGCGGGGATGAGCTGGGTCGTGGGTGGGGAATTGAAGAGGGGAGGAGAGAGAATGTGAGATTAGGTTTTATTTGTTTCTTTTTATTTTCGATTTGGGTGGGGATGGAGTACTGGATTGATTTGTGCCCCGCCTTATACATTGGGTTGTTGAGTATTTGGGCCGGGGGGTACCAAGAGAATGGTACCCCTGGGGTACCACGGAATAAGTGAAAAACACAGTACAGTGGGGTGTCTAAAGGAAGATGGAGGGAATATAGTTTAATTTAACAAATCATTGTACATCGTTACAATAAGGAACATCTTTATTGATGAGTATAAAGTATTAACAATATAAAGAAATCATAATTGAACAACACACCAGGCCACAAACAACACCAACTTAACAACCAAGCAATTTTCGTACAATTCACTATCGTGGCAATACAAACGAAAGAGTGATGAGTCCCGCCATTCATTCACCAAAAATATCTTAGGGTCATCCAACATGATAGTCATTTAAGAATCGCATAATAGTAAATTTAACATAGCGCGAAAACATTTGGGTTAAAGTTATTAAGAAGAAATATCAAATCTTCAAACATATTTGATCATACTCCTCCTTTAAGTAGTTCATGACAATGGAAGAAATTCATGTCACTGAGAAACATTTTCAAGAAAGGCCTTCTATGGCAAGTAGGTAATGGAAGAGATATTAAGTTCAGGCATGACAACATGGCTCATGCAAAACTACTATTTTAATTAGCTTTTATTACTGATGCAAATCATTGGGGTACCCAGCGGCTTAGTCAAATCCCCCTTTGAATATTATAGACTTTATCTCTAGGTAACCTTTATATTCATTCTCATGATATGAGTGATCAAGTATTTTTGGGGATTATCAGCACATGAATCATTTTCGAGTAAATCCGCAGCTTGGTTAGTGCAAGGTCACTTAGACAAGAATCAAACAAAGTGCAGTTTTTAATAGATTTGAAAATACCATATCCCAAACAACATAAAAAAATTTCATTTGGAGAACTTGTATGGATGGTCTCCCTACCCGAAATAGACTAATGCATAATCACGTCTCGGTCCAAGCTTAATGTGCTTCCTGTGATCATCATAAGGAAAACTCATTCCATCTGTTTTTTCTTATCCGTTTATAGTAGATGTTGCGGAAAAATATGACATAAATTTAGCTCAATTTCACAATAATAGTAACAACAATAATAATTTTCACAAATCTTTCGTTCATTTATAATCCAGATCTTCTTAAACACTCAATGAACATATCTTTGTCCAAACTCTTTTGTTTATTTTGTGGGATATATGGTTCAATCAAATTCGATTTTCAAGAATGAAGCGTTTTGTAGTTGATTAAGTAATGTGTCTGACGAACTCATCATTACAAGATTGGTTATCTCTAAGAAGAATGGATATAGATAACCCTAATAATCGTGTTTCGAGACATATGTCTCATGGTAAGAATGCTTTGGGCGAGAACTTTTTTTTTTGGAAAACCCCATTAGATTATTTCTAATAAGACTTTGATGGATCTAAACTAAATCATGGAAAGTGTGTGGCTTTACTTTTCTCAAGAAGCTCTACCTTTAAAAGAAGGATTGAAATCTGCTATTTTCTTCGACATCAAAATAATTGAGGGAGACAATATTTGTGTGATCAATTCTATTCGTCGTAGTTGGCATGTATCATGAGAAATTTTCAATCTTATTGAAGGTATCCGAGTGAATCTTGTTTCTTTTCACTAAGTGGAGATTATTCACTACTTTCGTGAGGCCAATAAAGTCTCAGACTTGATGGCCAACTTGGGCATACGTGCCCTTCTCTTACCCGTTGGTTTGAGAGTCCTTTTGACTCTCTCACCTCTCTTATCCGAAAGATTGAATTACGTTAGTCTTATACTCATTGATCAGCCTAGGGTTTTTTGCCTCAATAAAAAAAAAAAAATTAAGAATCGTAAAAACATAATACTCTCTCAACTTTTTTGGTTCTTTACGTTTGTTTGAATCTGTGAGAGGATTTCAAACCGAACATAAAGAATAAAGAAAAATGGAGGGAGTAACAAACATGAATCAAACATTTAAGATGAAATGTCAAAATTTGGAAGAATAACACAACATACAATGTTTACGAACGACATATAAAATCCAAACGTGCTACGCAGAGGATAATTTTTAATGACACTAAAACCCCTCATTTTGAAATCCTACACCCTCTCTTTTTTCAAACCTCAAATTCTAGAATTTCAAATGAGAGTTTTTCCAAACATTGGACATAAATTTAAATTTCATATCCTCAAATAATATAATTGAAATAATTACAAATTTCATATACTTGTTTATAAACGCTATCAAAATGGAATTGAATATACAACTTAGTTACAAGCCCTTAAAAAAAGTTACAAGGAATGGGAACCATGGTTACAAAGGCACTCCACTACTGAATGGAAATGCCCATCTTATCTGACTTTAGCTGTACACTAGAACTCACGTACATTTACGTACCACAATTGTTGCAGCATATCGGGGCACTACGCCAGTAAGCCGGAGTCGAGGACTGAACTACTGGGGAAATGATAATTACATGCTTTGAAGCTTGTCCGAAGACAACCCATGATAGAAATTAAGAGTATCTGTTTTCCTTCAGGCTCGTTGAGTGCAGATGATTGAGAGTTAGTATTGACGTCGAACCCTACAGAAACCATGAAAGCTGAAAGTCAGCTATATTTAATATGGTGCATTCAACTTCAATACTCACAATTTAAAGCATGAAGCCCTTCATGGAAACTCGACAATACAAGAGAAGGTTAAAGAGAAGTTATTAAACGAAATGTAATGTCGTAATCCTCTCAGATCTTAACCATTTCAAAGAAAGAGAGAGTGGGCAGGGGAGGGGAAGGGTTGTTTTTGGTATAGCATAAGCAGCAATGAAGACGAATGTATAAAATTGCGATCACAAAAGTGCATAAATGACGATTATTTCCAGGAATAAACTACTTCATGATACCTTCAGCAAGAGAAATGAAGCCACAGCCCATACGAAATATGCTTATCCCTTCGACAACAAGGCATCCTCGATACTCCTTATAACACTGCTGAGGCTAGAACCACTCTCAAGAGCTTTGACAGCTGCTTTATGTGCGTGCTTGTGCCATTTCAGCAAATTATAAGACTGCAAAACCGCCCATCTAGCTTGATTTGACATCTGTATAAAAGAAGTCAGAAGAGAGCACCATATAATACGCTCGCACAAAATTAGTTTGATATAGGGTTAGCTGGTGAGTGGCGAACCTGAGGAACAGTTAAAGGAGGTTGGAGAAGCACACAGATGCTCCTAAATAAATTCTCGTCATTTTCTCCACCTTCAGCCTCACCGTAGACAAGAGCTTCAGCAGCAATACCAGCAAAAAGTACCATGCAATACCTGAGGATGTTTTCTTCAGAAGCCAAGTCACCAAAACCAAACAGAGAGACACAGATTGCTTTGTTGTATCCTTGAGAGTCTTAAATGTTATTGTCACACAATGGCACATAACTTCATTGAGTCCCTTTACGTTCACATCTCAGAGAGTCTAGATTAGCATCATATAATCGTGATTACAAGGTTCAATGCTAAAATTTAGTGAAGACCACCCTGTTGAGCACTAGAAACACAAAGGCAGAAGAATGACAGTCACCTACAGTTTCTACAAAACCAGAATAAGACCAAACAAACAATTTCAAGAATGTCGTATGTTCTCAAGATTTCACCACCTGTATCATCTCTTGTAAATAAATAAATTCTCTTCTAAGCTGGATATGATCAATTAACATTACTTCACAAACAGAGATTGACTTTGTGTGCATAGCAAGGGGCGGGGCCAGAACTTTCAAATCGGTATAGCTAAAATATTGGGAACACAATTCTTTCCAAAATGTTCTGAGTCTGTATGAAAACTTAAATAATCGCATCACTACCACTATAATTCTTAGACAATTACCTGTCAAATGCTGTACTACTAAGTCGTCCTCCAGCAAGCTCCTTTTCCATGTTTTCATCCCAAAATTGGGTTCCCGCCTGACACAAAAGTCGTCCTCAAATACCGAAAACTTGCTCTCTGGCATCAAGCTTTAAGAAAGAACAAGTCCAATGTGGTCTTCTCGAGACCGATTTGTTCATGAAATATGACTACGGAGAAAAGAAATTAGAACCCTCGTTGATTGTTCTCCGTTTACTAAAGGAATATGACGCAGCATGTAAATGATGTAATAACAGAAACAGGAAAGGTTTTTCAAACATTATAAATAACTTCAGAATCGAGAAGTAAGCTCAGCAGGATGGGGCAAACCGAGACTGGCAATGTAATTTAGCCCATGAAGCAACATAACATGGAAATCCAGTCTAAGTAACATAAATATCAGGAAATAGAAACCAGGTTCAGCTTTTATAGAGGGAGTATGACGAATGATCTGCAACTTTGAAATGTCATTTTGTTTATTAAACACTAATTTGAAAGCTCAAATGAATGACTTCAAATGTACCTGGCCCTGAATGCCCATCTGCATTGCTACAATTGGGTCCAAAATGACCCCTCGAATGGGACAGCCCATAAGATATGCTGCAGATGAAATCAACGTAATCATAAACGTTTCTGCAAAGATGCACTACTTATTTGAATAGTAAAAGTGTCTGCCCATAACTTATCATGGCCAAATGATATTAGGTTTCAAAGTACTCATGTGGGTGAAAAGACTTCGAAGCGATATTGAATTTTAAGGAAGCTTAGATAACCCCACAAAAATTTCGCAGCTGACGAGGCTTAACACTTTAGAAATAAGCATAAAGTCACACAGTCTTACCAAAGCCCTAAGCAGGAGCAAAAATAGCTTAGTAAGCTTACCAGTCAAAAGATGCCCTGCTTCATGAACAAGGATACGGCGCCTATATGGTGGCCAATAACTAGAAATCTGAGCTAGACAGGAGCCACCTAGAAAAACAGAGTCAAGTATAGCTAACCCCAAAATGCCTGCTAGATTTGGCCTCAGATCTATTCCCTGGGATAGCAAAGAAGATACACCACCAAGAAATACAAATAAAGCGGCACCGGAAGTTCCAGAAATACCCCACTTCTTTGGAGAAAGTTTGGTCACTGCACGAGGATAAAAACACAAGGATGGAAAAAAAAAAGAAATAGAATGAAAGAGACATCCCATCGCTTAACTTTGAGGAACTACAGTGAACTTTTTCGTTATCTAGATAAATTATGAATCCCATCAGTGAACCAACCTTCCAAGCCAGTTGACGACTTCAGAATTTTTGGAGTGACATCTCTTGATCCTTCCAGCACTGCATTCATAAGAACGACATAGGGGGCAATTAACATTATCTAAAAGGAATAATAAGTGCAAGGGTGCGCAGGCTACGGCACATATTTTCACTCGAATTGGTTTTTCTATAGCCAAGGGTGTGGGGACCCAGATTATTTCGCGGCTCCCTACCAACTTATTGTAATTTTCTTATCAATAAGTCTCATATGAGTGTAATTATAATAATAATACAATAATAATAAGTGCAAAATACCTAGTGGAAAATATAAAAACGATGGTCTATCTAATAACGAAATCAAGTTACTAATACGTTAAAATCAAGTAAACACCAGGAAACTGTTGCCACTTTTGGGTACTTCACAAACCATTGTCCTCGGAATAACAGGAGGTGAGGAAAACAAACCGTATGACCGTGTCTTTTCAAATTAATATAACCAACAGACCTAATTAGAGAATACGTGAGCAAATGTCAAACCGCAGGCTCAAAAGCCATTCTCATAGCCGTGAAGAAACATACTCTGTACATTATAATGAGAATCTATAGAAACAAGAAGAAAATGATCTATGGTAATGACCGAATATCTTTGAGAAAAGAAGGACAACACTGATTAAAAGAAAAAAAAAAAAAAATTTTAATGTGTAACGCTGCTGATTTGGCTTTTTGTAAACCTACTATTCAGTGACTTCATTGATAATTGGTGCTCTGGAAGCACAGGCAAGAGACTATGCCCCACTATAATAATGCCAAACCCGTTAACGTTGGTATAGCTGCACACTGAACTTTAAGATGAAACATAGTTTGAGTTAAATGAAAGCCTCTATTTCACCCAATGATTTTTTGATCAAATACGTCTCCTCTAATACAGCTGATTTTCCAATCTGCACGAATTAATAAATTTCACACTCTCTACCCGGTCATGGATATCACATCATCAGTGGTCTACTCAACTGAACGGCCATAAAAGTCAGGAGGAACGGGATCTTCTAAATACCAACTTCAAAGTTTGAAGACCTATAATCTACGTCAGTTAGAGTTTTCATTTCTAAGGCCATACCTGTGTCTCACAAGACACTCAAGGATAATGGTATAGAAATTTTACCCGACCTTGCTTATCCAGCACCCTCAATGACTAGTTGAGGAACTTTAATGCCAACCATAAGGACTGGTGCTGTTGGATATTGCACAATACTGCTATAACTTAACACTTAAAAAGCTCTGCGTCGAACTTCAGCCCCTTCCAGTTGGCCACTCCCGCACCTTTAAGACAGGAGGGAGTTTGCCCATCAGCCTACTTTCCCAAGAGGTGGTAGGAGGATAGCAAAAGCTGTCCAACCTACTTAAACAACCTAAAGGCTTAGCCCGGTCTGAAGAAAGAAGAAAGTAGACCCTAGAGAAGCGGATAGAAAAGATTGCTTATATACTCATGCTCGCTGAAAACCCACCTCATATTTCATGTAAGTGAGTTAACTTCCAATAGACCAGACTGACTCAGAGAGGAACGTTTCCACAAGAGCAAAACCAGATGTTGTAGAAGAACCTCACCTACCGAAGAAGAAGAAGTTGAATATATCATAATTCATAGCTGACCGCACCGTGGGCTAGGCCATAGACCGACTGCAAAAATGGAAGACTACCTAGTCAAATAGAAGGGCCAACCTGAGAGGAAGTCAACCTGGGAATGGGCTGAGACTTACGATTCGAAGACTAAGACTGAGATTACTCTCAAGGAGGACGTTGAGACTTTTTTTTTAGTTTTTTTTTTTTAGATATATTTAAAAAACAAAAAAAGCATTAATCCACCTTTACTAGACTATACTCTGACTAATATTTTTTAACCCAAGTTGACTTTGAGTTAATCCTTACCGCGGGAGCTAAATAAGCTAAGTAGGGTGACCTCTTGCTCGCCCTGTGGTGCCCTTTTTATTAAATTTGTGTTCTTTTTAAATGGAAAAAAAATAGACCCGGTTTTATTCTCTCCTTATGTTTTGCTTTCATCCGGGGGGTTCCCATTCTATTTTCTAGAGACCCAATTGATGTAGAAAGATGAGGCACTTCCCCTAGCATATCGAAAAAAGACAAGATAATTATTCTTAAGGACGAGGAATGGGAAGCTCTCAAAACCATGAGACTCAGAGGAAGATAAGAATTAGTACCAATCCTATGAGTGCATTTGTCTCGAACAGCCAATAAAACAGAGAAGGTGCAGCTCTCTCTCTCTTGGATCAAATTCCTCTTGGATTAAAGAGCAACTACCCCATGCTGTGGCGGTGAAGGTGGGGGCTTCTGCTTTCTTGGTTTTCGGGGGGGGGGGGGAATCTTCATTAATCTTTTGTACGGGCTAGTGAAATCCGGAAAATGGGTTTTGAAGGAAGCAGGCTACGTGAAAGGATGTACTGATGCTCAATCTTATGAATCACACGCATAACACTTTCTATATCTCCTTCGGTTTCCAAGGTGAACAGCTTACCTTACAGCAGAGCGTGTTTCAGCACACTGGCTGGCTAGGGCATTGGCCTTACCATAAGAAGGCCGAAAAGAATGAGCCTTCAATTAGAACGCCCTACATCTCGTGACACGGGGAGCGTGGCATTTCTTTTTTTATTTGTATTCTATCATGAAGATTCATTCTTTATCAAGCATCATTAAAAGGTTGTATTATCTTTCTGAGTGCAGAAGAGAACAACTTTGTATAGACGCTCTTGAGCCATGTTCGCTGCACCCCTAGACGCTCTCCTAGAAGAGTCAGAAAAGGACGCGAGTATGACATACGTAGAAGAATAGACAAGTATTAAGCCTTTACTATGGTTTTTAATGATTTTTAACCCTTATGACTCAAACAAATCTCTATTAAGCAATTAGACTGTAATCAATT
The DNA here is from genome assembly GCA_963457585.1 of Spergularia bocconei. Taxonomy (NCBI): domain Eukaryota; kingdom Viridiplantae; phylum Streptophyta; class Magnoliopsida; order Caryophyllales; family Caryophyllaceae; genus Spergularia; species Spergularia bocconei. The sequence continues at coordinate 10,146,823 of OY734951.1, read as the reverse complement.
GTTTAGCTCTGAACTCTGTCCTCACTGAAATGGGAATTTCCTGCTAGTTAGAAACGAAGATGCTAAAGGGACTGAAAGCTTAGCTATTACTCTCTGCCATCATTAACTCATGATAGCTATATTATAGAAGATTTAGCCGGTACTGAATAATTGAAAGAGGGGTAGCCGGGTAGGGCATTGTTACTGGGAAAGAGTTGAGCCAGCAAATTATACAAAGTACTTGGACCTTAAAAATAGATTATTGTTCTGAAGATGAGTCGCCAAACTCGTAACCTCATTTTAGACTTCAGTCATGGCAAGTTCGACACTTGGATATGCCCGACTACCCGACACCTATGCCCATGCTAGCACTCCGAAAAAAAAGTCATATGTCTTCAATGAAAGAGTTGAGTGCTCCTAAAGAACTAATCCCGCAGAAATTCTCTAGCAAGATCACCATAATTGGGGATATGTTTATTCAGATTGAAAATGAAGGTAAGAAAATAGTCATATAATATAATGTTTACATTTCTTACGACAATGTTTCACACCTCCATATGAACTCCACTCATTGTACACGCCGCTAAGAATAATGACTTACCTTATGCATAGATAAGGGTTTTACCTTTTGACATAATAATCCAAGTGAATGATACAAATATGATAAGAATGCCGTCCTTCGGGCAATCTTACAAAGCTTCTCAATCCTAGACACATACCTAATCACTTAGTTTGACTCATTACACGGAACAGAAATAGGTGGAACGAGCACGTGTTGGCACGATGTAAATTCTAAAGCACACTTAAGTTTTAAGGCAGACATTGTCGAATCAACAACAACCACCTATGACAGGAAAGCAGAAGCTGCATATGATCACATTTGGGGATTTCAGGTCAGACTATCTTGTAAGAATGTAAGTTGTAACAAAAATGTTGATAATTCTTATTTGATCCAATATGAGGCGCAACAGCGTAATCCGAACCCAATCCTAAATCATCCAATGTTACTCAATACCTCAATCTTAACCACTACGCCAAAACATCATTGATCGAAATTCATATAGAAAGCACACACATGACACAACAGCACTATATTTTCCAAACAATTGACGAACAAAAATCACAAGCGAGTACGAAAGACATACCAATGTTTCGACATTTCCCAAAATTGAGCAAGAGCCCTTTATCCTTGAGAAATTGGTAGGCACTACCCACAAGCCTCATATCATCTGCACTCAAACAAGTATCCAAAACCTCCCAATCTCTTTCCAAAATAGGAAACCCCAACTGGGTCCGAGTCGGAATCGGAGACGACTCGGTGGGTTGAATTTCAAGAGCATCCCCATCATCAATTGACTTCAAGAATTTCAGAGCTTTGCCAAGGTCCTTGTTCTTCACTGCTTCCTCGTATTCTTTCCACTCTTTAACTGCTCGGTTTACTGATCCGGGTCGGGTTGTGCACGTGATTCGGGCGTGCCCAGTTTTGTGCAGAGGCGTAGGAGAGAAAGAGAAGGGAGAGATTGTGAGGTGTGGAGGAGTGTGGAAAGAGAGCGCCATGGCAAAAACTCAACCTTTCGGTTGATGCCTTTCCTCTAAAAAAATAGTGGACATTTTAACGGTTTTTGTTCTTCTCTAATTTAAGTCGCCTTTCATTTCGCATGTTCGGTTCGGACTTGGGTACGGAATTAGACTCGTTTATGTTTGCGAAAAAGTTAAGTTTCTGCTTGGAGCTTTGTGTGATTGTAAAGGAAATTATTTTGACCTTCAAATTTGGAGTAAGTTGGTGGGGAAGAGTTATAAATAGTTGTTTAGTAAATCGAGCGAAACTCTTGGTTTTATTGACTACACAGGACGAGTTTGGGCGTGAAATAAGCAAACGGAGTAATCTAGCATCAAGTTGAGTGATTTGAGTTTCGTTATCTAGTACATGAGTCTAATTGAAATATTGAAGTAATGGCTTGGTTCAAAGTAGGTCAATGAACTACCCGATATGCGCAACATAACTCTATTAACGCTCCACACTAATTAGTCCCGTTTTCAAAGACTCTACACGAGGATACATTTTTGACTTGTTTAATGCATAGAATTCGGCCTAGCCTTAACTAAATTGAAATAGTTTGGATTCAAGCTCATCTGAAAAAATTGGTCATGATAATTTCGATTACACTTTTGGTATCATATACTAGTATATGTTCTACTATTTGACGGTTGTTGTTGTGCTTAAGTGCTTAATTTCCACTAAAGGGCGTTTGTGAACGCTAGACAATTGTTGTCGTGCTTAAGTGCACACATTGTGAACGCTAGACAATTGTTGTCGTGCTCAAGTGCACACATTGTGAACGCTAGACAAACCGTTTTAAGTGAAACGAAAATATATTCCCGAAAAACGCTCATTTGGCTCGTACGCGGAACCTCACTCAAGTCTCAGCTCAAAATTATCGCTCTTTCTTGTCTCAGGTATCTTTACCTACGCCACTGCGCCGCTCATATCTCTTCCCAGAGGCAAACCCAGCTCCGGTGCCCGACTCCGACGAGTTTACCCGGCGACCTCCTGTCCTCCAGGTAACTTGGTTGTCTTCTTGATTTTTTATCTTCGTTTAAATTGTACCATGAATGTTTTCAACCATGTCAACATTGTAGGAACTTAGTATAGTTTCGACCATTTCTTTGGTAGTTTGGTAAACTGGTGAAGTGCTGGCTATTGCGTAGTTGTGTTGCTGCTGTTAGCTTATGCAAGAAATGATTAGTTGAAAAGTTTAGCAATGTGTATCAAACTGATAGTGGATTACTATATGAAGGAATTTAATTTTTCCTAATCCAAAATTTTAGCAATGTTTATGAATTAATAGTGGTCATCGTATAACACAATCTCATTGAAGACTTAGGTTGACGAGTAATGTAAGTTAAGTTGAGTTTTATCAATTCGCCATGGCGAAAAGTATGTAACTGTTAGTGTTATGTGTTTGTTGTTTGCTGCAGTTGGGAGGTAATTGTGGTAAAATGGCTTCATCAGTAGCTCACATGTATAATCCAACGCCCTTTAGTGGAAGTTATTGTTCATGGAAGCAAGTTTTGGGAGGAAAGGTTATGTTTTTCGGAGAAAGGATGAAACCTAGTACATTGAAGGCATCATTTGGGATGTCTAATTCGTTGATGTTTTGTTCGGTGAAGAAGACCAATGGTAGAACTTTTGTGAAGAAAAGGAATGTTTCGAAGGGTCCCAGTAGTGTAGGAAGTGAGCAGGTTTTTGGTTCGGATGATTGGATGGTGGGTTCAAGGTCTGCAAGTCGGCGTCAGTCATTTGTGGTTGCTTGCATTGCTACTGACAAGGTTAGCACAGGTGTGTGTCATTATCTTTTTATCCTCACGAGTAGTGTACTGCAGAAGTATCCCTCTGACTTGAAGTGGATAGGCAGTTTTCTTTTACCTGTTTTACAACTAGTATGAGTAAAGATATACGAGTACTTGTGTGAGAACCAGCGAGTGAAGTGGAGATTCATGGACTGTTTATTAAAACGTGAAAATTATGGACTTTTAGGCTGCAGTTTTTTAGAGTTTGTGATTATAGTGACTGCATATCGTGTTTTAGTTGAAAGTAACAAAAGATTCATAGTAATAGCTGAATGCATATGTGTTTAGTGGACACTCTAATTACTCCTTTTAATAAGCTCTCACTGAATTGCTGGCAGTAAAGAGAAATATCAACCTACGTTTAGAGGATTGATGTAGAAAGTTTATCCGTGAGGTGTTGTGAAGCCCTTACGTTGGTGCTTGAAGTAGGAGAGGACAGTTTTGGAATAGTTTTTTTTCTAAGTACATAAGAGTAGCTAGTGCTGTGAGGATGGGGCTATGAGGATTTGAACCCGGGACAGTCCCAGGCAAGTTGATTTTATAACCACTAGGCCAACCTTGATCCTCACAATTTTGGAATAGTTAGTTATACGGGGTTTTAATGATGGAATCGTAGGGGCTTTAGTGGTTCTTTGTAGATGTAGTTAGCTACTTGTTTATGTCGTCACTAACTTTTCAGTTAATTTAAACCTGAATTTCCTATTTTTCTGTGTTTGACATTACCCAGTGTCTGTTTAATGACGCTGCAGAAGAGAAGGTGAGGGTGTTGGTCATCGGTGGAGGAGGGAGAGAGCATGCACTTTGTTATGCCTTGCAACGGTCACCGTCCTCTGATATTGTCTATTGTGCCCCTGGCAATGTTGGGATTTCCAGTTCAGGAGATGCAGTTTGCCTACAAGATGTTGATCCCTGTGATAGCTCAGCTGTCATTTGTTTCTGTCAAAAGCAAGGAATTGGATTAGTTGTGGTGGGACCAGAGGGCCCCCTTGTATCAGGTCTTGCAAACGATCTTGCAAAGGCTGGCATCCCAGCTTTTGGCCCTTCATCGCAAGCTGCTGCTCTTGAGGGTTCCAAAGATTTCATGAAGAACTTGTGCTACAAGTATGATATTCCCACAGCCGAGGTTGGACATTAATTCTCTTGCAAATTTAAGTTGCCATTGATTGAAACTCTGCCTTGTATAACTAGCATACCTTTCAAGATGAGTTGATTAAGATAATATTCTGAAATTGTTGGTTTGTTTGTGATTGTCTCTTCAAGGTTAATTTTTAGATGTTATCTTTCAAAGCATGAGATCTTGAACAACTAGTCTTGCTTACTCATAGAAAATACCAAATTTTGTAATCCCAGTTGTGTGTTTGGCTGATTGCATACATTCTAGCAAAACTTGGTGCTTCTAGTTCTGGTGTAATGTTTAATTTTGTTTAGTTGTTGCTTTTGTTTTGGATTTTTTAGGAATTCTTTGCAGTTTTGTTGGCCTTTTGACCTTGACTTAAATTGCTCAACAGCATAGGGCTGTTGTTGATGTTAACAACATAGGTTATGTTTGGTTGGATGTAATGTAATGCAATCATTTGTAGTTCAAAAATGTAAGAATCGAGAGGGAGAAAGATGAGTCACAAGGGGGAGGGACTAATTGATTACATCAAAGGATGTAATCACGATTACATGGGTTTTGTTGAGTAATTGTGATTACCGTTGACTCAATGAAGATTTAATTACATTGTAATGAGGATTGCAATAAAAACCCTCCGTCTCCTCTATCTTTGGGCAAAATAATTCGGTGGTAATGGTGATTACATTACACCCAACCAAACAAGTCCTATTGTTTAGGCCTTGGAATGGGCATCGTAGTCTAGTGAATACATTTTCGGCCTGTTGCTACATTGTGTTCAGTTCTTTTCTGTGGAGTCTTTTGTGTTTTTCTCAGTCGTTCACGTTTACTTGGTGCAGTATCAAACTTTTACCGATGCAACTGCTGCTAAACAGTATATAACAGAACAAGGAGCACCTATTGTTATTAAGGCCGATGGCTTAGCTGCTGGAAAAGGAGTTGTTGTGGCTATGTCACTGGAAGAGGCTTATGAAGCCGTTGATTTGATGCTTGTAAATAGTGTTTTCGGTACAGCAGGTAGCCGCATCATTGTCGAGGAATATTTGGAAGGTGAGGAAGCCTCCTTTTTCGCACTGGTGGATGGTGTGAATGCCCTGCCTTTAGAATCTGCTCAGGACCACAAACGTGTTGGGGATGGTGATACGGGGCCCAACACAGGGGGTATGGGTGCATACTCACCGGCACCTGTGTTAACAAAAGAACTCCAAAATTTGGTCATGAAATCCATAATTCTCCCCACTGTCAAAGGGATGGCTGCGGAAGGTTGCAAGTTCGTAGGGCTGCTGTATGCTGGCCTTATGATTGAAAAGAAATCTGGACTACCAAAGCTTATTGAGTATAATGTTCGGTTTGGAGACCCTGAATGCCAGGTTGGTACACGTTTTATTAATGCTATCATGTTGAACACTTCCAAAATGTTTTTCATTTCCTTCACGTTGTACCCTGCCAACATGAGAATTGTCTACCTGAGTTAAGTAATATGGAACAAACATTTCAGAACAAGGAGAATCAGTGGAATGGGCTTCGGACTGTAACTTAAATGTGCAACTGGTTTTCTTAAATTGAATACGGAGTAGTGTTTATTGGTGGCCTTGTTTGATGCAGGTTTTGATGATGCGCTTAGAGTCAGATTTGGTTAAGGTCCTCCTTGCCGCCTGTGGAGGTAAACTAGATAAAGTATCATTAGATTGGTCCCGTGGATCTGCGATGGTGGTGGTCATGGCAAGTAACGGTTATCCAGAAAGCTATAAGAAGGGAACTCGTATATCCAATGTAGAAGAAGCAGAACAAGCTGCTCCGTCAGCCAAGATATTCCATGCTGGAACTGGATTGGACTCGGAAGGAAATCTGGTTGCTGTTGGGGGTAGGGTTCTTGGAGTTACAGCAAAGGGAGATAATCTTCAAGAGGCAAGGGATAGAGCGTACCAAGCTGTGGAGAAAATCAACTGGACGGATGGGTTTTATCGTCGAGATATTGGTTGGAGAGCCCTTTCTAAACAATGATACAGGCATCAACAACCTAACTTCATCTGTGGGGGTGGCTTCACAATGTGAGAATGAGGTAATTAGGGAGGCTCTTGAGCTTTTTGCTTTTTGTTTCTTTGACATTGTTCCATGGGTGTTACAGTCTGATGTTTTGTGTCATATTACTAAACAGCTTTGTTGCTTAGTTGTTCTCGAGTGGGAACTTTGCTTTGTGTTGATTGGCATGATTGCACTGCATGAGGTTCAGGTGAGACAGTGTTCTGCCTGTACGAGTGAGACCTTGGGTTCAGGTGCTTAGTCAACTGTTAAAGAATTTTACACATACTTTGTCTCCCCACTGAGCTGATGTAAACTGACATTTTGTTGCAAAGACTTAGGATGGGGGAGAAAACAACACACTTGGAACACACACAGTCAAGGAATTGTTGTCTGTACCAGATGGTAGTAGATATATGCCTCGGATCTTTTGTCATGCTGACTTTGTCTAGTTTCATTCTCATTTTCTGGGTATATGAGCTTTTGATGCAATCAAGGGTCAGCTGAGAGTTAAGTCTTCTCGTTTTTCTTTTTCTTTGGTTTTGAGGGAGTTTGGGGGTAAGCGGGTAAGGTGTCGAACACCTTCTGCAATTGGGTAAGGAAAGAACCTATTACACGCATTTTGTGTAGACAGGGCTCCCTACCTGAGAATTAGTACAAAAGTGCTGGAGCATATACCCAAGTGTATTGTCTATTAGTGTTTGTTATTGTCCTCATTCATATTTTTGTCTGACTTCTGATTTGATGGTTTGATACCTTGTTCAATCTGTTTTGTGCAATGTTATGGTCATGGTTTTTTACTTTAAAAGTTGCAAGGTCAGAAACTTGCAATAGTTTTCGGTCACTTCAACTATAGCTGAAGGAAGTTGATTTTCTGTCACTTAAATTATAAGCATGTTTACATTATAGGTGAAAGAATGCCTCAAGCAAAATGAAGAGCTCCGGGAAATGCTGGATCCCAGGATTGCTCAAACTCAGCTCTTATCTCAATGAACGGGGGCTGATGGTTAATACTGCAGCTGATGTCAAATTGCCCAAGACCTGTCAAAGAGATGAAACAGGACATTTTGATTGTACAAGTGAAGTACTCGAACTCAAGGGCTCAAGGTTTGTGTTCAGCATCTAACATATTCTCGTGTTCTTACCATTATACCTCCCACAAAGGGTCACAAAGCTCTCCCAATCAGTTCTCAACTCTTCTGCAAATTTTTCATGGCCCGAATTCAAAAATCTCTAGTTAAGTTAGTCGTAACTCGTCCCAACTCTGCCAAATGTTAATAAATGTGGTTAGACTCGTTCAGTTTTGGTGTTAAACACCCCAGACAAGATCAGGGCTTACAACTTCGGTGGAGGCAAAGATTTCTTCTCCACTATGATTTATGAGTACATTTTGGTGTTTTGGTATTACCTCATACTACTTTTTATGTATACTAGGAATTCCAGAACTTTTGTCGTTTTTTCCGGTTTAGTGAAAGCATCAAGTTATTATAAGTTTATGATGCCGGGCATGGAGCTTGCAGAGATAATGTAAACCCTTTGATAGTAATTGCCATTTTCGTGCTCTGGCAGAGTTAAAAAAAATGTATATAGATGAAGCTAATACAACTCTCTTTATTATTTTCATTTATTAATGTTATTTTGTTATTATATTTTTTTGTTTTTTGAGAGGAAATCACGTGTCATTCATTCATTCATATCAAGAGCCGCCAGGGATTGGATCCCTGGGGGAAAATCGTTTACAAGGGTGATTTCTGGATTATCGGGACTAGCTAATCTAGCAGCTAGATGAGCAACAGTATTACCACTACGCCTTATATGTGAGCAAAGAAAATTCTCAAACTGGCCACCAAGCACACAAATATCATCGAGGATCAGGTCTTCCGTGCTTCGACCCGGCTTGGGTCTTTGAAGCGCACAAATCAGCCCCAATGCATCACTCTCCAGGATCACATGAGAAAAGCCATGTGATTGAGCTAATTGAAGCCCCCAGCGTCCAGCCTCGGCCTAGAGTCAAACCAAAAAAGTGGCCGAGAATTTTTTTTGGCGCAGTGTAAAAAGAAAATAAAAAAAGGGAAAAAAGAAACTATCTTAAGAGGTGGTATACTGGTATATAACAAAAATTAACTAAAAAGGTGTTAGCCAATGAAAACTTAAATTGAAAATTTGTAATCATCTACAAAGTGGCTGGATCTCTTTTTACACCATTTTGCTCGATTATAAGTTTATAATAACTCAGGTTAAGAGGCAGAAGTTGTGGAAGAGATAGAAGAGGAAAAAGAATTTCGTGTGTGGTGATCAGAACTTGTCCTACACAGGTACAGGTTCGGCTTCGTCAAGAGCGAGCACTCCTGGAAGCTCTTTTCCTTCTAGCAGCTCCAAACTAGCACCACCTCCGGTTGATATGTGGCTCATCGCCTCTGCAACTCCTACCTTCTCTACTGCTGCAACGGAGTCACCACCACCGATGATTGTGGTCACGCCCTTCTTGCTAATCTCTTCAAGCTTCTTAGCAATGGCCTACGAAAAAGCAAAGCGGATTAAATCTCATAAGATGTTTGCATTTCATTGGACTATTAGAGGAGTTCAATGTGAGGAAGTGAAGATAATCCATCATAACATATGGAGTTAATAATAACATCACGTTTACAAATTGATTCTTTTAACAACATTGAAAATGAAGTCATACCCCAAACAAAAAAAAAAACAAAAAAGAAAAAAAAAAAAAAGACAGCCTGAAAATTCATGTAAAGAAAGACAGAAGAAGAAAAGAGCATATCATATTATCATCCAAACCAAACTCAATGGCTCTTGAGACCAAAAGTAACACTATGTATCATAACGTTTCTCAAAAATAACCAAAGCGCATAAGGAGTATGATATTATGATGTCCAACAGTTTTGCTTACCTCTGTTCCAGCAGCAAACTTTTCAAATTCAAAGACTCCCATGGGACCATTCCAGATGACAGTCTGAGTAGTGCCCAAAACATCGCTGAAGTTCTTGATTGAATCAGGTCCAATATCCAATCCCATCCAACCATCTGGGATTTCTGATGCAGGGACTATCTGCAATAGGCCGTACAATAAATGTCATGGATCTCCTCTTTCACCAATTTAGAAATAAAGTGCATGAATTTTTTATCCCCTGCTTGACGTTAAGTCTATTTCCTCTTTTACTTCCCTCCAGCCCCCAACCAGCACGCAGGACCGTCCCAAAATGACTGTAAGGATAGCTCAAAGTACAACAAATTTACCTTGCTGTTTGCATCAGGAGCAAACTTGTCTGCAATCACGACATCGGAAGGTAACAAAAGAGACACCCCTTTTGCCTTAGCTTTTGCAAGGAGAGATGTTGCAAGATCAAGCTTGTCCTCCTCCACAAGAGATGATCCAACAGACAGACCTTGAGCTTTGTAGAATGTGAAAATCATTCCTCCTCCAAGAATTAGGATATCACATTTCTCTAGGAGAGACTCAATAACACCAATTTTCGAAGAGACCTTTGAGCCACCAACAATAGCAGCAAACGGTCTCTTGGGAGTTGAGACTGCTCCTACAAGGTAATCCAATTCCTGCCAACAACAATCAGTATTAGAAGATGCAATCATGAGATCATCAGAAGATAAAATATCATTTATCTAAGATCACTGGCCTAAGGAAAACAAGGGGTGGCCAATATATTTCTTTCGAGGGCTGTTATACATCGAGGACTATAAGTGAACATGTATAAGACGAAGACAGGAGAGTCCACGCAGAAAATATTGTTTCACTAATTTCTAAATTTAGCAACTTTGGAGACAAAGATATGAAAAACCGCCTACCTTCTGCAAAAGGAAGCCAGCTACTGAGGGCCTCAAAAATTTGGTAACTCCTTCAGTTGACGCATGAGCTCTGTGAGCAGTACCAAAAGCATCATTCACAAACAAATCGGCCAAGGAGGCAAGCTTCTTTGCAAACTCAGGCTCATTCTTTTCTTCTTCCTTGTAGAACCTGACGTTCTCCAGGAGTAGAACACCACCTTCAGGGAGTTCAGCAACCAACTTCTCAACATCTGGACCAATGCAATCATCAGCCTTGACAACCTGTTAGGTTGTAGGTATGATCAGTTTCTATATCACGCAACTGGCGAGTACAAATAGTCATAACTTCTATAACTGTGATAATGTCTCATAACCATCCAAAGATAGAGCGCACGATATGTACCTGAATTCCAAGGAGTTCAGAAAGCCTGGGTACAAGAGGCGCCAAGCTGAATTTTGGAGTGACACCTTTAGGCCTCCCCTAGATGGATGACAGAAAATCTTCAGCAACTCAATCAAACACTAATTATGCAGTAGAAGCAGAAAAAGCTCATAGGCTTCAAAATCAGACAAGACGAGTATTTCTTAAACACGAGCTAGCACACGATAAGTACGATTTTCTCAACTCAATCAAACTACATTTAAAGCAACGACATTGCACTGGACATATTCCCTCAAGCATAAGTGCATAACATACAGATATTAGTCTAAATAAGAAAGTATGACAAAAGTAACTGCAGGGCATCATGTCAAACTCGAAATTGAAACCCAGTGATCATGGTAAAGTTACTAAATAACTTGCTTGCAGATTAAGACAACAAATCACTGCTCATGACTCGAGATTCTCTGCAGCTGATTGAGTACCAAAATTCAGCTTAATGTATACTCAACTAATCAAACAAATAGGAAGTAAACAGAAGCAACCACATTATGAATTATTCAGTAAAACAAAATGCCAAAATTACCATAATAGACAGGAAGTATAGAACTATCCCCAAGGGTAAAATGATGAATTTCATACCACTGTTATAACTTATAAGACGGTCTTACTCAAAACTTACTCGGAAATAAAAGACGTGCAACCGTTATAAGACGGTCTTACTTAAAAGTTAAAACTTGATCGAGAAAAACGAAGGGGAAGGAAATACTAGTAGTAAAGAACATACCAAATGGCTGGAAAGAATAACTTTAGCACCATTGTTCATCAAATGTTTGATGGTGGGGATAGCAGCACGAATCCTAGTATCATCAGTGATGTTCTGAGAGTCATCAAGAGGGACATTAAGGTCAGCTCTGACAAAGACCCTTTTGCCCTTCAAGTCAGCGGAGGTGAGGTCACCGACACTCCTCTTGGCCATGGAAGTAACACCTCTGATGGGCTTGGCGGAGGCGGAAGGGGATGGGATCTTGGATAGGACGTGGTGGGCGAAGGCGGGATCGGCCGCGGTGAAACCAAGGCGGCGGAATGCGGGGCGGAGGGTGGAGGTGAGGCGGACGGAGGTGGTGGTGCGGGTGGTGGATGAGGTGGTGGTGCGGGTGGTGGATGAGGTGGAGGGTGATGATTGGAGGAGCGCAAAGGAGGAGGAGGGTGCTGCTGTGGTTGCCATGGTGTTGTTGTTACTAAAGAGTGAAGAAGAAGTTGTTTGTGATGGAAAAGAGTGAGGGAGTAGTGAAGAGGACGATTGATATAGAAATGTTTGTGTGATTGAGAAATGGGATTGGGGGAATTGTTGGATTTTCTTATCGTTGAGGAGAGGTTGAAGATGTTTGATGATTTTGATTCCTTTTATTCTAGCCACTAGTGTTTGTAATTGCGGGGTTTTGATTTGTGATGACAACAAGTTTGTGATCATCACATTGTTTGTTCCAGGAGTGCCAAATGATGGAGATATGACATACGAAGTAGTTGGTAAGGAGTATTTGTCTATCACTAGTTCTTGTAATCATTCCTGTAAATTGTTACTGTTTGATTTAAATTTATAGAAATTTCACTGAAAGACAACGTCAGGCATGAGACCACTTATTTAACTCTAAGGTAATTTGGTTATTTCCAAAAGTAACATGATATGGGCGATTCGTATTAACCTGAAATGACCGAAATTAGCAACAAAGAATTCAATCTGTTATCCCAAATTCTATCGTAAAATACTCCAAAATTTGTATGTTTGTGCACCCTAAAACACATATAAAAAACATATTAGTTTTACAACGTTTAGAATGCCAGTCCACCATAATTTCTTAAAACGATGAAGTATAATTGAACGATTGTTACATGTAGTGTTCCAACAAGAGGGTTAATGAAGAACAATATGTACAATTTTCGACTACTGCCGATCTTGGAGAACAAGTGTGAAAATTATAATCGATATTAGAAACAAATTTCAAAACTGCCAATTTTGGAGAACAAAGTGTGAAAATTGTTACCGAATACCGACAATTAGAAACTTATCAAGACCACGGTGCCCAAAAATTCACTTAATTCAAAACTGAAAGGACTTGATCTGATTGGACTCATTGAAGTAGATCCAACTCAAAATTCATACAAACCCGAACCTGAATGACCTCAACGCCAACTTAACCAAAAACAAGCTCGGTGCTAATTCCTAAATGACCCAATCAAAACCGGACCTGAATGAACTCTTTACCAAGTAGTACGGAGTAATACGATAACCCCGAAGGGAGAATGACAAATTGAGGCGGGGAGGTGTACTCATATTCAACTTCCGTAAGCATGTTGAGGTTTCCTCTCCGTTCTATAGCTGTTGCTAAACCCTGCCTGAAATCCTCTGCATCTTTCACCCACAAAAATGGCTTCCACCTTTCATTCACCATTCCCATTCAAACCCTTAAACCCTCTCTTCTTACACGACGCTACGCAGTTACAAACTCCATTACCTCTGTACCAGGTAAACCTTCTTCTTTCCCTTGTAAGTGTATTAACTTGCTGTTAATCTTTCTTCCTTCTTTTTCTTAGAGTTTTTATATAGTGGTCAATTGGTCATATTATATTGTGGTAATTAGTCTCAATTAACATGGGCAACTAAAACACTTGAGAATTTTGCCGGGCCTAAATTGTAGGTAAACAAAATAATGTATGGTTATGTTAAAACTTTCGAGCTTATGTTGGGTTAAGATCAGCTTAATTATGTTGGATAGGGGTAAATTTTGGAGCTTAATTTGGGTTGAATTAATCTATTTGATATATTAGGATATACTCCATAGTGGTAAATTGTGGAGCTTAAATTGGGTTAGAATCTGCAAACTAATGTAGGAAATTCCAATAGTGGTAAATTATGGAGCTTAAATTGGGTTGAAATCAGCGATATAATGTAAGATAGTGGTAAATTCCCGAGCAAATCAGCTAAATAATGAAGCATGTATAGTGATTAGTGATCGATTGCGGAGCTTAAATTGGGTTAGAATCTGCTAAATTATATGGAGTAGTGGTAACTGATGTATAGTGGTAAATTGTGGAACTTAGTTTGAGGAGAACTCAGCTAATTAACAAAGGATTTCTGTAAGTCGACAAGCTTATTCAGGGTCGAAGTTAGGTAAATTATGGAGGATTGTGGTGGACAATTAGAGGAAAGTTGCTTGAGAAAGCGGTTGGCACTAAAAGTTGCTTTGACATTATCAATTCGTTGACATACATACCATTAAAAAGAAATGATTAATTGCTTGATATAAAGAATTCAATGTGATACGCAGGTGCTTAATTACATCAAGACAAATTCTGAATGATTTTTTTTCTTATACAACTCCTTTTTCAATATAAAAGCCTTACTGGTGCTGATTATTGTGGAGCTGACTCCAATTGTAGACCTTTGATATGGTCTCAGATCGTCGTAATATTCTTTCCCCATTTCTGATGTAGCGAAGAGTGAACTCTTTTTCGGCTCTTTATTGTAACAGCCGACTGGCTAAGTATAGGTACCACTGATGTCTAAGCAAAAAGAACAAAGTTGTTGATTGTTTTAAGTGAGGTTGGCCTTTTAAGAAATTATATGAACTGCTTTGATTATTGCTATGGTGTACTCACTTGGGAGTTATATTGGGATAATGTGGGATGCGGAATTGTCATGGATCCTTGATTCTTTATACTTTTATTATGCCTTGTAGCTATAATATATTTATCTATGATTGTTACTCTGATTTTGTATTTCAGGAATGGATGCTGTTCTGACGGGTTACATATCTGGTGAGAAGAAGGCAACTGAAGTTGCTCACTTGTAGGTACTTGATTATGTAATTCAGTTTCCCCTGTTTCTGTGCTTATATCCTTGTCTGTATTCGCAACGATGTTAGGGAGTTATTAATTTCAGCAATAGAAAAACAAGTGAGGATATGGCTGTCGGGAAGGTCTAGGAAGATCAATGTGTGTGGCGATCTCTAACTTATCGTATTTGGCGGTAGGGTCACAAGGCATGGATGTGCAGGGAGTCAGGGAGGATGGATTTAGTGGTTCTATTTCCAGCAGAGTGGTAATAGGATTATGGTTCTGATGTCCACCTTTCACCTGTATTACGGGTGTTTAATTTTTTGTACACCCCGTGTGATGCACTCCTAAAGGCACTCTAAAACCAAACATTAAAAGTACAATTAGTTTTTGTGATTTTCTGATTTTTGGACAAAAAAATAAGGATATGAACTGGAAGGATTGGTAATTCTCTCTACTCTTTTCCAGAATTAAGGTTCCGATTACCTAGGTTATACACCTAAGCAAGCTTTAAAAAGTTTAGGAATTAACCCCATCTTCCCAGAAGACAAACACACTCAATGAAGAGAAACCACTTGTAAATCACTCGCTCAGATCCTTCCTTAATGTTCTCACAAGTCTAGATAAGTTTCACTCCTAATCATGGTTCTTCTCTCATTCATAAACTCTGATTTTCTTACAAAGGAAATGAATCTCTATATATAGAGCTAAAACTACAGCTAACTAGGCTAATAATACAACAACTTGGCAAAGCAAACGATCGAAAATACAAAGTTGACTAAGTTCTGAAAGTCTAGATGCTTAGGCTTTGCAGTGACATCCTTTTAGCTTCTGATTTGCACTGCTACTTCATGACCTTAATGGCTAAGGTGTTTCTTCAAGTTGAGGCTAATTCTTTGGTTTTGGATATCCTCAAGTATGTCGTGGATTTGTGAGTCAATGATAGCTGCAGCATAAAGGAAAGTAGAATCTCCATGTTGATGTTTCAAACCAATCAAAGGCTTATCCTTCTTTGGGGGTTTCTTAGCTACTGGTAAATCTCTTTTCAGTTATTTGCTTAACATGTAGGATGACTTCTCTGGCTTGCTTGCTAGCTCTGAACTCCCCTCTTTAATTCACAATTCCCAACTCAAGAGTACTCAAAGTTTGAGCCCAAAACATATCAAACATGAGTGTAGGAACAAAGTTGATTCAGCAAAACAAGACAGTGCGGAACCGGCTTTCAGGCATAGCAATTGTCATCCAATGATGCTATTACTGGTACCATTGGATAGCTAGATTCATAAACTTTAATCCGAACACAAAATTTACCCAGTTCCTTATCTATAGAAGGAGATAAAGTCCTCAATTTCAGACCTGTAATAAGCAGTTTCTGTAAAACTCTTGTTGTTAATCTGGTTGCAAACTTAAACTGCAAAAAATCTTCAAATCCTTCGCTGTTTATTCAAAAACGATGACTTAGTTTGATCTCGTTGGTTTCCAAAATGTTATGTCACATAGGAAATGGACTTCATTTGAGTCTTCTAATAGGCTCGTGAATCTGAGTGCGTAAAGAGGACCTCTGAAGTTCTTGCTCTTGCTCCTGCGTCACCCTGTTTCACTGATTATTTGATCTTGGAAATGATTTGGTAATCAGACGTAGAATTTTTCACTACACCAAAGGAATAATTAATTTTTTTTTACATACAGTGAACCAATGGATTTGAATGGATTGCCCCTGTGTTATCATTATTAGTACTTTTGTTATAAGTCCTGCCTAGGATAGAATTAATTGTAAGGCTTGAAGTAAGCTCTGGCTAATGTCCTTCTTCGATATAAAGAGTTCGGCCTAGTATGAGCACCATCTACTCTTGTATGACTGGTTGCCTAGTTACGCTTTTTCTGACTGAAATATTCATTGTAGGGTGTGGAAACATGTGGTGAAAAAGGGTGATATTGCTGTTGATGCTACTTGTGGTAATGGTATCGATACCTTAGCAATGGCGAAACTGGTGAAAGATGATTTGAATGAAGGCTGTGTATATGGGATGGACCTTCAGGGAGATGCCATAAAGAATACTTCTCGCTTGCTGGACCTGGCACTTAATCCAGTGGAGGTATGCCAACTATTGCTTCATGTTTGCTTTTGTTTTGTGCAAATGCTTACTTATTATAAACACACTAGAGTTGGTACCTGTCCTCAAATAAACAGACCAATTGGGATCATCTGTCCCACAATGGTGTCCCATCTACTGTCCCACTCCTAAGATTGTGCCACATACTACCAACAACATTTAAAAAAAAAAAAAAAAATTTAACCCACTCTCAATTCTCACCTTCACCGTTCCTCTTTCATCCCAAAGCCATGGCCTTCTCAACATCCACCACTGCCGCTTCCACTACTCCCCCCCTCTATTCTCTCTCCACCACCGCCGCTACCACAATTTCTCCCATCTTTTCTCTCTCCACCACCGCCGGTACCACCACAATAATTTGTTTCAAGTTTGATAGTCAAGAATGCAAGACCTCGAAATTGACTGTGAAAGGAAAATCCCAAAAAAAACCAGTCCATCTTTCCTCTGTTGCCGGAGTTCATCCGTAGTCCATACCCAACGATTCCCGGCGATCGGAAATCCCGAATCCCAAATTCTCGAACTTTAATCTACTTCTTTCATCATCTCTGATAATACTTAACCTTGATCTACTCTTTTCATCCTCTTTGGTTTTCTTATTAAATTGTTTGAAATGGTGGTAGTGGAGGTTGTGGATGCGGAGAAGCCATGGCTTTGGAGTGAGGAGCAGTGAAGTAGCAGGAGGTTAGAATTGAAAGCGGGTTAATTTTTTTTTTTTTTTTTTTTTTTTTTTTTTAATGTAGATGGTAGTACGTGGCACAATCTTAGAAGTGGGACAGTAGATGGGACACCATTGTGGGACAGATGATCCCAATTGTAAACAGACAGGTCCTCTTAGTTCTTTTTCCTCTTAATTATGGAAACTCATGTATCCTTCTACTGACTTGACCTTAATTTTCTCTTGTACATGTAATTATGTGTCTCTTCCCTTCTACGTGAACCGGATTAGAGACTTAGTCTCTTATCATCTTATGTGATCTTACAAATTTGCATACCTCATCTTCCCTCTCAGATCTGCTTCTCTGTCAAATGAATGTACGCTTTCCTCAAAATGCCTCGCAAACTGTTTGCGCTTCTTTTTCTGTTAAGTAGCAGTTGGTCGGTGCGATTCTCGTCAACTTTCATTATGGGTCATCCGTAAACAGCCTCTCTATGTTTCCAACACAGGGGTAAGGCTTGCGTACATCTGAGTCCCCCTTACCTCTCTATAATAATATAAGCTATTGCTGGTAGTGGTGGTAGGGTTGGTGTTGTTGGAAGCTCTGGAATATTTTCACACGTAAGTATTAACATACGGAGTAAGTAATTATCTTGTCTTGATGTTCTTATGTTGTCATTGATTAATACCTTATGCAGAGGAAGTCTGTCAAACTATTTTCCATATGTCACAGTAGAATGGCAGAAGTGCTTCCCAAGAATAACTCTGTGAGGTAATCATGTAGTTTCTGTAGTGGATTATTTTGCTGCTTGTTCATCTTATGTGTTGTTTTATTGAAGTTTCCAACTTTAATAACTGTACTTGTTCACTCAAATTAAATCTGCTTTGAGATTAGATGTTCCTGGGGTTATAGTAAATGGCATCTATGAAGAAATCTGCTTTCCTAAAAAATAGAAATTGCAAAGTTATCTTTAGTGGAACAGTGGAAGGGATAGTAAAGTTCCTAAGTATTTGTCTTTCTGGTCCCTGAACCAACTTGCACATGTAGAATGGTTTTAGTCACCTTCTTGAACTTTTCAAGTATCTAGCATGGATACTAATATGCGCATGCCACGTCCCCTGAAAAAGACCTCCAATGAATGTGTCTCTATATGTACTTAAACTTTATACTGTTTGTCACTTTTGATGTCACTGATGATTTCTGAAGGTACATCTTCCTTCTCATTTTCTTAATAACATCCGTCTCATTTTCTTCATCTCATTGCAGAACATTTAGTGGACCTAGGCTCATCAATGTAAGTAGTTAAGTACCTTGTGTGTGACTACCTTTTCATAACTCCTAGCTCGTGTACCAGAACAACAAGAACAAGAACAAGAAAACCTTAGTCCCAAATGGTTTTGGGTCGGCGAACACCAAATCCTTGCTCTTGTGATTGGGATTATTGATTTGTTAGTAGGATAATATATGAAACCGATCCTTGCCTTTTTGTCTCTGAGCATCTGAGTAGCCAATAGTAATTTTTGTGTCCCCCCCCCCTTCCTTTGCTGCTTTCACAATCCTTGGCTTAAAGCACGATTCTCTTACCCATTGCTTTATACTCCCATCAGATGTCACCAGTCAGTGTGATTCTAAGATGCCTGATGATGCCAACCCAATCAGAGAAAAAGTGATAAACAAGGAAAAATCCTCATTATATATGATGATCGTCTAACTCGACTGTAATCTGATTTGTGGATTTGAGAATGCTTGCAAAGTATTTAGAGAGGTCTTAAGAACAACTTGTTCTGGGCAAATTGTGTTTAATTTTTAACAAGAACTTGAGGAATTCAAGGATAAAGACTAATTCTGAGCAAAAACGAGAATAAGAACTAGGATATGAACTAGACATAAGAAAGAAATCCACACTAATTAAGTCTAGAACTGATCTGAGTTTACTTAGGTAATTAACCTAGTAAATTGACTGACCCTTGGGATGATTAACCTCTTGCCAACTTTTTTCCACACTCTCAAAGCTCACCCTTAAGCTTAAAGAGAATAAAAAGGTTTCTGGAATGATTAAGACAAGTCTTAAACAAGGTTTTGTTCATTATCAAATCTGATTTTTACAATTATGCGCCTATTTATAGGCACGAAATGCCCTTACAACTAAGAGATAGATAATGCAAGCTAAGCTATTACACTAGTCAGAGAAAGCTGATGAGAAAACATAAAAAACCGTAAAGAAAAAGTAGCCTAAATTACAACCAATTAGAAGGCTTCCTTAGTGCTAAGTTTTCTGCATTTCTGTCCACTTAAGGAAGCTGCTTGCTTGAGTAATGATCCTATTTTGCGCCAAAACCCATCAAATACTTCACTTGTAGGTTTTCCTCAACTCGATCAGCAAAGTAGCAATGTTCGAGCCGCTCTTGCCTATCCAAAAGAACACACATGTTGCTTTCCAAAAACAGACAATTCCAGACTATACACAGTACGGAAATGGCCATAACTTTGAAACCATTAATCTGCAAAGGCTGTAACGTGTGCCATTGGATAGCTAGATACAAGGACTTCAATCTGCACTCAAGATTCGCCCATAACAGACATCTGTTCTAGGAGAGTAGGAGATACAAGCCCTCAAAGTTCAAAGCTTTCAGGATAGTCTTTTTTTTTTTTTTTTTGTTAAGAAAATGTAAGGTTATTTTAAGCTCAACACAAGACCAATTAGGTCTTACAGTTACAACTTAAGGGTGTAGATTAGCACAAGGTGCTAATGCATATCATCCAACCACAACCTATCAATTCTATTGATATTTTGGCATTTCCTAAATGCCCGAGTTTTGACAACAAAAATGATATCATTAACTACCCTGTCCGGTCTGGTGACAACATTTTCTAGCCTACATTTGTTTCTCTCCCATCATATATGATACATACAACTGTACACACATGCTGCTCTCACCTGTTTTTGCAGCTTGGATTTACACCTCCTGCTGCTGCACCACTCAATTGCCTTTCTATTCGGAATTCGACATTTCAATCCATTGTTCAGCATTCTAATGCACTCCTGACTAAAAGGGCACTAAAAAAATAGGTGGTCATGTGTTTCTATTTGATGCAGACGAAGATAACACATTCTCCCATCACAAATGCCAATCCTGACAAGTTTTTCCAGCACATTCAGACTTTGCCAGCCAACTAACCATGCATGAGGCTGTGTTTGGGAATGCTGTATCTATTCCATAGCATTTTGATCCAGTTTTTAGACCCCTCAGTCATTCATAAACTTGCTTCACAGAATACTCCTTTGTTTTGCCACACCAATTCCCATTGCAAAAACCTGCTGCCATCTTATTCTCTATCCTGCATATGCACTTCCAGTGCCAGCTTGCGTCTATTGGAGGGTTGTAATTATTCCAATCCTGTCCTTTCAAATATACATCATCCATCCATTGAATCCACAATCTGTCCTCTTTTTTATAAATCCGCCAGCACTACTTTGCAATTGCTGCATAGTTCCACATAATGCTATCTCTAAGTTAAACTGCAACTTATTGATTATTTTCTGTTAATTCCAACTCCATGCTTTAGGTTCATCTTTTAGCGTTTCAGAAAGGTATGCCACACATCCAATGGACCTCATTTGGTTGCTCTAAGAGCGTTTAGAAAACTATTGCGCGAAACTGCTCTCTTTGGCTCTATTCTGATAGGGCTTCGAATATGACCTGAGTCTTTGGTTTGCATTTACTACCAGCCTGATTGGGCTCCTTAGGCATCTTAGAACATTTTGTTGTTGTTTCATTAACCATTTCACTCCCCTTTCCCATAAGTCATAGAGCTCAAAACAGTCACATAGACTGTCACTTGTTGTAGGCTTGGTTTCGTCAATGAATATGGGATTTTTGTTGGCATCACCTGACATGAAATCCTATTCCTTTCAATCCATCAATATTTCTGGTCATTTTCCTTCGTTCTCACTTCCATCCAATTCTTCCCATTTCTCTTTTGGTTAAAGTTGTCTTCATTGGTTTTGTCGGACTCGTATAATTTGGTTGCACTGCTTCGAGGCCTTTCAATTGTTGATATTTCGTGCAAATGGCAATTAGATCAAGTTCGAGACTTAGGTGGGCAGCTTCAACAATGTTGTGTTATGAAGGTTGATAGAGAGACGGTGATGGAAGCACATAGGTTAGCTATTCGTGCTAGGAGGTCACTTCTAATGTAATTTGTATCTAGGGTTCGTTTTGTTTTTTACTTTTAGACGTTGTCAAAAAAAAAAAAAGTTTTCTTCATAAAACGATAACCTATACCACCATCTCCCACTTGTTTATCCAAAAGCAATTGGGAAGTAATGGATGATTTGGAGGAAGTAGTTTGATTTGTACTTGCTGTGATGTCTAGTAGATTGAATAGTCATGTTTTTCTCTAGATAATGGTCTCTTAGCTGATTTGCGCAGCTGACTGTGACCAGGGTTGAAGCAATCTTTCCCTTCTTCATCTTTGTACTTCATCTATGGCTGTTAGTAGCATGTAAGCTGTATCAGGAAACTACAAATTTTATGAGATAATAATAGAATCTGCAATAATTTCTAATTGTGCATGCTGATGTGGGTCAGATTGTTTTTGTGGTATTTGGATGCTGAATGGCAATCACTATATATTAGTATGTGTCACTGGAATAGAAAACTTTGTTTTGGGAATCAGTAGGTAATGTGATTTTTGTATACTCCTTGAACATTTTAGGTTTTGTCCCACTCCTAATGGAGAAGTTATTATCTGATATGCTTGCATTTTAGTGAGAAGTTGGGCTTCACGTACTATTTGGAGTTCAGATCATGGAACTGTTTCACCTATCTTCTTTTGATCTGTTGTAAACGGATTTAACACTAAGAATCTGATGAAATATTGCCCTGAATCATTTCAAAACCTTCTTTGTCCACCCTAGGCTGGTTGCATTCAATTTGGGATATCTACCTGGAGGTGACAAAACTATAATCACAAAATCAGATACGACCCTTCGAGCACTCTATGCAGCAAAAGAAGTACTAATTCCAGGAGGAGTTATTAGTGTTGTTGCCTATGTCGGGCATCCTGGCGGAAGGTAATCATTCTTGTTGCATGCTAATCAGACTCTTTGGATCGTATAATTGCTTCTATAGTAACTGTATTTTAAGTTTAGCGTAAGTAGGCAAGAACCTTTGATAGTGTTGGGTGGTGATACTTGAAGGAAAAAGGACAGCACTATACTTAAAAGACACAGTTATCCTGTTTTCTTTCTCCTTCTCATGAAGCAATGTCTTTCAGGACCCTATGGGGATGTTTCCGGCATTCACCGTATGAGGCTTGCAGATTTTTATGGTTACAGGCTTAAAGCATAGTTTGGTGTTTGCACTTGCTCATTGTCTGTGCTGACCACTGTTCTTTATCTCTTCAGGGAAGAATATGAAACTGTTCGGGGTTTTGCTTCGGATTTACAACCAGAAAGCTGGTCTTGTAGTCAGATTCATATGTTGAACAAACCATCTGCACCAATTCTTTTGTTTCTGTTCAAAAGATGAAGCCCTTGTAGTTTATTGTCACCATCATGCTTCACTCTGAATATTTGTTTCTATTTTTTGGTAAAGCTTAAGTCTCATATGAGAGGGTCTCATGATAAAATTGTACGACGAACCCATTTATTCATTTTTTAACATAAATAAAGTTGTTCATTTTTATGGTTGCAACTGAACTCTATGAGGTAGAGTTCGTATATTCGTCATTATATTTTAATCTATGGCCACAATTACTCCACATCAGTATTATCGAAAATGCACCCTACTACACTATAGATTCCACGGATGGTCTCTATTGCGGTAGAGGCGTGATTCGTGCGATCAGGGGCGAAACCAGGAAAAAAATGACGGGGTTGCAGAATTTAAACCAACAAAAATTACATGTTCACACCTATGACGTGTCCGCCTAGATTCAAACTCTTTTATAACCTCGTTTTACCAATACTAGCGAACAAGTCTCGCTCTATAAAAGTAACTAAATTATCATTCAACAATTGATCACCCAAGCTACTACAATTTTTACTTTTGACAAGTCATTGTCGAAAATGCTCTTTTAATCGTCGCAGTTGCCATCGGAATATTCAACACTAGCTTCAATTGCAATTAGACTTTAGCATGTGCCAAATGTTTCTTCGTCTCCACAAGTTTTATAGAAAAACTCGTTAAGAGTTGTCAAATCCAAAATCTATATCACCCCGAATATCATATACAAAGGTTTCAAGCTGATATTCAAAGAAATCAATTTGTTTTCCTAAGACTAATTAGGGTAAAATTCAGCAAGCCGAACTAACTTCTTGGTGTCACAAGAAGCAAACCGATCTTCGGGGCAAAAACAACACATACAAATAAGCAATTCCTTACGTATTTCACTAAACCGATCACCAAATTCCAGCAAAATCTGATCAAGCAAAGTTACAAACACTTCTACTCGATAATGGTGTAAATTTGTAACATTCCTTATATTATGTCTATTTCTCCCCTGAATAGCATAAAAGTCATCCATTCAAGTAACACCAATATCATACTTGACGCAAAATGTTATCACCTTTTCCAAGTGAGCTTCTCATCCCTCATCCCTTAAATTTTGCAATTGTACCTTAGTAACATCAACAAGTCTCATAGCATTCACAATGTCTTGCTCCTTTCCTTGTAAAGCCAAATTCAATTGATTTGTAAAGCCTCGACATGAATTGGGTGAAAAACACAAATTGAAACAATTTCAAGTCATAGTAATCCTTTGCACTTTTGATTTGTCATTTCCTTTACAACATTCAACAATAATGCGAAGCAATTCAATAAGTGTAGGATACACTGAAAACAATCTCAATTATAGTTTTTAAACGGGAACTCCATCGGATCTCACAAGGCCTACTCAAACTTATCTCTTGGTTCAAACCCCTTCCTGTTTTTATAATACCCAATTGTATATCATCTAAAACAAGATCGTCTTGTCCTTCTATAAGTAAATCTTTGTATTTACAAGAGCTTCCAATTACATTTAACAAATTACAAGTATGCCAAACAACCAACCAAAATCACCATTGTTTTTAGCAACGGCAACAAGGGTTAACTGGAGATGGTGAGCAAAACCGTGCACATAATATGCAGAGCTACATTCATTCAAGATCAAAGTTTTAAGTCCATTTAATGAACCTCGCATATTGCTAGCATCATCATAACCTTGATCTCGCACTTTAGCAATAAATAAATAATGTTCAATAACCAATTACTCAATTGCAGCTTTTAAAGTTAGAGAAGTGGTAGCACCAACATGCACAACACCGAGAAATATTTCCTAAAGCATTAACATGTCTTAAACAAATGGGCATTTGCTCCTTATCGGACACATCCGACGACTCATCCGCAAGAATTCCAAAAAAATCACCATCAAGTTTTTCAATGATTTTCCTAGTGGTAACTTTGCTCAAGCACTAATAATACCCTTTTGTATTTCGGAGGAGGTTAATTTGGAATTTCCCGGTGCATTATCTCAAAGAACCTTAGCCAAATTTTCATCACGTTTAGCTAACATTTTCAACAGCTCGAGATAATTAACCATATTCTAAGAAGACTTGTTTTCATCATGACAACGTAAAGACATTCCTTATTGCAAAAGATACATTGTGGCATCAATATGAGCGTCTAATCGAATGTTGTATACACTTTCCATTTCAATAGTTTGAGTCTCAAAACAATTTGGAAGTGAACCCTTTTGTTTCTTGAAATAGGCAAGGGCTCGAACGGCATTACAATGAGCACTCAAATGATTATCAATAAGTTTGTCAAATAATTCCATTTTATTTCAAGTACTAAACCCATAAGAACAAAAGCATCCCCCCCGAATGCACTCCCATCCTTAAATAAGTAACACGGGAAACAAAAAATCGCATCCTTACGAATGTTATATGCAATCCAATGTTTGAATTTACCCACTTCGAACCAATTTGGATTAAATTCTTGACCCCGAACCTACAAAGGTTTTCTACGGATTGTAAATTCGGATGGTATCTACAGCGACGGACGCGCGAGTCGTGCGATGATTGCACTAAGATAGGAGTCGCCACCAAACAATTAGGGATGTTTGGAAACCATGCAATGTGATCTTGTTCCTTATTACCGAGGGACTACGAAACGCTAGTTGAATCTGTACCCATTGAGCATAAACGCTTGGAGAAGCGAGTCATGACAAGTACAAAACACTATCGCGAGTCGTTTACCGAAAAGGACAAATCCGAGGGACGTAAGGAACAAAATGCGCATTTTGCCCTACGCCAATATGCAGTCCACGGACCGCAAGACTGGGTTCGGGGGTGACGATACGTGTTGGGAAAGCATAAGACACCCAACCCCGCCCACGTTTAGCGGCCTCTACTAGTTGAATTATCGTTTACAAGTCGTCGAGAAGTTAGCCATGCAAGTTACAGTTATTTACATGTTACAACCTAGTAAATTAGTTAAGTCGGTTATTTAGTACATAAACTAGATCGTAGGTCGCAACATCGTTAAGATTGATTAACGGTCTCAACCTACCAATTTGTCCAAACGCTTTGGATTATGTGTATGTGTTAGGCGTGAATCACATAGTTCATTCTAGATCTAAATTTTCGTTAGGCAAAATGTAAATCTAGGTTGTAAAAGTAATAAATTGTGCACGTAAAGAAGGGGTAGAAGATGAGAATAAAGTAGAAGAAGAGTTAAGAAAGAAGGGGTGCCCTCACGACTTATGTGTGTCCGCGATTGGTAGGCAATTATCGTGGGTTGCACCAAATTTAATCAATACTTATCCTAAAATTATGTAGTAGGGCAAGCAAGTTCGTATCCACAGGGAATCAGTTAATGTCTATGTATGTAACGCCGATTGGGTAACCAATTGGGAGGGGGGGTTTGATTGAGTATTAGTAACTAAAGCAAACATAAACGCAATGAAAGCAAAGGTTGAATTTAATTAATGACAAGTCTTGGCTTTATACTTCAATCCACTACAATTTATCAATTGATCCTAGAAAGTCGCTAATCTATCAATGTGAGCAAGTTGTTGCGAAATCTAGATTTCTATTCTTCTTTTCTAGCTATTTAGAACGAATCAGCGTATCTAAACAACCCTATCTATCAATCAATCTAAACCACGCGTTTAGATCTATTCAACATAAGCAATTAGGTCTAAGAATATCAACAACAATAAGCAATAAGAATGCACGCGGTTCTAATCAAGTAATAAATCAATTCTCCCTTTAATCTATCTAACATTGAATCAGCAATTAATTAAACAGATAAAGTTGCTACTTTTCCAAGCAATTAAATCACACAACCCCTAAACTAGTAGTACTCCTAGCAAGAACAAATATGAGATATAAGAATTAAAACTAGAGAATTGAAATTACTCACAATTGAATCGATAAGAACAGTCTCATATGACGATAAATTGCAATTTCAATCCGTAATAAACCAAGTTAGGAGATTAGTTCTCCATAGATCTCCAATACAAGCCGTCAATAAAGTTCTGAGTGCAAAGTTGTGAAATAAAACGTAAACCTAGGTATTATATAGTCTACCCAATTAAAATAAAGGAAAATAAATTAATACAGAAAACATCTTCGCAGCGCGGCGCGGGCCGCTGTGCACAAGCCGCGGACCGCGCCCTCATTTCCGCGGACCACCGTTTTCTCTCTGATCCCGTCTTCAGCTTTCTTCACAAATCACGCCGCAGACCGCTCCATTTGCCCCGCGGTGCGCCTTAGACATCATGTTTCTCTTGCAACGGATCTTCAAATTTCAATTAGCAACCTCACATCAAATTGGCATTCATTCTCAAGATTGCATACTCTAACAACCGACTCTAAATAGCTATTTTCTCACATAAGTTACATAAATGAATTCTGTGAGAATAACAACATAAAAACCAATTTTACATCCTGAAATAGCATTGAAAACAAGCCAAAATGTGCGTCAAACACGAGCATATCAGCGATACCACTACTTGCTCTACTATGTTTAGAGATCGTTGCGTTGATCCTTAGTATGCGTCGTAGGGGCTAGATGTATTCTTGAAGCGATGCGTTGCTCTTTGAACGTGGGTGTTTGAGAGGAGGTTTGTTTGTGTTGTGTCTAGTGTTTAGGGCCTTAGGGGTGTCCTAGAGTGTAAGTTTGCTCTAGGGTTTTTGTAGTTGTGTTGCTAGGGTTTTTGTGTTGTAGGTTGCTAGGGTTTTTTGGAGTAGAGTTGTTAGGGTTTTGTGTGGGAGAAATGAGGTGTGAGAGAGAGGCAGAGATTCGGGGTGGAAAATTGTGTGTGAAAGGTGTGTCAAATGAGGTGGATAAGGGTTGTATTTATAGATGTTGGAGGTAGGTTTTGGGGTGGAAAACTAGGGTTGGCCGGCCACCCTAGGGTTCCGTGCGTCAGGCGCACGGGGGGTGCGTCTGGTGCGAGAGCTGGTGCGCTAATGCCTTCGTGCGCGCGCGGGAGTGCACCTGTACCCCTTGACACAGCATACAAAAATGCATTTCTGGTCTTTTTATGACATAATTATTGTACATATGAATTTGGGTGGGCAAATGATGTACAAAAAAATGTTTTCAAAATGGTTTTTGGCTACTTAGGCACGCGGGTCATTCCTGAGTTCGGTCAGGTGTTGAAGGGGAGGAAAATGGTTTTTTTTTTTCCTTGTTTTGGGTGAAAACACATTTGCCAACGGATTGACGACAACGGTGGTTCAAAAAGTATAGCAAATAGACGCATTTCACAGTATAGTGTCCTTTTATCATCGGCCATTTGGGTAGGGACAAATGCAGGTGTCTACACGGATATACTCTCTTCTTATGATATCTTGATCATTCGGATGGAAATCAAGTCATCTATGTCTTAAGCTCGGGTCATGTGGAAGAGAAATAATATCAAAACTAGTTAATCGACTCATAGTTGGTGTACTAGGATTTGGATTAGATGTAACCTCATTGTTTATTGACGGGGAAGATTGATGTTCACTAGCTCAAGTTTGAGCTTGGGTTGGATTTTCTTGGCTCTCTTGATGTGATTTTTTTGGGAAAAAACTTGTGGAACAGAGTTACACCTGTGAGTATCGCACATTGAAAAATGAGGAGAGAGTTGACATGTATATAAATCAAGGAGTTACTTCACCTATTGCTAATTGACTTTGGGATGGAACCTTATTTGGTTTATAAAGCGGACTCTCTCTCTCTCCTCCGTATGGGTGTGGCCCAGGCCCGATCGTGCTTTAACATGGTAGCAGAGTCCATGGTTGAAAACCTGGGACTCAACGAATTAAAACTGGGCCCTTTCCAGATGGACCAAGTGTACGCAACTGAAGAGAGGTAGGGTAGCCCCGGTTCGCAATGCTACCGAAGAGAGCTAAAAGACCCCCGTTGAGCCCTGTGAAAGGCCAGTCTGCGCATATGGGCAAGATATGTGGGAACCAAAGAGCTCTAGAACAACCCCGGTTAGCCCCTAAGCCCAGTCTGCTAGTAAAAAAAAAATGGGGAACTCACACGTGAGGGGGAGTATTAAAGAGAGCTCCACTTGTGAGTGTCCCACATTGGATTAAGAGAAGAGAGTTGACATGTATATAAACCAAGGAGTTACTCCACCTATTGCCAATTGATTCTAGGATGGAATGTTCTTTGTTTTATAAAGCTGACTATGTCTCCTCCGTATGGCTGTGAGTCAGGCCCAATCGCGCTTTAACAAAACTTGCTATGAAATCATCTTTCCACTTTATTTGTAGAATATATATAATTGTCTTAGTGTACTAAATCTACTCAATTGTAAAAACCCAATACCCAGTTAACATACCAAATTCTCAATTTCCTAAAATCAATCATAGTCTCAATTCAATTCCTAATTTAATTCAATGTTTCAAACAGAATTCAAGTTCAAACACAAAATCTAAATTCAATCTATACATAATACACTACAATGTCTACAAATGTACAAATCCATTTCAAATTGCAAACCGTTAATAAGTAAATAGAGTGAACTAAAATTTGAAAAATAACAGTACAAGAGACTGATCTAACCTCTTCTGTCTTCTCTCTCTTACTTTTTTTTTTTTCAATTTGAAGTCACGCGTGCGTGTTTTTACTTTGGTGAGGATAAGAAAGTTTAAATTGGCTTTTTTTTTCGAGGGTATCTTGGGGAAAGAAATCTTAAACTTCCAGTTTTTTTTTCTTCACCGAGGTGGCGGCCGCTACCCCTCGCTCCTAACTAGCTCCGCCGTTGCGTGCGATGTGCAGTAGGGTAACAATAGTGGGGTCTTTGAAAACCATGCGACGTGATCTGGTTCCTAAGTTGGTTATTAAACACCTAACCTAGTTCTTAGGTTGCAACGTTGTGAAGATTTATTAACGAGTCCATGACTCCCAATTTGTAAAAGCGCTTTGCGCTATTTGTGTTATGTGTGATTGACATAATGTGTTTTAGATCTTAATCTTGGTTGTCGAGTCGGTTTCGATCAGGTTATGTCAGGTCGGGTGTTTTCATGCCACATGTTCCTTCAGGTCGATTTTGGGTCGGTTCAGGTTGAATTTGGGTCAATTCTATCCGGGAAATTTTGTGCGGGATCGGGCCAGTTTCGAGATGGGTCACAATCGATTTTCGTTACCGATGGACGAGTTCAATATTTTGCATTACATCAGGTCGAGTTAGTTTCAGGTTTTTTTTTTTTTTTTTGGTTAAAATGTAAATTTTATATATCAAAAAATTGTGAATACAAGAAAAGAACATTATACTCCCAAGACTAGAAGTACATCACGTAAAACCAAAAAGACAAAGCCTGTTTCTATGCCAGCATTCTATCTCTAAGCCAACTTACAGTATTAGCTTTCAAATTGTGAGTCATCCTTCTAATTCTGCTGCGCACTTCCTTCTTCACCATTTCAGCAACAATTGCTGGACTAAGCAGCACATTTTCATGCCTGCATTTGTTCCTCATGTACCATATTTGATAAATAAGGTTACACAGAACTGCAATTGCTACCTGATTCCTAATTCTTGAGCCCATTTTCCTCCTAGCACACCATCTGATAGTATCATCATTAGGATAGTCCAACTTACTCCAACTCTTAACAGCTTCCAGGCATTTCCTACTGTAAATGCATCTGAAAAACAAATGATCATGTGTTTCAGCCTCTAGTTGGCACAATATACACAGATCATCACTGCATATTCCAAGCTTCTTCAGCTTGTCTTTGAGTTGCAGCTTTTTGAGAGCAGCCAGCCAGGATATAAAGGAGTTCTTGGGTATGACTTGTCTGAACCAAATGATTTTGCCCCATTCTCTTTTAGGAGAACTTCCTGCAAGCCATTTATAGCCTTCAGCCATAGAGTATTCCTTTCCTGTACCACTCCATTCTCCATTGCTAAACCCATCCTTCAGTTTTTCTTTCACATGACATATTTTCTTCCAGTGCCAACTGGAATCAGTTGGAGGAGCATAATTCTCCCAATCTGCTCCCTTTAAGTAGATGTTGTCAATCCACCTAATCCAAAGTGTATCAGGTTTTGTATACATCCAATGAACAAACTTGCCTATACTTGCTACATTCCACAGCTCAATGTTCCTCAAACCCAATCCACCACTTTCTTTAGGCAAACAAACATCCTCCCATGCCACCAAAGGAGATCTGATATAATGTTCACTGCCATCCCACAGGAAATTTCTGCAAATGTCTCTGATTTTCTTGATAACAAGCTTTGGAAGGAGAAAAATTCGAGCCCAGTAATCATGCAGGTGAGCCAGCACAGCTTTCACTAGAGTAGGACGGCCAGCATAGGACAACTTCCTAGCTCCTATGGCTCTGATTCTGCTAGCAGCTTTTTCAGCAAGTATGGAACAATCCTTAACATACAGCCTGCCAGCAGAAATTGGCACCCCCAGATATTTGAAAGGGATTTCTCCTCTTCTAAAACCTGAAAACTCCATCATTTCCTTAATGATATTACTCCCCATTCCTGCAAAGTACATTTCAGACTTGGAATTATTTGAGCACAGGCCAGAAGCACTTGAGAAGGTTGAAAATCCTCTCAGCATTAAAGAAATAGACTTACTATCACCCCTGCAGAACATAAGCAGATCATCTGCAAAACACAGATGATTAAGCTTCATTCTGTGACACATGGGGTGAAATTTAAATCCATTCTTTTGAGTTACCACCATTAAAATCCTACTGAGATACTCCATACACACAGTAAAGAGGAGGGGAGATAGTGGATCTCCTTGTCTCAGCCCTCTCTTACCTGTGAAGAACCCAAACATACTTCCATTGAGAGCAATTGAGTAAGATGGGGATTCCACACAAGTCATCACTAAATTTACAAATTACATAGGAAACTTCAAGGCTAATAGCATTTCTCTCAGAAATTTCCATTCCACTGTATCATAAGCTTTCCTCAGATCAATTTTCATCATACATCTTGCAGAGCATCCTTTTCTGTTGTATTTTCTCACCAAGTCCTGGCAAATCAAAATGTTATCCACAATATCTCTCCCTTTTACAAATGCTCCTTGGTTTTTGCTTATAATCTTTGGCAGGACTCTTCCCATTCTATCACAGATGATTTTTGAAATAGCCTTGTATATTGTGTTGGAACAAGCTATTGGTCTGAACTCTGCCACAGACTCAGGGTGTTGAACTTTAGGGATCAAAGTGAGGGTGGTACAATTAATCTGCCTCAGCATCTTGCCATTTTTGAAGAATTCCAAAATAGCTGCAGTAACATCCTCTCCAATAACATCCCATGAATCTTTATAGAACTGGCTGGAATAACCATATGGGCCTGGACTCTTATTACCAGGAATAGAGAATATAGCCTTCTTAATTTCATCCCTTGTAACTTTCCTCATCAGTTCATTCTCCATATTTTGGTCAATAACAGGTCCCCTTAAGACAGTACCCTTGTGCACATGATGAGTCTGAGTATCTTTCCCAAGCAGATCCTGATAAAAATCCAAAAAAGCTTTCTTAATTCCAGCATCATCCTCTTGAATATTGCCTTGCATGTCTCTAATCTGAAAGACATTGTTTTTTGACCTCCTGGCTTTGATGGAGGCATGAAAAAAGAAAGTATTCTCATCTCCTTCTTGTAACCAGGTGACTTTACTTTTTTGTTTCAAGAAATTATACTGAGCTTTGTGTAAAAATCTGAATCTCTCTGCAGCTTTTAGCTCAGCTTCCTTCAAATTATTGTCCCATGGGTCCTTGTGGAGTTTATTCTGAATTTCCATGAGCTCAATCTGAGCTTTACAGGCCTCATTCTCCACATTTGAGAACAGTTGCTTGTTCAATTCTTTCAACTTTCCTTTCAACAGCTTACATTTCCTGACAACTCTAAACATAGCTGTCCCTGCAACCTGCAACTCCCATCCTTGCTTTACAATATCTTTAAAATTTGGTGCAGAACTCCACATGTTAAAGTATCTAAAATTTGTTTTCATTCTTTCCCTCTCCTTATGAATATTAATCACACAGGGACTGTGATCAAACATTCCTTCAGGGTGGAAGAAAGCCTGGCAATCAGGAAACATATCCAACCATTCCACATTTATTAACACTCTATCTATTTTGCTAAAAACTCTCTTTTCTCCTTCTTGCTTATTATTCCATGTGAAGAATGCTCCTCCTGATTTCATATCATTAAGACCACAGCATCTAACACAGTCCTGAAAGCCATGGATCTCTGATCTGCTTGGGTGACATTAGAGCCTATTCTCTCATTGAAATTAAGCACATTATTAAAGTCCCCACACACAATCCATGCTTCCTTTATAGTTTGACCCATATCATTCAAATTTCTCCACAGCACCTCCCTTTCCTTCTCTTCATTAGAGCCATACACAAAAGTAGCATAAAAATTATTGTTGGAGACAATGTCTCTCACTACAGTGTGAATATATTGTTTATCCACCCCAATTATTGAAACATGATAGCTGTTTGGATCCCAAAGTAGCCAAATCCTACCTCCAGGGTGCAATGAAGTGTTAGTACAAATAGACCAGTCCCTACAAATATTAAGATGAACCCTGCTGAGTGAGGCAGGCTTCACCTTTGTTTCCAGAAGACTAAACAACCCAACCTTATGATGAGACATAAATTTCTTAATGTCATTCTGTTTACTTGGGCTGTTTAGTCCTCTGATATTCCAAACAGCAAGACTAGCCATGGTCAACATGACCATGCTCTTCATTACCAATTTCCTCCTCATTCCTATTTCCAGCACTTCCAAATATCACCATTTCAGCATAAGAAGCACTTCTGCATACTGAATCTTGATTTTCCTGGTTCTGGTTCACCAGAATCAACTGCCTCTGTGCTGGTCTCCCCGTGATCACCATAGGAGGAATGGTGGAGTGATTTGTAGGTGTTACAAATGTGCTTCCTCCATTCTTCTCTGGTTGTGCCCTCTGTGGTTGCACAGCCTTAGGTCTCCAGACCATTTTTGTTTTCTGTTTCAGACCATTATTATCAAGCTTTTGTTTTTGTTTGTCATTTTTCCTGCATTGGCTGTCCTTATGCCCAACACCTTTACAGGTCTTACAAATCTCAGGCCTCCACTCATATTCCACAGATTGTTCAACCACATGACCTTCCTCATCCAAAAATTTGAGTACATCAGGGAAATTTTGTCCAATCTCCACTTCCACCAAGATTCTAGCAAACCCTAGTTTTGTTCTATCAGCAGTGGCTGCATCACAGTGAATGAACTTCCCCACCAACCCAGCTATCTTCTTAATACAGGCCAAAGACCAAAACTTTAACTCCAAGTGTAACAGCTTTATCCAAATTGGCACCTTTTTGACCCATCCCTTGCTTAATTCAAGGTCTTTACTCCATGGTTGTGTAATTAGGGGTTTGTTATCAAACAGATGATACCCAACCCTCAGCACCACATCTCTCTCCTCTAGTGACTTAAATCTCACTACAAAAATACCATTAGGAAGCAAAGACACTTTATCAAGCCCCTTTTTTCCCCATATCCGGTTGAAGAATCCATTCATTGTGTCAATAGGAGGGTTCGCTCCAAACACATAACAGATTAAAGCATTATTCCAGTAGTTGACTGTAATATCCCGAAATTTTGGAATAATTTATATTAATAGTTTGAAATTATTAATCAGATTATATTAACGAAAAATGAATTAGTTGTATTTCGTGAGTCGTTTGCGAGGATGGGTTCTAAAGTTGGACTTGCGATTTGGGTTTTATAGTCGGATTTTCTATTCGGGTTTGTAATTTCTAATTGGACCATCCTAACTACAACAATCATACACAACCCAATACATCTTGGCCCAACACAAAATTCAATACCCAACCCAAAATAAAAAGAAAATCAGAAATTGGAAAAAGAAAAGAAAAGAAAAAAGAACAAAAAAAATAAAACCCTCACAATCTCTCTCCTCACATCCGTATAACACCCCCTCCCCATTTATTTTCTTATTTCTTCTTTCCCCTGCTTTCCTCCTCTTCTTCTTCACGCCTCACCAAGCACAACGCCGTCCTTGCTCTTCCGACCCACACCGACGACCGGCCTTTCTGCCGCTACACCTACCGTCGTGCAACCTCCCCTCTCTGACCAATACGCGGCTAGAAGCCGTTGGTAATCTCCTTCCCCTGTTTTTCGTCTTTTAATGCCATGTAGCTTGAATTCAGTTAGATTGGGTTAGTTTTTGGTTTGATTGATGTCCTTAGAAGTATTTGATGATGGGTAATTCGTTTATAGTAAGTTTGATGATTAAAGTTTTGATCTTTTGATTCTTTTGGGTTGTTCTTGAGTTTTTAGGGTTAAATTGTGATTAAGGGTTAATTAAACGAATCTTATGATCTTCTTTAAGTTAATTTTCAAACACTATCATTTGAGGGGGGGTTATTTCTGTTAATTAGGATTCATGAAATTAATTGGGTAATTAGATTCTAATTTGTTCATATTTTGTAAGATCGTTTTGGTTTTTAATTATGAGGTTAGTGCTGTAAATTAATTTAATTAGGTCAAATTATAGTACTGATTAGGATTTTCGAAAATAAGGTGAATTATAAATTTATAAATTGATTTTCTTAATTTAAATAAGTTAATTCGAATGTTTGGGGTTTTATGTAATAAAACATTGTTTTTAATTGATAAAAGGTAATTTAAATTGTTCGAATAATTTCTAATTAAATTATAATAATTTAGGGTTGATTTTTATGAGTTATATTCTGTTTTAAAGCAAATTTTAGGCCTTTGGGAATTTTTATAATAATTTGGGTGTTATTTGAGTTTTATTGGATAATTATTGAAATAGAATTATAATAATTGGTAATGTTGGTTTGAATTTGGTATTGTCATGTTCATACGTTGTTTATAGGACCATATGAACATATAGATAGGTTGGTTGAGTAAGATTGAGTGTTGATTTGGGAATGTCGTTTGTATTATTGTAGCCCTGAGTTCGTAGACGAAGAATACTAGTGATCGTTGTGCTTTCCTGTTCTTGTGTGCAATTAAAAGGTAAGCTAGCATGCTCAACCTTTCTTAAACTTGTAGAAACCTTTAAAAATTATGTGCTAAATGTGAATGGTGTGATTGGATGAGAACGTAGTATCATGATAGGTGGAGAACGATTCAATTTATACAATTTCATTATCATGATTGGTTGGATGTATTATATTGATATTGGTATATGGTTTGGCTTGTGATATAAATGTGATTTTGAAAGGTAAAGTTGAATGTATATTGGATTGGTTGATTTGGTGTGGTTTATGGGCACATAGCCGATTTATATTATGATGTTGGTTTTGGCATGATTTGTGATATGTGATCAACTCTCTCTCAATAAGATACTTGTTACTTAGACGGAGCAAAAGAACTCCCAACTATTTGTTCGAGTCAAAAGAACTCTTATTTATTCGTTTGAGCCAAAAGAGCTCCTATTTATTCGCTTGAGTCAAAAGAACTCCTATACATTAGTTTGGGTCGCATCGACTCCTATTTAGTACCCCACCACATCGGTTTTAAGAGGGTTAGGCTCTAGTCTACTCTACTTGGGTTAAAAACACCCAGTAGGGGGTGTGCACACTTAAGGTCTAGTAGTCTTGGATTATGGATTATGAATTATGGTTGATAGGATGAATTGGCAAAAGATTCGATTCATTTCTAAATAATAAGGATTATGGATTATGGATTATGGATTATGGATTGTGAATATGGATTATGGATTATGGATCATGACTTATGAATTATGAATTTTTTATTTATCGTTAATATTTGATTTGTTGGATATGGATTGTGAAATGCTTCCTATGGTATTGATAAGTGATGAATTGAATGGTATGACTTTTGACTGTTGGTTTGGAATTATTATTGGATGAGTTATATGTTTATATGCTAAGTGTGTGTTCGAAATTAAAACTAAAACGTTTTCAAAATCCAGGTAAGGGTTTTGGTTTTCTACGCGTTGTGGTGTTAGCTTACTCAATTTTCTGACTTTTTCAACTGTGGTTTTTGTGCTTTAAATCCACCACAGGTTTGGAGTAGATGATACATGCGGGAACGACGACTCACTAGAAATTAGTTGGATTCAATAAGCTCAGACTTTCATTTATTGGACTTACACTATTTTATATTTATATTTCACAGTTCGAACTATTGTAAT
The DNA here is from genome assembly GCA_963457585.1 of Spergularia bocconei. NCBI lineage: Eukaryota > Viridiplantae > Streptophyta > Magnoliopsida > Caryophyllales > Caryophyllaceae > Spergularia > Spergularia bocconei. The sequence goes on along the minus strand of OY734951.1, from coordinate 10,109,910 downwards.
TTAAATATTGGATGTAATAGATAATTTTAAACCATTAGACATTTGTAGTTCGGCTTCTGAAATCTCCTTGCATTCGGGTCTTTGACTCGAGTGCGGAGTGACACCTCTGAATTTCCTTATTTGTGTTTTGGTTCTCGATAAAATGTTTTTAAAAAGGAAAGGAAATTTGGGGGTGTTACAGTTGGTATCAGAGCCCAGGTTAGGTCCCACGCTAAAAAAAAATTAAACTTATAAAACTAGGAAAAAAAAAATTAATTGGCAAAACAAATAAAATGAACCAAGCCGTATGGGGGTATAAGGGTATTGCTTTGTTCCTTTATGTGTGTTTAGCTTTTATATATGAATTGCTACTTGTTTTCACATGTGAGTTTTATATATACTTGTTATTGAATGATTTGGTTGTTTCGATGCACTGAAATATGAAGGTAGATGTAATTTGGTGTTGTAATTAGAAAGTACGAAATTAATGGACATGTGTGAAAATTGTTGGTCTTATAAGGTCAAATGTACCTTACCTATTTGGAATGCATTCATTGAATTGGAATGGAAAAATTGTATAAGTATACTTTACATGTATATGTTTTCTTAATTTCATGAAATGTGCCTCAATTGAGCCATATATTATTTTGGTATTTAGAAGTGTTGGAATTTTTACTAAGTGCTTGATAGCTAATTACTGCATCATTCTTAAAAATGTTGAATTAACTATAGAGGAAATATACCAAAACATAAATAGTGCCCTCCCACCCTACCCTGAGTAGTGGAACTAGTGGCTAATGTGTAGATTATTATGCTCTATATTTAGCATTTTAGTCTTGTGTTTCGACGTTGATGTGTCGATGATTTACATGGGATGTTGGTCACATATGAGATATATAGTAGGGTTATATGGTGAAATGAATTTTCAGTAATAAGGATATCTATTGACGGCTATACTAATTACAGATTTTATACTATACGGAGGTCTGTTTCAGGATTGAGTGGTATTGTTAGAAGGTGATTTTCACGAGTTTTGTAAGGAAACTGTTATTATGGGATGTGAATGAGCAATTTAAGTGTGGCATAGAAAATTGAGTTTGGAGTTTTGAGGTTGATTGGTTTCTAGAGACTGGAGTATTCTTGTGTGGTGAAATTTGGAATGTTAAACTTGAAACTTATTGACTTGGCTATTTTGAGATATATGACTTGATTGTTTAATGGATTTGCGATTGTTATCATTACTATCGTGGCTGGTTATAACAATTTTGCGAAAATATGATTTTTGGATCCATGATCTTAATTACTTTCTTTGTATGAGTTCATCTTCAAGAATAGTGTACTGTGGTGTCTTAATTTGTGTCTTTTGTATATAAATAATGTAAGGAGGTTGTATTTCGACAAGAATCGGATTAGATTGCAGATTTACTTGGGTCATAAATATTTATCTTTGGGGTTTAAGTCTCTATCATTGTTATCATGGTATAATTATTGCATTATGATTTAAAGAGTTGGGTTTATTGGCAAAGTGAACTTACTAGGTTCGATTACTTCAAATTTCATTTTGGGTAACTCTGTGAATGAGCGATAATTCTTAAAGGTGATTTTATCAGTTTTGTATAATACAGAGAGTATGGTCTTTATTAAATGATTGAGGGTAAAAAGATTTTATTTCAGATCTAATGGTTTTGTTTGGTTTTGATATATATGAGTTGTGATGCTCGAGGAAATTGAAAATCTAGCGGTGACAATGGATCTTGGACATCTTTTGGGGTTTTGATTGACTAATACTGAGAAATGTTTCTGTTCAGTTGAGGTGTGACAATGACTACTCAAATTGTTTTAGGGGTTAAAAGTTTTGGGAAGTGTATCGAATAGTGTTGAGCTTTGTTGATTTAAATAAGGAGATATGTTGATAAAATTTCTCAGTTTATATTTTGGGGATTAAGCATGTTGTTTTGAAATCAGTTTAAAATCAGGAAGTGAGAACTATAGTTGGAGGTTCCAATTAAGCATTATCGCAACTTATGAGAGTTTATATTATTGAATAGTATGGTGGATTTTCTGGATATAAATGTTGTTATTATGGAAAAAAAAAAAATTTGAGTTTTGACACAAAGAGATTACCTTTTGAGTTTGTAGTTCGAGTATTGACGAGTAAGTTTTATTGGGTATGTGGTTCCTTATATTTTCAAATATATTGTAGTTGCCCAACATATTTGAGGTTGACTGTCTTATTGGTTTCGACTGTACTCAGGGCCTTGGTTATAGATGAAATTTAATGATTCTAGCGATACCATAATTTTTGGGTTATTATAAGATTGATATAATGGTGTATCTCCTAAAGTATATTGGTTTGATAGCGCAAAATTGAGCAGAAGGTTCTATATTTCAATGGCATTCCTATTTCAGTGACTCGTGCATCAAAGCGTTGGGATTACTTACTTACATATAGGATTGGTTAACTCGTGAGTTCGGGGACGAACTCTTATTTTAAGGAGGGTGGATTGTAATGTCAACGTTGCATTAAACATAGAATCATGCATTGCATTTAAACATTCATACCCTTACATCTTATGAGTTGTTTATGACTTGGTACGTGTTGTATGGATGTCTGATGAGTTGATCCATTTACTTTGCGCTTCGGGGACGAAGCGTTCTCTTAAGGGGGGAAGGATGTAATATCCCGAAATTTTGGAATAATTTATATTAATAGTTTGAAATTATTAATCAGATTATATTAACGAAAAATGAATTAGTTGTATTTCGTGAGTCGTTTGCGAGGATGGGTTCTAAAGTTGGACTTGCGATTTGGGTTTTATAGTCGGATTTTCTATTCGGGTTTGTAATTTCTAATTGGACCATCCTAACTACAACAATCATACACAACCCAATACATCTTGGCCCAACACAAAATTCAATACCCAACCCAAAATAAAAAGAAAATCAGAAATTGGAAAAAGAAAAGAAAAGAAAAAAGAACAAAAAAAATAAAACCCTCACAATCTCTCTCCTCACATCCGTATAACACCCCCTCCCCATTTATTTTCTTATTTCTTCTTTCCCCTGCTTTCCTCCTCTTCTTCTTCACGCCTCACCAAGCACAACGCCGTCCTTGCTCTTCCGACCCACACCGACGACCGGCCTTTCTGCCGCTACACCTACCGTCGTGCAACCTCCCCTCTCTGACCAATACGCGGCTAGAAGCCGTTGGTAATCTCCTTCCCCTGTTTTTCGTCTTTTAATGCCATGTAGCTTGAATTCAGTTAGATTGGGTTAGTTTTTGGTTTGATTGATGTCCTTAGAAGTATTTGATGATGGGTAATTCGTTTATAGTAAGTTTGATGATTAAAGTTTTGATCTTTTGATTCTTTTGGGTTGTTCTTGAGTTTTTAGAGTTAAATTGTGATTAAGGGTTAATTAAACGAATCTTATGATCTTCTTTAAGTTAATTTTCGAACACTATCATTTGAGGGGGGGTTATTTCTGTTAATTAGGATTCATGAAATTAGTTGGGTAATTAGATTCTAATTTGTTCATATTTTGTAAGATCGTTTTGGTTTTTAATTATGAGGTTAGTGCTGTAAATTAATTTAATTAGGATTTTCGAAAATAAGGTGAATTATAAATTTATAAATTGATTTTCTTAATTTAAATAAGTTAATTCGAATTTTTGGGGTTTTATGTAATAAAACATTGTTTTTAATTGATAAAAGGTAATTTAAATTGTTGGAATAATTTCTAATTAAAGTATAATAATTTAGGGTTGATTTTTATGAGTTATATTCTGTTTTAAAGCAAACTAGATGTAAGCCCGTGCGTTGCACGGGTCTCTTAATAATGATATCCAATTATGATGATAAAGTTGAACCGATTAAAATTTGAGCCTCATATCGGAACTATTATTACTTGTATTTTATTTAACTGGCCTATGTAGACAATTATTTTCATTATTAGTACCTCATTTTACAAACTTGAGAACATATACTCTCAAATCAGTACCTTTTAATGTCACTACAACTATACTTTTTTTCAAAAGCACTATCTTAGATATTAATGTATTACTTAATCTCTAATTTCACATTTATTTCACTATTCAAACGTTTCATTTGTGCAATGATAGATATTGAATTCATAATTTGATTCTTAATGCTAACATTTCTTATATTTTTTTGGACTTAATAAAAAACATTGATGAAAGACACATATGCGAAAGTTTTAGTGTCAAAACGTAAAATTATACTCCCAATTTCACTGAGTTCTACAATGTAGATACATAATTTGCCCACTACTATGTAGTAGTTAAATTTAGTTATAGTAATAGTCAAATTGAGCTTGGTTTCTTAATGCACCCATCGTATAGAAGCTAAGATCAATACGTACCGCCGAGAGTATTGAGATTTGGTTCATACTCGTAAGAGAAAACAACATTGTATTAGTAGTTATACTAAACTTGATCAAGCTACTAATATTATTAGCAATAAAAACCTGATAAGCTACACATACATGAAGACAAATATTAGGGAATGACCTAATAACAAATAAGAAGCTAACGATACAATAATTATCAAAAACAAAACAACAAAGAAGAAGCTAATTATGATTCTGATCAATAATCATACATGTACGCAAAAGAGAATGTATCATGTATCATGTATTTATTTATAAGTAGTAGTAAGTTCCAATCCTAAATTAAAGAGAATTTTCTCGTCGATAACTACATAATATGGAAAGTATATATTCTCTAATCTTCTAAAATTGTGTAATCTCTCACCACGCAAAGTTCTTGCACGTATTTGGAAAAGTAGACTTTCTAGAAACTTCCAATCGTTGTGGGAGCTTAAAAAAAGCCTGCTTTAATAAGATATATAGATTTTAGGCCTTTGGGAATTTTTATAATAATTTGGGTGTTATTTGAGTTTTATTGGATAATTATTGAAATAGAATTATAATAATTGGTAATGTTGGTTTGAATTTGGTATTGTCATGTTCATACGTTGTTTATAGGACCATATGAACATATAGATAGGTTGGTTGAGTAAGATTGAGTGTTGATTTGGGAATGTCGTTTGTATTATTGTAGCCCTGAGTTCGTAGACGAAGAATACTAGTGATCGTTGTGCTTTCCTGTTCTTGTGTGCAATTAAAAGGTAAGCTAGCATGCTCAACCTTTCTTAAACTTGTAGAAACCTTTAAAAATTATGTGCTAAATGTGAATGGTGTGATTGGATGAGAACGTAGTATCATGATAGGTGGAGAACGATTCAATTTATACAATTTCATTATCATGATTGGTTGGATGTATTATATTGATATTGGTATATGGTTTGGCTTGTGATATAAATGTGATTTTGAAAGGTAAAGTTGAATGTATATTGGATTGGTTGATTTGGTGTGGTTTATGGGCACATAGCCGATTTATATTATGATGTTGGTTTTGGCATGATTTGTGATATGTGATCAACTCTCTCTCAATAAGATACTTGTTACTTAGACGGAGCAAAAGAACTCCCAACTATTTGTTCGAGTCAAAAGAACTCTTATTTATTCGTTTGAGCCAAAAGAGCTCCTATTTATTCGCTTGAGTCAAAAGAACTCCTATACATTAGTTTGGGTCGCATCGACTCCTATTTAGTACCCCACCACATCGGTTTTAAGAGGGTTAGGCTCTAGTCTACTCTACTTGGGTTAAAAACACCCAGTAGGGGGTGTGCACACTTAAGGTCTAGTAGTCTTGGATTATGGATTATGAATTATGGTTGATAGGATGAATTGGCAAAAGATTCGATTCATTTCTAAATAATAAGGATTATGGATTATGGATTATGGATTATGGATTGTGAATATGGATTATGGATTATGGATCATGACTTATGAATTATGAATTTTTTATTTATCGTTAATATTTGATTTGTTGGATATGGATTGTGAAATGCTTCCTATGGTATTGATAAGTGATGAATTGAATGGTATGACTTTTGACTGTTGGTTTGGAATTATTATTGGATGAGTTATATGTTTATATGCTAAGTGTGTGTTCGAAATTAAAACTAAAACGTTTTCAAAATCCAGGTAAGGGTTTTGGTTTTCTACGCGTTGTGGTGTTAGCTTACTCAATTTTCTGACTTTTTCAACTGTGGTTTTTGTGCTTTAAATCCACCACAGGTTTGGAGTAGATGATACATGCGGGAACGACGACTCACTAGAAATTAGTTGGATTCAATAAGCTCAGACTTTCATTTATTGGACTTACACTATTTTATATTTATATTTCACAGTTCGAACTATTGTAATTTAAATATTGGATGTAATAGATAATTTTAAACCATTAGACATTTGTAGTTCGGCTTCTGAAATCTCCTTGCATTCGGGTCTTTGACTCGAGTGCGGAGTGACACCTCTGAATTTCCTTATTTGTGTTTTGGTTCTCGATAAAATGTTTTTAAAAAGGAAAAGAAATTTGGGGGTGTTACATTGACGCCTTCATTCACATCATCAGTTGTTAAGGCCATAAGGGGAGGGGTGGAATTGCAAGAATTTGGGTTAAAGTGAGAATCTTTACCTTTCCCCTGTTTCCGTACAGTCTGCCAACCCTCGTCATCCGAACCATTTCCTCGATTTTCTTCCAAATCGACGCCTTCTTCATGATTTCCTTCTATCTCTTCATCCCCAGAATCAATATCTGATAGCTCCAAGTGAGGAATTCCACCGATTTCTCCGATTGACCTCACTTTTTTTGCATCTGAAGTAGAAGGGACATTTTTCTTATTTTTCTTACTGTTTTTATTTTTACTACTCTTTCTAGATCCCTGATTTTTCTTCGATGATCTTGATCTAGCCATGGCAGAGATCAATTTCAGTGAAGATAATCACAAATCTAGCTACCGTACACTCTAATTAGATTGATTTTTGTGTGTTTTTGCAGAGCTTCTCTCTCCTATTTTCTCTCTCATAATTTTCTAAATAAAACCCAATATAGTTAGTTTCAGGTTAAGTCATCATCAGGTTGTGTCGATTCGGTCATCATAGTGTCGACCCTGGTCGGGTTTGGTTGATCACAATTTCGGGTCCTAACATTTTACTTAGCAAAAGTATAGAGATTCTTATGAACAATCCGCATTGTCCATTTCCCTTATTCATCAATCTGTCATCCTTTCTTTGCAAACATATTAGAGCTCTATTTTAATTTGTTGTTACGAGTGATACTGTTGATGGAAATCAATAGCATTTGCAGGGTATTCTTTTTGGGCATCAATAAGAGCCTTGGGAAAATTATCTTTATCAACGTATGTACACACCTAAGAAAAGACGGAGGTTTGAGAATGAAAAAAGTGTTATGGTTGGATAAAGTAGAGCTGATCATGGGTCCAGTCGGGCTAGTCTCACCCAAATTAGCTCGGTGGTTGGATTAGCCGGGGTCAGGCTTTTTTCATGGGCCTATTTGTTTGGCCCAAGTTGGGTTGGCCTTATTCGGGTTTTTTTCGGTCCATTCGGACTTTTGAAACTTAAATTTTATATCAATACTATAAAAATGAGAAACCACTATTTTCGTCATCATACTCATTTTGCACTAATACTGAGATTTCTTTTGAAAAATATGCATTAATTATATGAACAAGAAAAAGTTGACAAAATTAGTTTTAACTAAAAGTAGAGAAACGTTCAATCGAGTTTCTACCCTTTCAATCTCCAACATCACATTCTTGTTTTCTATAATCGTTTTTTTCTTTCTTTCATTTTATATCCATCAATCATGAAGGATTATCCCCTCTATATTGCTAAGTAATACTAATCTCAAAAATTTCATCAATTCAGAAATAAATTATAAAAGGTTAATTCACGTGGTACCCTCATGTTTTTCCTAAATGCACGTGGTACCTATTGTTTTGCAATTTTGCATTAAATACTTTTCAAAAAGGAGTCGTTTTCAAAGTTTATAAACCGGTTGAAAGCATTGGTGGGAACTGAATTGCCCGCCCAATAAGTTGCATTAAGACATAATGCACTCGAGAATTAATGGCAAAATTAGGCGAAACCCCTGTTCATGCGTCACAATTGGCAACGAATATACAGAAAATAAACTTATAAGCGGAGAAAAAGATGCATTTCTGTTCATTAGTAATTTAGCTTCTGGAGATTTTATGATTTACATGACATTGCTTGAGCGCACAAAATCTTCATACAAGGAATACACGAAAAATCTGGTTTCAAAATGTGTGATTGGGAAGCTTTGAATCCT